>JAXIVJ010000064.1:5000-50000 GCA_036785665.1 Chirona hameri
TTACCCCCCTCCCGGATTTTCTCAATAACTTGAAAACTATTTTTTTCTTATATATCACAGTGAAACTTACGGTACCTTATGGTGCATCAATTCTACGTCTTGTTCCAAAATTTGGTTGAAATTTGTGCATTTTTGGGGGAGATAATGACGTTTTAGTGACGTCATGTCCTGTCATTTTTGGTGAAAAACGTTAAATGTTTGAAAAATCGTAGAAAATAGCGTGTTGATGCAACTTGCAAATAAAAGGCGTCAACAGGAAAGGACGTTAAAATGGCTATCTCGGAATGTCAAAATTTTGGGTCTTTGACCCCCAAAAATGCAAAAAAAACTATTTTTTAGGGAAGAATTTCCACAAAGTTTTTTTTTGAAGATTTAAAAAAACTCGGAAGATATATAAGAGAACCGAGTATGAACGATGCTTAACCCGCGCACTGCAGGGGTTTTGCGCCGAACACGAACTGCAGGGGGTTGATTTCCACTCCCCTGAGATCTCGAAAACTACGCTACGTAGCGAGAAGCGGAAAACGGCATTTGATAGCTTGATACATGTTCTATCGAAAGTATTTCAGTATTGTTTTAGGTCAGGTCAAAATTGAGGTCACCAGAGGTCATCGAAGGTCAATTTTTCCAGTTTTTTCCTGTTTTAGGACATCGCTCCAGAAATTCCCATATATCTCAGAAACTATGCTAGTTAGAAACAAACGGAAAAAAGCAAACGCCAGCCAGTAAAATTTTCAATCGACAAGCCTTTTCACTGTTAACTTTTTACTGAATAAAGATAACAAAAACTGTTTACGCCATTGTGCTTATCTTGTCAAGGCGCTTCGAATGATATACATGGTGACTTTGTTAAGTCAACTTAAAAATTTGTCCTCAGGTCAAGGTCAAGTGGTGACCCAAGTAGGGCATGTTGCATACGGAAGACGTGTCTCGACAAGGAAAACACATTGATGTCTGTTTTACTTCTATCTTTATTATGTTATGTATATTAATTTTCGATCGCTAAGGTGCCCTCAAATTTGATCTCAGGTCAATATTTGAGGTTCCAGAGGTCAAAAAAGAAAGAAAAAAGATTTTTTTTGCTAAGTCGTTTTTCGCTATTTACTTTTTATGCAATACAGATAACGAAAAACTGTTTACGTCATTGTGTTTATCTTGTCAAGGCGCTTTGAATGATTTACATGGTGACCTTGTTAAAATAACTTAAAAAATGACCTCAGTTCAAGGTCAAGTGGTGACCCAAGTAGGGCATGTTGCATATGGGAAGACGTGTCTTGACGAGACAAACACATTGATGTCTGTTTTACTTCTCTATCTTCATTATGTCGGGAGTTATTGACAAAAAAGTGATGCTGACCTCGCATGACCTTAAATGACCCAATAGGGGTCACTGAACAAAACTTACACTTGGATCATCAAGAATATCCTATAATAACATGATCCAGAAGTAATTGGACTAATATCATGCATATCCTTAGCATTTGTATATTTCCCCATTTACTTATTATGGGGAGGTTACGAAATTGACCTGACCTTAGGTCACCGATATCAAAATTCCGAGATACACGAATTGTAAGTACGTATGCCCTCATGACATCCTGTAAGTTTCAAACTGATCGGTGAAAAACTCTGGCTTTGGCACAACTGCAAACATTTTGGGAGGTTGGGTCACTTGACCTGGTCTGGTGACCTGACCTGAGATGACCCTAGGTTTTTTTCTTCTCAAAGTGTGCGCAATTGATGTCCTGCCAGGTGTGCGAAAACCCGGCGGCGCTGCGTGCCGCCGTTTTTTCGCTATCTTTGAGAAACCTGAGGGGGGGAGGGGAGGGGAGGGGAGGGGAGGGGAGGGGAGGGGAGGGGAGGGGAGGGGAGGGGAGGGGAGGGGAGGGGAGGAGAGGAGAGGAGGGGGGGGAGGGAGGAGGAGGGGAGGGCGGAAATCAACCCCCTGCAGTGCGCGGGTTAAGCCAAATTTGAAAGCAATATCTCTATATTTCACTGACTTATAGCTCTAAGTATAAGTAACTCATGACGCCATTTTTTTAATTGCGATTTTTGGCTTTTACTGACCCGATACAGACAAATAAATGCCATCAATATATTTCTAAGACAAAACTAGTCTAGAATCATGCAATGTTTATTTAGATTAATCAATTTCAAATTTTGTCCTTATTATGACCTGACCTTGACCTAAGGGCCATTATATGGGGTCAAGCTGTGAAAATGGGTGCTTCTATCGAATTCTACGTGTAAAATAACCCATGCAACATGTGTCGCATGGCATTCGTAGACCTTTGACCTTTTGTGACCTGACCTTAACCGTTGCTTACAATTTCACTTTTATTTATGCGGGAGATGCATTATACATTTAAAAGCACTTTGTGAGATAATAGTCGCAATCTAAGACTTTGGATGGAAAGTATAGCCCAAAAACCCAAATACTTAAATTTTGACACTTGACCTGACCGTGACCTCACATGTGACCTTATTTTAAGAACTTCAGGCATGCGTTATATTTTTATCATTGAGAGCTTTCGATCGCGGCTTTGCGCGTCTCGCTGCGGTTATTGGTTCGGAAGATACGAGGGGGGAGGGGGTTAAAATGTATCCCCCCAGCATCGGGCGTTCGGATGAAGACCCCAGCGCTGCGCGGGTTAAAGATCATAAATCAGTCATTTTTGAAGATATCGACTTCAAATTTGGTACACATTCACCGAACAAGTCTCGATCACATATTCCGGTTTTTGGATAATTCTGATTTTTGTTGAAAATTTTGTAAAAACAAAAACAAAACATTTGGATTTGTCAAAATTTTTAATACAAATAAACTCAAAAATCCGAGATTGCAGTTTGATAGCCCGGTCTATTGTCGGTAATTTGACTTAAGACATTGCATTTATCTCAAACATTGTACCTTTGACAGCGTTTTCCGCAAACATTTTTTTTCTCAACAAAAACCGAAGAACATGACGTCACTCTGACGTCACTCCCGGCTGACCTATCATAACCTCAACCTTTTCCTTTGACCATGTGTATAATTGTTGTGAAAGAAGGTACTGCAAGTTTGGTGACGATACTGGTATTCGTTTTGGAGTTATTGCAAAATAACGGAGGGGGGGGGGGGGGGGGAATAGCCCCCCCCCCCCCCCAGGTAAGTCGCGGGTTAAGGGTTGCTCCAATCGCGAAAATAATGGTCTCACTCGATTTCTCGGGTCCATATATAACCTCTGCATTGGCAACCTTACGCGTGCCTCATATCCTTGCGACCATAAAAGGTTCTCAAAGGACGGGGCGCCTCAAAACGCTCTTAACCCGCGCGGCGCTGGGGGGGGGGGGGGGAGGGTAAATTTTACCCCCCTCGCGGATTTTCTCAATAACGTGACAACTATGACAGATATCAAATTGAAACTTACGGTAGCTTATGGTGCATCAATTCTACGTCTTCTGCCATTAAAAAAAACAATCGTGAAAATAAAAGACGTCAAAAGAAAAGAAATAACATTGCCTTTAAAATGGCTATCTCGGATTTGCAAAATTTTGGGTTTTTGACCCAAAAAATGCAAAAAAAAATATTTTTTTTAAAAAGAATTTCCACAAAAGTCTTTTTTGAAGATTTTCAAATAACCGGAAGATATATTAGAGAACCGAGTATAAACGATGCTCAAACCAAATTTGAAAGCCATATCTTTATTTTTGACTGACTTATAGCTCTCTAAGTATAAGTAAATCATGACGTCATTTTTTAAATTGCGTTTTCTGGCTTTTACTGACCAGATACAGACAAATAAATGCCACCACTGTATTTCTAAGACAAAATTGTCTAGAAACATGCAATGGTTATTTAGATTTTAAAAATTCAAATTTTGTCCTTATTGTGACCTGACCTTGACCTGAGGGCCATTATATGGGGTCAGGCTGTGAAAATGGATGCTTCTATCGAATTCTACTTGCAAAATAACCCATACAACATGTGTCGCATGGCTTTCGTAGACCTGTGACCTTTTGTGACCTGACCTTGACTTTGACCTTTGCTTACAATTTCACTTTTACTTATGCGGGAAATGCATTATACATTCTGGAGCACTTTGTGAGATAATAGTTGCAATATAAGGCTTTGGATGGAAAGTATAGCCCAAAAACTCAAATACTTACATTTTGACATTTTACCTGACCGTGACCTGAAATGTGACCTTATTTTAAGAATTTCGAGTGTGCATTCGATTATTCTCGTTGAGAGCTTGCGATCGTCGCATTGCGCGTCTCGCTACGGTTATTGGTTCGGAAGATACGAGGGGGGTAAAATTTACCCCCCAGCGCCGCGCGTTCGGCTGGAGACCCCAGCGCCGCGCGGGTTAAGGGTTGCTCCAATCGCGAAAATAATGGTGTCAGTCGATTCTTCGGGTCCATATATAACATCCGAATCGGAAACCTCACGCGTGCCTCATATCCTTGAGACCATAAAAGGTTCTCAAAGGACGGGGCGCCACAAAACGCCCTTAACCCTATTTGTAACATGGGGGGGCGGATTCCGCCCCTCATATTTTTCGCAGATATCTCCAGAACGGCTGGGAGCAGACCCATGAAATTTTGGGACTTTTCCCAAAATATATTTCCACATATGGAGTTCAAATTTTGAGTTCTTAACCTAAACAGAGGCGGTTCCAGGGCACGTTTTGGGGAGGGTTCTGCGGCGACATTAGACGATAATACGGAAATGCGATCTTCACGGTTTCTTCCTAACTGTTGAAAGTATGAAGGAGTTACAACGGTTTTCAGTGATTGAAACAAGTGCAAATTAGTTGATGTTAATGAAATACCATAAAAATTGCATGACAGAGGCGGTTTCAGGGGCTTGAAAGGCGGGAGGGGGGAGGGTTCCAGGAATTATTCAATACTTGGCGGGAAGCCAATAGAGCTATGTAAGGGCTATTTATAGCTATTAAGATGTAAAAGATCGTTTCTCCTTCCATTATTTGCATAATTTATTACATATAGAGTTGTAGGGGCGTGTTCAGGCACATTAAAAGGGGGTGACTGGCTTGGTGATGACGATACGCCAGCGATTACGGCGCAATAGACGGTTCGTTTATAATGATATATGCACATATGAGGACAGGAGAGGGAATTAAGTCATTTTTGTGCGGAGACGCGCTCAGGAATGGAAGAAAGGGGGTCATATTATTGCAAGGAAACTAAGATGCATGGGCTTGCAATGACATAACATACTGCAGTTTTCGGATGAAAAATGCACCACAGGGTACTCTACGAACGATTATAAGATAATAGGCTAGTCCAGGTAGGGTGAAAAGGGGGGTAAGCAATGTGAATTGAAGTTGTAAGTGAAATAGTCACTGTTGGCTAGTTAGTATCATAATAGCGGATAATATACCTATCAAAAGGTCTTGCGCCTCCCCAGTTTGGATCCTGGATACGCCTACGATGAAGTACAACATGCAAAAAGGAGCTATCTACGATCAGTAACTTATTTATAGTGCTGGGTAGCAACTTGCCTGCGGTTAATATATTTTTCCTGTTTGACCTCCCTTTTTCACTAACCTGGTACCGCCTATGGCAATTTTTTTGATTTATAACTGTTTTGTCTAATGTCAAAATAACACACCATTTCATTTGTGAAAAAAACATATTTATTTATTACGCATTTACTTCACCCCCATATTGAGTGACTTGCACACGCCTATCACTTTTTAATTTTCAAAAGTCACCGGTCACATGTCAATCTCCAATTCAATCTCTATCGATCCCCATTGGTTGCGTTAAAATCGGTTGGTAAACGTGGCAGCTGTGACCGGGGGTGCGTGCCGCACTGACAGTACCAATACAAGTTCCGTCGCGGCCATGTTGAGCGACATAATTATCAGCTATCCGAGCAGGGATTGATAATATGGAAATGCGATCTTCACGGTTTCTTCCCAACTGTTTGAAGTATGAAGGAGTTACAACGGTTTACAGTGATTGAAACAAGTGCCAATTAGTTGATGTTAATGACATATCATAAAAATTGCATGGCAGAGGCGGTTTCAGGCGGTCTTTGGATGCAGGCTGGTGCCTTTTTTACCATTGTACTTCGTCATATAATGACAGCTGTGTTGGATCACAAATACCTCTAACATTTGTTTATTTTTTTAGAAATGTAGATCGTGTTGAAGGGAATCAAACGCCGTTTGATTTTGTTTACTCGGACGGGTAGATCTCGAGATCTCCGGGGGCGGAATCCGCCCCCTGTTACAAATAGGGGTAGCCAGGAGCCTGTTACAAATAGGGTTAAGGGTTGCTCCAATCGCGAAAATAATGGTCTCAGTTGATTGCTCGGTTCCATACTAACCTATTTTGCTGTTTAACTATACGTGGTTTTTCCGGTTGACTTTGTTTTCCCACGATTTTTACCTACTATTATGCTGAATAACATAACACTATACCACACTGCTGAAACTGGTGATGTGAGACGCTCAATACTGACGTGTTTGTAATTTTATCTGACATATGGTATCCATGCCTTGGTAATACGCACCAATAATGGTCGTCGGTGGTCTCGCTATTGGGTCGCCTCATAGACGCGCCTTCGCGTTGTTAGAAGAGCTGTAATGAATGCAGGCTGGTGGCTTTTTTACTAGTACCATAGGCACGTTGGTAAAAATATATTTTACATATGTTTTACATACAATGATATAAGACACTGTCGGCTGTGGATGCTTGTGCAAACAAAAACATTGAATCTCCTTGGTTTCGTTCAGTGAGCTTTGGGGGATGGTAGCGTAGTAAACTGAACCGGAAACATGTCAGCATGATAAGTCGACTTGGAATATCAATAAGAGCATATTGACTGGGAGTACTAAATGCAAGGCACAATTCATACAGTACGACATTATCCTACTTATCGCAACTTTGAACCCGTAGGTTATAACCCAAGTTTAAACAAGAACCGGCTTCCCGCGATTAGACGTCCTCCGATGTAAACCCTGAGGTAGCAAGTCTAAGCTTCTCCGTCAGGAGGCGTGGATCTTTCCAGATCGATGTACACTTCGTCAGCTCGGGTACACATGAAGACACCGTAGGATGATACGTCCACCTGGCGGGCTTGTCCGGGGTAGACCACCTTCCAGCCGGTCATCGCCATGGTTCCTCGGCATTTCACTGGCGTATGTAGTTAAGCAGCATAGTGACAGACCAAGATGTTTATTTCTCTAGGTCAGCCACGCCGCACAGGGAGTTGGTGAGCCTGTAATGGAAGGAAAGATCATACAATATGGGGGACTATGGGGACTATGGGTATTTCATATTTTTTAAAACGTGCTAAGAAATTGTTAACTTAGCACGTTTTAGTATGTCTTGTTGCACTTTACGTACGCAGATTGCAATTAGTCGTGGGCGGATGCTGTTAAGCGACGCACAACGGCGAGTCTGGGTAGAATCCGCCGAGGACTGCGGCTGTGCCTCCATAGCGGCGGAATGAATATTGCTCCGGTGTTGATGTTTTGTGGCACCTGGGGGCATACATCCGTGGCACACGTGACATGGCAGACATCACAGAGGCGCTGTAACTTATGTCGATGGGAAATATATACACTGTTCGGCCATGGATTCTTGTGCAAACAAAAACATTAAACCCCTTTGGTATCGTTCGGTGAGCTTTGGGGGATGGTAGCGTAGCAAACTGTCCCGAAAATATTTCAGCATGATAAGTCGGCTGAAAATGAAATATCAAACACAGAATATTCACTTGAGAGCACTATAAGCAAATCGCGAATCATACAGCACGACATTCTCCTACTCATCGTAACTTGGAACCCGTAGGTTTTAGCCGAAGTTTAAGAAAGAATCGGCTTACCGCGATCAGACGCGCTCTGATGTCCTCTCTGTACGCCCTGAGGCAGCGAGTCTAAGCCTCTCCGGCAGGGGGCACGGGTCTTTCCAGACCGGTGCACACCTCGTCAGCTCGGGTGCACACGAAGACACCACAGGATGACGCGTCCACCTGGCGGGCTTGTCCGGGGTAGACCACCTTCCAGCCGGTCCACGCCATGGCTCCTCGGCACGTTATCAGCAACACCATAAGATGCTCCACTGCTTTTGTGTTGGGCATCTGTGGCGTCATGGAGTCGTAGTACGTAATCCGTTTAGCAGCTGCCAAGACCACAAATAGTGCCCAGTGAAGGTCCCCGTTGTACTGCCTTAAGTTGAACGGCACCAACCAAGCATCTGAGACGTCAATATTGCCATATCGCTGCTTCACCAGTGCTGTGTGTGAGCGTGAGATGCACATTTCAGCCATCATTGGAAGTGTATGCACGCTGAACGTGGTGATTATCCGAGGTGAGTCATTGCTTGCGAGCAGCAGGTACGCATCGATCACTGCGTCATCAAGCCATTCGTCGGGACCCAAGGAAGCAAGACTAGAGGAGTTCACAGTGATATTTCCGATGTACCGTGCTTGGCCCATGTTGTTCTGCTGCTGATGTGTTGCCGTTTGGCGTCGTATCTTCAACTTTTCGCTTTTTGCACCCTTCGGTTGCTTTTCCGTCAAAGGGATCGTCTTGTGTGCTCAGACGTTTTCCTTCTCCCTTGGTACAGCCGACTTTGAGACGATCTTGATGGTCCCCTGTTGGGTTCCCGTTCTTCCTCATCATAAACGGGTTTTCTGAAGTAGCTTTTTGATCTGGACAATGGTGCAGAGCACTGGGATGTACGTCTTGCTTTGCATGTTCTCGCACTGCATCGTACTTCTGCATTCCAATGAGAGAAGCTGGAGCCTTTTGCCTACGATATGATGACTTTGTTCCCTTTCGCTTCATCCACTTCTCTTTCGCCTCGTATGGACATGCTCTTCGCCCGTCGCCGTCAATCGCGCTGTCCCTGGCTGTCCTTTTCATTTTTGGCTTGTTCGCCTCCTTCAGTCTATCCAAGATGATGTCTTCCTTCACTCTTGCGGAGAGATCGGTAAGAAGAAGACGAAGAAAATCTCCCGCGAGCATTCCGGTCCTTGACCGCAGGAGGTTCTTCTTTAGAGTTTTAAAATAACTCAACATGGGCGTTGGAGGGGAGACAGTTGTTTGGCGTTTGAATGCCTGTCCAGAATGGAAGTAGAGGCATGTACGTAGTTTGTAAGTGTTTGATAATACCTGGAGTGTGGAACCAGATGCTGATATCTGCCTCCAGGTCCAGGGTTTCTCGCACCTCCGTTTCAACACACTGAAAGTGAAGTCCAAAGGGCGTGGAGTCTTTCAGCGCTGCCTTTTCCGATGATTTTGTTTGCAGCAGTTCCTCGGTGTCGTCTTCTGTTTCCGTGTCGCTGTTGTTCTGAGCATCCCTTTCGAGATCTTCTGCTTCTTCATGTGACAGTGCCAGGCGAAAGATGTCCCGAAAACAAGCGGTGGCGCCTTCCAGCGTCTTTGACGCAGCCAGCTTCCCAAGTAGCCACATGTACCCTTTCCTGATTGCCTTCTCCTTCACGTTCTGTTTGAGAAGGGTTGAAAAGTGTTTGGTTCGTGCGCCGTACACATAGCGAAGCACGTTGCCTGGCGACTTTCCAAGTGCATTTCCAGCTTTTTGTTGGTGGCTTTCTTCCAGGCAGATTGCAAATAATCGCAAACATTTGTGTGACAGAAGGCAGTCAGAGACGAGTGAATAAGAGCCCAACTGAATTCGGTGACAACCATTGTGGGTACTAACGGCAGATGATGGACTGCCTTGAATGCTTCACACAGACGGCTCAAGAAATAAGTTATTGTTGATGTAGAGTTCGCGTTGGAGAGCATGACACCCAACGGATAGCTCTTCGATGTGTCTTCTGCGACCAGCGCGTAACAGTAGACAGTTTTTCCCCAACATTTCGCACCACGGACCCTGTTGCATCAGGGTACACAGTTGTTGGACTCTTCTTGTATTTTCCAAACATATGTTCTTTGTAAACATGCACACAAAATGGTTCGGCGCTGAGTGAATGTAAGTCACCTATGATCGTTTTCGATGGTACGTCGGAGCTTTTCGAAGCCTGCATAGTTATCAGTACATCATGAAATTGATCCGCACTAAAGCGACCCACATCCCGTGTTTCTGCAGCTGCTCTGCTTAGGACTTCCAAGCTTGGAACTCCTGTAAAGTCTCCCTCCTGTAGCTCTTTTTCAGGGACCTCATTTAGCCTCTCCTTCCGCACATTATACGCACCACGCGTATGGTAGCTTTTCAGGGACCTCATTTAGCCTCTCCTTCCGCACATTATACGCACCCACGCGTATGGTAGCTTTTCAGGGACCTCATTTAGCCTCTCCTTCCGCACATTATACGCACCACGCGTATGGTAGCTTTTCAGGGACCTCATTTAGCCTCTCCTTCCGCACATTATACGCACCCACGCGTATGGTAGCTTTTCAGGGACCTCATTTAGCCTCTCCTTCCGCACATTATACGCACCCACGCGTATGGTAGCTTTTCAGGGACCTCATTTAGCCTCTCCTTCCGCACATTATACGCACCCACGCGTATGGTAGCTTTTCAGGGACCTCATTTAGCCTCTCCTTCCGCACATTATACGCACCCACGCGTATGGTAGCTTCTGCTGCCTTTGTTCTTCCGGGCCTTTCAATGGCCTCTGGGCTGGACTGCCTTCGTGATCTGCAACTCCATGGCGCGTGATGTGGAAGCAGATGTCCTCAGATGGGTCCACAGGGACTTCATTCACTACCATTTTGAGGCAGCAATCGCATCCGGTACGTTTACATCTCGCATAGATCCTGACGTAGCATCCTGGCTCCCTCGCTTTCTTGTGTGGCTTGACCGACGAATGCTTGAAAATCCATGTACACTGCATGGAGTCTGTCCATCCAGGTTTTAGCTGAGTTCCGTCATGATTCAAATTCGCACACCATTTTTCTACTGACCTGCGCATCGTGTATCTTGTCGACGAACTCTCTTCACTTTCTTCTCCCGGTAAACTCAGCGAGGCCGTCTCTGCATCTGACAGGCCTGAAGACGCGAACTCCCGATAGTCCACGTCAACTGAGGTCGTCTCTGCATCTGACAGGCCTGAAGACGCGGGCCCTTGATAGTCCACGTCAACTGAGGCCGTCTCTTCCTCTGACTGGCCTGAAGACGCGAACTCCCGATAGTCCACATCAACTGAGGTCGTCTCTGCATCTGACAGGCCTGAAGACGCGGGCCCTTGATAGTCCACGTCAACTGAGGCCGTCTCTGCATCTGACAGGCCTGGAGACGCGAACTCCCGATAGTCCACGTCAACTGAAGCCGTCTCTGCATCTGACAGGCCTGAAGACGCGGGCCCTTGTTAGCCCACGTCAACTGAGGCCGTCTCTGCATCTGACAGGCCTGGAGACGCGAGACCCTGATAGCCCACGTCAACTGAGGCCGTCTCTGCATCTGACATTCCTGGCGACGCGAACTCCCGATAGTACACGTCAACTGAGGCCGTCTGTGCATCTGACAGGCCTGGCGACGCGAACTCCCGATAGTCCACGTCAACTGAGGCCGTCTCTGCATCTGACAGGCCTGAAGACGCGGGCCCTTGATAGCCCACGTCAACTGAGGCCGTCTCTGCATCTGACATGCCTGGCGACGCGAACTCCCGATAGTCCACGTCAACTGAGGCCGTCTCTGCATCTGACAGGCCTGGCGACGCGAACTCCCGATAGCCCACGTCAACTGAGGCCGTCTCTGCATCTGACATTCCTGGCGACGCGAACTCCCGATAGTCCACGTCAACTGAGGCCGTCTCTGCATCTGACATGCCTGGCGACGCGAACTCCCGATAGTCCACGTCAACTGAGGCCGTCTCTGCATCTGACAGGCCTGAAGACGCGGGCCCTTGATAGCCCACGTCAACTGAGGCCGTCTCTGCATCTGACATTCCTGGCGACGCGAACTCCCGATAGTCCACGTCAACTGAGGCCGTCTCTGTATCTGACATTCCTGGCGACGCGAACTCCCGATAGTCTACGTCAACTGAGGCCGTCTCTGCATCTGACAGGCCTGAAGACGCGGGCCCTTGATAGTCCACGTCAACTGAGGCCGTCTCTGCATCTGACAGGCCTGAAGACGCGGGCCCTTGATAGTCCACGTCAACTGAGGCCGTCTCTGCATCTGACAGGCCTGGAGACGCGAGACCCTGATAGCCCACGTCAACTGAGGCCGTCTCTGCATCTGACAGGCCTGAAGACGCGAACTCCCGATAGTCCACGTCAACTGAGGCCGTCTCTGTATCTGACAGGCCTGAAGACGCGGGCCCTTGATAGCCCACGTCAACTGAGGCCGTCTCTGCATCTGACAGGCCTGAAGACGCGAACTCCCGATAGTCCACGTCAACTGAGGCCGTCTCTGCATCTGACAGGCCTGGAGACGCGAACTCCCGATAGCCCACGTCAACTGAGGCCGTCTCTGCATCTGACAGGCCTGAAGACGCGAACTCCCGATAGTCCACGTCAACTGAGGCCGTCTCTGTATCTGACATGCCTGGCGACGCGAACTCCCGATAGTCCACGTCAACTGAGGCCGTCTCTGTATCTGACAGGCCTGAAGACGCGAACTCCCGATAGTCCACGTCAACTGAAGCCGTCTCTGCATCTGACAGGCCTGAAGATGCGAGACCCTGGTGGTCTACACGCACCGAGGCCTTCTCTTCCTCTGACTGGCCTGGCGACGCGAACTCCCGATAGTCCATGTCTACTGAGGTAGATAGTCCACGTCAACTGAGGCCGTCTCTGCATCTGACAGGCCCGGAGACGCGAGACCCTGATGGTCTAGACGCACCGAGGCCTTCTCTTCCTCTGACTGGCCTGGCGACGCGAACTCCGGATAGTCCATGTCTACTGAGGCCGTCTCTGCATCTGACAGGCCTGAAGACGCGGGCCCTTGATAGCCCACGTCAACTGAGGCCGTCTCTGCATCTGACAGGCCTGAAGACGCGAACTCCCGATAGTCCACGTCAACTGAGGCCGTCTCTGCATCTGACAGGCCTGAAGACGCGGGCCCTTGATAGTCCACGTCAACTGAGGCCGTCTCTGTATCTGACAGGCCTGAAGACGCGAACTCCCGATAGTCCATGTCAACTGAGGCCGTCTCTGCATCTGACAGGCCTGAAGACGCGGGCCCTTGATAGCCCACGTCAACTGAGGCCGTCTCTGTATCTGACAGGCCTGAAGACGCGGGCCCTTGATAGTCCACGTCAACTGAGGCCGTCTCTGTATCTGATATTCCTGGCGACGCGAACTCCCGATAGTCCACGTCAACTGAGGCCGTCTCTGCATCTGACAGGCCTGAAGACGCGGGCCCTTGATAGTCCACGTCAACTGAGGCCGTCTCTGCATCTGACAGGCCTGAAGACGCGGACCCTGATAGCCCACGTCAAGTGAGGCCGTCTCTGCATCTGACAGGCCTGAAGACGCGGACCCTGATAGCCCACGTCAACTGAGGCCGTCTCTGCATCTGACAGGCCTGGAGACGCGAACTCCCGATAGCCCACGTCAACTGAGGCCGTCTCTGCATCTGACAGGCCTGAAGACGCGGGCCCTTGATAGTCCACGTCAACTGAGGCCGTCTCTGCATCTGACAGGCCTGGCGACGCGAACTCCCGATAGTCCACGTCAACTGAGGCCGTCTCTGTATCTGACATGCCTGAAGACGCGAGACCCTGATAGCCCACGTCAACTGAGGCCGTCTCTGCATCTGACATGCCTGGAGACGCGAACTCCCGATAGTCCACGTCAACTGAAGCCGTCTCTGCATCTGACAGGCCTGAAGACGCGGGCTCTTGATAGTCCACGTCAACTGAGGCTGTCGCTGCATCTGACAGGCCTGAAGACGCGAACTCCCGATAGTCCGTCAACTGAGGCCATCTCTGTATCTGACATTCCTAGCGACGCGAACTCCCGATAGTCCACGTCAACTGAGGTCGTCTCTGTATCTGACATGCCTGAAGACGCTGACCCTGATAGCCCACGTCAACTGAGGCCGTCTCTGCATCTGACAGGCCTGGAGACGCGAACTCCCGATAGCCCACGTCAACTGAGGTCGTCTCTGCATCTGACAGGCCTGAAGACGCGGGCCCTTGATAGCCCACGTCAACTGAGGCCGTCTCTGCATCTGACAGGCCTGGAGACGCGAACTCCCGATAGTCCATGTCAACTGAGGCCGTATCTGCATCTGACAGGCCTGGAGACGCGGGACCCTGATGGCCCACACCCACCGATGCCTTCGCTTCCTCTGACCGGCCTGGCGACGCGAGACCCTGATGGCCCACACTCACAGAGGCCGTCGCTTCCTCTGACAAACCTGATACATCTTGAAAAGTGGTCTCATTTCCCCCCTGTTTAGAGAATAGTATCTGATCTTGTACTTCTTTTGCGAAATCTGGGCGATTTTGGTGATGCAGAAAAAGATGTCTTGCCAGCTTCTGTTCTCTCCGCCTTCTCCCACCGCCTCTTGAAGGCAAGACGCCCGTCAGTAGGAGGATCCAGAAGGTCGGGGTCGACGGAGAGTATTTTAAGGACCGGAGGACGGACCGAATGTCTGCAACAAAACAAGGAACACATATTGGACAGGATAGGGGACGGGCGGTATAAGGCGCAGACAGTGGTTATATAACATAGTAGCTTAATATGGTAAGTTCCATGCCAAAAATGTAAGCCTCTGTATGCTTAAGGGTGAAACACCAACTTCGATATTCTTTTCCATATTTGTTATACCCACGATCAGGTAAATATGCATTATTTTCATCGCTTCAGATCAGTCGTTCAGATTTAAATTAGGATCTACCCACTAGTGGGTGCCACACTAGTATGCAATGGAGATCAGAATGGGACATCATTTTGGGTTCCGTTCCATTCCGTTCCAATGGGCCTTATTCCGTTCCATTCCGTCCCAACATAAGCCACTAATATCTTAAACAGTTCCATTACATCCCAACATAAGCCACTAATATCCTAAACCGTTCCATTCCGTCCCCACATAAGCCACTAATATCTTAAACCGTTCCATTCCGTCCATTATTAAAATATGACAGCTCATTTTCATTATCAATATGACCTGACCGCCTAATTGTAAAGCAAACTGCTGACCCATCCTACCAAACACATGTCATTACTCTTACCTTCAAAAATGATGCTTCGTCCAAGATGAAGCTGTCCAGAAGGTGCAGAATAACATGTGGTTTGGAATACGGCGCTGTAAGGGGAGACCGGGTCATTTGCCCCCCCCCCCCCCTGGAATGAATCCTGGGTACACCACTGACTAAGTGTTCTCAAAGGTATAATGAAGCTACAACATGAGCATAGGTACCATACTAAGCACAGGTCAAGGTCAGGGTCAGGTCACACAAGGTTACAAAAGGTCACTTCAGCAAAAGTCATATTTGATGCATGCGACACATGTTTGATGGGTAAGTTTATACGTAGAACTCGATGAAGGCGATGATTTTACCATCTGAGCTCATTTCAGTCAATAAAGTGTGGTTATGTCAAGGTCAGGTAAAAAAGGTCAAATTTATAAAGTAATATTTTTTAACAAGAAGTGCATCATTATGGTTCAGTTTTGTCCCAGGAATCCAATGGTATCATTTGTCAAATTTTGAATTTGACCTTCCAAGCTTACTATGTATATGTTTCGAAGCGCTTTGACGAGGGAAGCACGATGGTGCCAACATGGTTGTCCTATCTTTATTAGATCAAAAGTTATTTGCAAAAAAAAACTTCTTTTTATGAAAACGATAATTGACCTTTTATGACCTTTGTAGCCCAAACTATTGACCTGAGGTTAAACCTGAGGACACATATACGATAGAAAATTTCAAGCGCTTTCGATTGCTTTTTTCTTTTCTTCCTAGATGTCATAGCGTTTCGATGGAATCGATGGAACCGAAACCCCAGAAAGCGTTTTGAGGTCCTTTGAAAACCTTTTATGGTCTCAAGGATATGAGGCACGCGTGAGGTTGCCGATGCGGAGGTTAGGTATGGACCCAAGGAATCGACTGAGAACATCATTTTCGCGATTGGAGCAACCCTTAAGGGCGTTTTGAGGTCTTTTGAGAACCTTTTATGGTCGCAAGGATATAAGGCACGCGTGAGGGTGCCGATGCGGATATGTGCCCGAGGAATCGACAGAGACCATTATTTTCGCGATTGGAGCGGAAATAATGGTCTCCTTTTAGGAGCCCCTAAGGGCGTTTTGAGGCGCCCGAACTTTGATAACCTTTTATGTCTAAAGTATATGAGTAACGCATGAGGTTGCCGATGCGGAGGTTAGATATGGGCCCGAGGAATCGACTGAGACCATTATTTTCGCGATTGGGGCAAGCCTTAACCCGCGCACTGCAGGGGGAGGGGGTGATTTCCGCCCTCCCCCCTCAGGTTTTTCAAAGATAGCGAAAAAACGTCGGCGCGCAGCGCCGCCGGGTTTTCACACACCTGTCAGGACATCAATTGCGCACACTTTGGAAGAAAAAAATAACCTAGGGTCATCTCAGGTCAGATCACCAGACCAGGTCAAGTGACTCCACCCCACCTCCAAAAATGTTTGCAGTTGTGCCAAAGCCAGAGTTTTTCACCGATCAGTTTGAAACTTACAGGATGTCATGAGGGCATATGTACTTACAATTCGTTTATCTCGGAATTTTGATATCGGTGACCTAAGGTCAGGTCAATTTCGCAACCTCCCCATAATAAGTCAATGGGGAAATATACAAATGCTAAGGATATGCATGATATTAGTCCAATTACTTCTGGATCATGTTATTATAGGATATTCTTGATGATCCAAGTGTAAATTTTGTTCAGTGACCCCTATTGGGTCATTTAAGGTCATGCGAGGTCACCATCACTTTTTTGTCAATAACTCCCGACATAATGACTATAGAGAAGTAAAACAGACATCAATGTGTTTGTCTCGTCAAGACACGTCTTCCCACATGCAACATGCCCTACTTGGGTCACCACTTGACCTTGACCTGGGGTCATTTTTTAAGTTAACTTAACAAGATTACCATGTATATCATTCAAAGCGCCTTGACAAGATAAACACAATGACGTAAACAGTTTTCCGTTATCTTTATTACATAAAAAGTTAATAGCCAAAAACGATTTAGCAAAAAAACGTCATTTCTTTCTTCTTTGACCTCTGAAGCCTCAAATGTTGACCTTAGATCAAATTTGAGGACACTTTAGTGATTGCAAATTGCACTGGCTGGCGTTTGCTTTTTTCCGTTTGTTTCTAACTAGCATAGTTTCTGAGATATATGGGAATTTCTGGAGCGATGTCCTAAAACAGGAAAAAAACTGGAAAATTTTACCTTTGATGACCTCTGGTGACCTTAATTTTGACCTGACCTAAAACAATACGGGAATACTTTCGATAGAACATGTATCAAGCTATCAAATGCCGTTTTCCACTTCTCGCTACGTAGCGTAGTTTTCGAGATCTCAGGGGGGGGGGGGGCGGAAATCAACCCCCTGCAGTTGGTGTTCGGCGCAAAGCCCCTGCAGTGCGCGGGTTAAGGGCCATTTGAGGCGCCCCGTCGTTTAGCCTTGAATTTGACCTTGAAGATGACCCCCAATGTCAAAATAAGTGCGATTTTTGTTTGTGATCAGCGTTCTCGAATTGACCTGATTCCAACTTTTGAAGCGAATCGGTACTCGACGCTGATACGAATCCGAATACCACGCCAACTTCACGGACATCCATTGCAGGCCTGATAAAACCCAATTTAGCCTCAGAAAGCGAGCATCTCAGGTCCAGAAAAGGCCCATCTCGGGTCTGAAAGGGGCCTATCGTGGACTCAGAAAGGGCCCATTTCAGGCCTGATAAAACCCAATTTAGCCTCAGAAAGCGAGGATCTCAGGTCCAGAAAAGGCCCATCTCAGTTCTCAGGCCCGGGAAGGGCCCATCTTAAGTCCGGAGAGCTTGGGATAAGAAAGGGCCCATCTCATGTCTGGAAAGGGGCCATCTTAGGCTCTGAATGGGCCCATCTTAGGCTCAGCATGGGCCATCTCAGATTTTAAAAGGGCCCATCTTAGGCTCAAAAAGGGCCTATCTCAGGTCTGGAAAGAACCCATTTTAGGCTCTGAATGTGCTCATCTTAGGCTCAGAATGGGCCCATCTTTGGCTCTGGATTGGCCCATCTCACGTTTTCTCATTTCAGGCGAAAATTTTGAGTCTTATGCCCTGTATATGCATTCTCATCAGTGCGTCGCATTGCGTATGGTGAGGACCTCTAAAAATGTTATTATGCGTTTAAAAGTGTGGTAAAAAAGTGTTAAATCGAACTATTTTGCCCAATGATATAGGAAAGTAGCTCAACATAACGCATAAATGCGCCGAGAAACGGAACGATTTTTGTAGCCCGCATAAATATAATTTGTAGTTAAATTGCTCCACGGAGCGATGTGAAAATTTTGAGTTTTATTCCCTGGACAATTGCATTCCTACTGTTGAAAGGCCCAGGGTCCCTTCAGATCGTCTAGGGCCCCCTCATATCTTTTCAACGCCCTTCCGACCTGTTCAGGGACTCGTCTGGGATCCGCGGAAAGACATGATGTGGAGTGGGCAGTGGCGGATCCAGGGTGGCTGAAGCCCCCTACCTTAGAAAACGGCGTCCTCGGGCACCGCGGCGCCGAAGGCGCCGCGACGCCGTTCTTGCAAAGGATTTGCCGGCGCGGTCTCGGGAGGCCGTCAGGGCGCCCCTGTGTCTACCGACAGCGTCGTAGCACTCTTGAAAGGCACCCTGGTACCCTCAGAAGACATCTCGCCGCCCTCACAACGCATTATGCCGCCCTCAGAAGGTACATCGCCGCCCTCGGAAGGCTTTATGCCGCCCTCGGAAGGCATCATGCCGCCCTCCGAAAACATCGTGTCGCCCTCGGAAGACATTTTGCGGCCCTCGGAAGACATTTTGCCGTCCTCGGAGTGCATTATGCCGCCCTCGGAAGATGTATTGTCGCCCTCTCAAGGCACCTTGCCGCCCTCAGAGCACATTATGCCGCCCTCAGAGCGCAACATGCCGCCCTCGGAAGGCATCCTGCCGCCCTCAGACCGCATTATGCCGCTCTTTGAAGGCATCATGCCTCCCTCGGAAGACATCTTGCCGCCCTCGGAAGGCATTTTTCCGCCCTCAGAACGCATTATGCCGCCCTCGGAAAGCATCATGCCGTCCTCGGAAAACATCTTGCCGCCCTCTGAAGACATTTTGCCGCCCTTGAAGTGCATTATGCCGCCCTCGGAAGATGTCTTGTGGCCCTCGGAGGCATCTTGTCGCCCTCAGAGCACATTATGCTGCCCTCAGAGTGCAATATACCGCCCTCGGAAGGCATCCTGCTACCCTCAGAGCGCATTATGCCGCTCTTGGATGGCATCATGACGCCTTCGGAGACATATTGCCGCCCTCGGAAGGCATCTTGCCGCTCTCAGAGCGCATTTTGCCGCCCTCGGAAGGCGTCATGCCGCCCTCAGAGCGCATTATGCCGCCCTCGAATAGCACCATGTCGCCCTCTGAAAACATTTTGCCGCCCTCAGAGTGCATTATTATGCAGAGCTGGAACAAGCGGATCCGACCAGCAACAAGCGTTGCTTAGCTGGGAGGGCTTGCTTGGCTCCAGCATTGACACATGCCGAACTTGACCAGAAATTGCCCCTCCACTTGAGTGACTGGACACCCTTTACTAACTCCGGGAATTAATTGGAACGTGTGAGTGTAGCATCCGGGGACGTAGTGGGGGGGGGGGGGGAGCAGTCATCTGTTGCTTTCAGCAATGACTACTCTTTTACATGACCACGTCTAACACCAAACCTGCCTCTCTTTTTTGCTTCTTTATGTTTTGTTTCCATTTCCTAGCTGGGAGTGCCGCGACATTTTCTCTTTTGTTCTCTGGTGTTAACGTGGGGTGATGTGCGTCGTTGGGATCGAGGGTGGGTGCACTCCTGGTCACCTGCTCATGGGTGGCGGTCTAAAAAAAAAATTATGCCGCCTTCGGAGTTTGGAAGACGTCTTCCCACCCTCGGAAGGCATGGGAAAACGTCTTCCCTACCCTCGGAAGGTATCCAACCGCCCCCGAATGGCACATTGCCGGCCCGAAAGCGATCCGGTGTCCCGGCGCACTCAGAATGATGGCACCCTCGCGCCTTCAGCTTCCCTCCGACGGCCACCGGGCACCCGTGACCCACTGACGGATCCAGCCTCCCAATATGGGGGGGGGGAGCTAATTTCCATGGGGGCCTTCCAGGCTCCAGGGGCCTCCATATAACCTAAAAGGTATTCCCATTTTTTCTCTTTGCGGACTTGGGTTATTTGTTTCGCTATGCTATTCTTACGTGTAAGGACGTGTCAATTAAGTGCACAAATAAAATCGATGGATATTTGCCTCCAAATATCTGTAAATTTTATTTTACATGCTATTTTATATACAGATTAGTTATTTGCTAATACCTTTTGACTGAATAAAGTTAGAATGGCACGGTAAACGCAGTTTTGTTATCATCAAGACGCGTTGAATGCTGTGCAGCACATAGGCGTACACAGGGGGAGGGGGGGGGGGGGCAAACGGGACAATTGCCCCCCCCCTGAAGGTCTGTACGTGCCCCCTTTGGTCGAAAAAATGAATGATTTTTTTCATTTTGTTTTAAAGACAAATGGTGGAAATATGCCCTTTTCAAAATATAGTGGGCCAAATCCGGTGAGTTTTTTGGTGGGGGTACTTTATGCCCCCCCCCCCCCCTTGAGCAAAAATTGCCCCCTCCTGGAGTGAATCCTGGGTACGCTACTGGTGCAGCATGTCTTCTTTCTGACATTTGATGACCTTGACCTAAGGTCAAGGTCACGGCGCAGTCACCTTTCCAAATTTGACCTACACGGCGATGTTATATATCTTTGAACTTGTCTTGAAGATAGGAATTCATTGGTATTAAAATAATTGCGCGATCGTTGATGATTATAAAGCAAACTGATACATTTTCGGGCTTTCTTTACACCGAGAAGGAAGTTATGAATTACTATTCGACATTCATTAAAAAAAAGTTTAGTAAAATAATTTTTAAAAATAAAATAAGGTCATATATATCTACAATTCGTTTATCTTGGATTTTTATATCAGCGACCTAAGGTCGGGTCAATTTCGTGACCTTCCCATTATAAGTCGATGGGGAAATATTCAAATGCTTCCTATTCCAAGGATACGCAAGATATCAGTCTAATTCCTTCTGGATTATGTTATTATAGGCCACTCTTGACCTATGTGCCTTTTTTGTTCAGTTACCCGTACAGGGTCAGCCGAGGTCATCCGAGGTCACGAACAGTTGTATGTCAATAACTCTCGACATACTGACGATAGAGAAGTGAAACCGACACTAATATGTTTGTCTCGTCGAGGTACGTCTTCCCATATGCAACATGACCTGCTTGGGTCACCACTTGACCTTGACCTGAGGTCAAATTTGTAAGTTGACCTAACCTGGTCAACACTAATATGAGTCGAAGCGCCTTGACGAGACAAACACGATGGAATTAAAATTATTGCCTTGTCGTTATTAGCTAAAAAGCTATTTGTGAAAAACACTTTTGTAAAAAATAGCCTTTTTGACATTTGATGAGCTCTGAAGCCTAAACTATTGACCTGAGCTAAAATCTGGGGACTCCTCGTCGATTGGATGTTTCAATAGCTTTCCATTGTTTTTTTCTGTTTGTTCCTAGCTATCATAGTTTCTGTGATATCTGGGGTTTCTGGAGCGAAGTCCTAAATCTAGCAAATTTGACCTTTGATGACCTCTGGTGACCTCAATATTGGCTTTAAGAAGAAAAAACAATATTTGAAGTACTTTCGAACATGCTTGTCGAGATCTTTCGAACGCGCTTTTCCGCGTCTTTCTAGCCCTTTTATTTTTCGAGTTAGAGGGGTTGTCTAACCCCCTCCCCCCCTCCCGGCACGGCGAAGGTGGCACCGAGCACCGGCACGGCGCGGGTTAACCCGCGCGGCGCTGGGGGGGTAAATTTTACCCCCCCTCCCGGATTTTCTCCATAACTTGAAAACTATGACAGATATCGAAGTGAAACTTGCGGTACCTTATGGTGCATCAATTCTACACCTTGTGTTATAATTTTGTTGAAATTCGTGAAAACTTTGAAGAGATAGTGACGTTTTAATGACGTCATGTCATGTCATTTTTGGTGAAAAAATGTTGAATGTTTGAAAAATCGTAGAAAATAGCGTGTTGATGCAAATCGCAAATAAAAGGCGTCAAAAGAAAGGAAATAACATTGTCTTTAACATGACCATCTCAGATGTTCAAAATTTTGGGGTTTTGACCCCCAAAAATGCAAAAAACTGATTTTGGGGGAAGAATTTCCACAAAAGTTTTTTGTTTGAAAATTTTCAAAAAACCGGAAGATATATTAGAGAGCCGAGTATGAACGATGTTCAAACCAAATTTAAAAGCAATTTCTTTATTAAAAACTGACTTATGGCTCTCTAAGAATAAGTAACTCATGACGTCATTTGTTAAAATTGCGTTTTGTTTTTGTTTTTACTGACCAGATACAGACAAATAAATGCCACCACTGTATTTCGAAGACAAAACTAGTCTAGAAACATGCAATGTTTATTTAGATTAATCAATTTCAAATTTTGACCTTATTTGTGACCTGATCTTGACCTGAGGGCGATTATATGGTGTCAGGCTGTGCAAATGGCTGCTTCTATCGAATTATACGTGTAAAATAGCCCATACAACATGTGTCGCATGGCTTTCGTAGACCTGTGACCTTTTGTGATCTGACCTTGACCTTGACCTTTACTTAAAATTTCACTTTTACTTATGCGGGAGATGCATTATACATTTGGGAGCACTTTGTGAGATAATAGTTGGAATACAAGGCTTTGGATGGAAAGTATAGCCCAAAAACCCAAATACTGAAATTTTGACACTTGACCTGACCGTGACCTGACATGTGACCTTATGTTAATAATTTCGGGCATGCGTTAGATTCTTCTCACTGAGAGCTTTCGATCGCCGCCTTGCGCGTCTCGCTGCGGTTATTGGTTCGGAAGATACGAGGGGGGTAAAATTTACCCCCCAGCACCGCACGTTCGGATGGAGACCCCAGCGCCGCGCGGGTTAAGTGATTCGTTCAAGGTCAAAGCTAAGTAAAACACGTGACACACATACATACATATTTTAGTACATACACATACAAACATACATACACTTGGAAATACACTTGTGAACGGTGATAGTGTTGATGGAGCCAGGATGCCATCATTGCAGCAACGGGAGACTGATGCCTGTCTCCCTGGCTCCGGCACCCCGGCGAGACCAGAAAACTCGCGTCGGTCGAATGTTCCGAGTGTCCCACCTCCGCGCCTGCGCCGCAGCCGTCGCCTGAGGCGGTTCGTCGTCGTCGTCGGCGGCAGCGGTGGCGGTGGCGGTGGCGGTGGCGGGCTCCACCTGGTCAGTGTTCGATGCGGGCGGCGCGACGCCGTGTCTGGGCTCGGGTGACGCCGTGTCGGGGCGCGGGTGACGCCGTGTCTGGGTGTGGGTGACGCCGTGTCTGGGCTCGGGTGACGCCGTGTCGGGGCGCGGGTGACGCCGTGTCTGGGCTGGGGTGACGCCGTGTTGGGGCGCGGGTGACGCCGTGTCGGGGCGCAGGTGACGCCGTGTCTGGGCGTGGGTGACGCCGTGTCTGGGCTCGGGTGACGCCGTGTCGGGGAGCGGGTGACGCCGTGTCTGGGCGTGGGTGACGCCGTGTCGGGGCTCGGGTAACGTGTCGGGGCTGGCGTGTCGATGTGCAAGAGCTGATTGTTGCCTTGTTCCAGGTGTGTGGGTCTCAGGTGACGGCGCTCCAGTGCGGATGGAAAGAGGAGAGGATCGAGTTCCTGGGTGTGTTCGGTTTCGCTCGCGACTGTGGGGTGTGTGACGAGTGACCCAGTGAAGTTGGGTGCTTCAGTGTGTTTTGCGTTTGAGTGAAGAAGACTAGCTAACTTCGTCTAACTTCGTCTAACTTCGTCTAACTTCGTCTAACTTCGTCTAATTTCGACCTCGGCCAGTGAGCTGTTTGAAGGGAAGTAGCCAATGCGGTGATGTTGGAGCGGCTTTAATCATGAAAGTAAGACATCATCATGCAGGAGCTCTCACCAAGTAAGTCAAGTTATATTTTATGTATGTTTTAAAGTTCACGCGCGGGTTTGAGCGTTTTCACTTCAATGAATTGCTGCCTGTTTTCCGCGAAGACCGTAGGTATTCCTCGTTATCCGCTCTTTCTCAATAAATACGCGCCGTCTGCTTCTCAGACTTAGCAATTGTTGCATTAAGAGGCGGCAGTTAGTTTGGTAAAGTTGGTAATGGTTGTCTTACTTTCGATGTAACGGAATTCACGCTTACAGAGCTTGCTTAAACCCATTCCCTGTATTCAGTGGTTCGCACATAAGTATGATGTTAATTTTGCGAACCACTAACTAACTTTGTGGAGCACTCTAGCTCTATGGGCATTAATGACGAAATTGCCGCCGGACGCTCTCTGAGAGGCTAAGCTACACGAGCGTCGCTGATTAGGAGCCATGAGCCCACTGCACTGGTTCTCGGTTCCATTCTTTCTGCCACCACACCGGGGGTGTACCCTGGGCTCCGATCCGGGGGGGGGGGGGGGGGGTCCGGTCGTGTCCTGCCGACTGCCGTGCCGTATGTTCCTAAAGTAATCTTGGCATGTTCCTGCTGCGCGACCACAGTGACGGTGGCCAGCGCCGCTGTAGCCATGTCCATTGTGACGTCACACACCAGGGCACAATCTTCACAACTGCCGTGATCGCACCCAATCTTACCAAATCAGCCGTGATCGCACCCAATCTTCACAACTGCCGTGATCGCACCCAATCTTACCAAATCAGCCGTGGATGCGTAAGTACGGCATGCCGTAAATGAAGTGTTCAGAATGCCGCACTTCGGCAACCACGGCGTTTGGTTTGTCCGGGCTCCTTGTCGGAATGGCTCAGTTGGGAGAACGCTAGACTGAGTATCGCCATGTCCCCGGTTCGATCCCGCGTTTCAGGAGTTTTGCAGGCCGGCGCACAAATATGACGTACTACGGCATTGGTAAGATACGGCACTTGGTAAGGTTGGGCCAAGGGGGCACGTCTTCCTACATCAGTGAGGATAATTGTACCTCCTTCCCCCTAACGGGAAATGAATTTGGCCACACTGGTGTGGGAACCTTACCCCCTGACACCGTGCACACTGTTGGCGTTCTGGCGTGACCTGTATTCGCCTCCTCTGCCAGTTTATGACTGGATATTGACTACCGTATCGATTTGTTTGCCGGCTTGGTAGCTCTGCAACAGCGATGCTATGCTCACTCCATTGGTTGTCGTGATTCAAACGGCCGTTACTATGTATACTCGGTTGATTTCATTCCAACAGTCGTTACGATGTGTACTCCATTGATCAATTGATCGGCGTCAATCTATATCGACAGCTGTCAGCACCGTGTAGTACACTTCTTATACGGCAGAAGGAAGTGCGATTGGCTTCCATCTTCGATGCACTTCCGCAAAGTATGGTTTACGAACTTACATCTGTACTCTAGCAATTCAAAGTACGTTCCATGGTCACTTTGAAAATGCCTCAGACTTGAATAACTTTCCAACCACTGTTCCGCTCGACCTGAAATTGGCACACTCATGGTGTTAAGGCTGACCGTGAACATAGCTTGGCTTCCCTCCCTTCCATAGGCTACCCTGCCTGTCCAGTGTCTCCACATGTTAAGGCTGACCGTGAACATAGCTTGGCTTCCCTCCCTTCCATAGGCTACCCTGCCTGTCCAGTGTCTCCACATGTTAAGGCTGACCGTGAACATAGCTTGGCTTCCCTCCCTTCCATAGGCTACCCTGCCTGTCCAGTGTCTCCACATGTTAAGGCTGACCGTGAACATAGCTTGGCTTCCCTCCCTTCCATAGGCTACCCTGCCTGTCCAGTGTCTCCACATGTTAAGGCTGACCGTGAACATAGCTTGGCTTCCCTCCCTTCCATAGGCTACCCTGCCTGTCCAGTGTCTCCACATGTTAAGGCTGACCGTGAACATAGCTTGGCTTCCCTCCCTTCCATAGGCTACCGACCTGCCTGTCCAGTGTCCACATGTTGTTCTGATCGCTGGCCACCTTCCTTTGACCGATATTGATCGTGCTGGTTTTTACGACGGTGATCCAGGTTCGTGGGAACCGTGGGGGCAGTGGGGTCAACTCGCACCCCCCCCAACTTTGGAGCTGGGGGGGGGGGGGGGCGGGGCGACGCCCCCCCTTAAACTTTTTACACGATCACTCGACTCTGTATAAGCACAAGGGTATTGTCACCGGAGTTTCAACGGCGTCGCGCAGCTCCGCGAAATTTGGTACAGCTGTTTGAGCATAAATTACCCACACGGTGTGAAATTTTCGACCTCTGGTCATCTCAGGTCAGGTCACCAGGTCAAGTCAAGTCATCATTTTGGAGGTGGGGTACCTCCAAAATGTTTGTGGTCGTGCCACAGCCAAAGTGATTGACCAAACGGTTTGAAACTTACAGGATGCAGGCACGTAGCCAGGATTTCGTCCAGGTGGGTACGCGCCTCGAAAAGGCCCCATCCCGAGCGCTGAAAGGGCCCCTTCCCAAGCGTTGAAAGGTCCAAACAAAACGAATGAGAAAGCACGTTACAAGGATGCAAAATACAGTATGACAGGTACAGGGTCCTAGGATTGCTTTGGAGCTTGAGTGCGGAATGGAAAATTATGGCTAAAAATAAGCATAAAGAGTGGAACATTCAACCAAAAGCCATTGTATTCGGCTCTATTAATGTCCAATTACCTGCTCACCAGAATGAGTTATTACCTATGCCAATTTTGAACTGTCTTTCCTTGTCTTGTCCTATCATTACATCCATAAATCGGTATAGAGTTCAAATTATCCAATACATTTTAGAATAAGGAGCGGAAAATTAAGAGGAAAACTTGGGGAAAAGAGTGGAAAAATAGTACCCATAGGGTGTCGTTGATTTTGCCATGTGAGAAAGTCGAAATGTCTTTTTGCCGAATGTCATTTTGCAGACATGTGAACAGATCGAAATGTCGTTTTGCCGAAATGTCATTTTGTCGACATGTAAAAAAGCCGAAATGTCATTTTCCCGAATGTTACTTTGTCGACGTGTGAAAAGGGTGAAATGCTTTTTTTCCGAAATGTAATTTTGTCGACATGTGAAAAAGTCGAAATGTCTTTTTGCCGAATGCCATTTTATCGACATGTGAAATGTTCGAAACGTATTTTTGGCGAATGCCAAATGCCTTTGGTGCCATGCGCAGCAATTGTAATGTGTCAATATTGTTTGTGCGCCCCAATCATCGCGTCCGGTCGTCCAGGTCAGTGTTGGTGTCACGCCGGCGCGCACGCGATAGAAAAAAAACTGCGCGCGCACTGATATCTGATTGGATGTTTGGTTCGTCGGTTCCCCGCTGAGCGGGAACCGCGTAGCCGGGTAGTTCCTGAAGGTGAAGGCAGGGCGCAGCCAGGCGGGGGGAGGTAATAGGGGATTACATATTGCATAATAGCCCCTCCCTCATTCGGATACAGAGGATTTAGATGACCAAGTAATTTGTGTCAGCTAATTGACCTTCACAATGCTGCAGAATGGCTATGCAACCTGCCGATAACTTGTGCCACCTCTAATGCAAACCCTGGTGGATGGTGCAAAACCGCAGGAGCAAGGAGGGCAGTGGCGGGGCATTTGCTCGGCAAAAAAAGCATTTCGACCTTTTCACATGTCGGCAAAATGACATTCGGCAAAAGGTATTTCGACTTTTTCACATGTCGACAAAATGACATTTCGGCAAAAAAAAACAAACATTTCGACCTATCACACGTCGACAAGTAACATTCGGCAAAATTACATTTCGGTTTTTCACATGTCGACAAAATGAGATTTCGGCAAAAAGGCCTTTCGACCTATTCACACGTCGACAAAGTAACATTCGGCAAAATTACATTTCGGCTTTTTCACATTTCGACAAAATGACATTTCGACAACATGACATTTCGAAAAAATGATATTTCGACAAAACGACATGTCGGCAAAAATGCATTTCGACATTTTGACACGTCGGCAAAAAGGCATTTCGACAAAAAGGCGTTCGCCATTTTGCTTTCTGCATATTCACTTTTCGACAAAAAGAGATGTCATTGCAATCATAATAATAAACCAGTAAGGCGCCGTAGTCGGCGATGAACGAGCGAGCGCGAAGGAAGTGTATGGTGAATTTCAACTCGGTAGGGCAATTAGTTTTTGAGATACAACAAAGGTGTGTACGTGCGCACGTGCAGAGGCGCCCTACCCTGACTTGTGGGAAAGAGGCGGCTGAGAGGTCCCTAACTACACACTGAATTTGAACACAAATGGCTCAGCCGTTCCTGAGATATATAACATGCGTGCGCACGTGCAGAGGCACCCCATCCCTGACTTGTGGGAAGGCGGCGGCTGAGAGGTTGCTAACCACACACAAAATTCGAACACAATCGACTCAGCCGTTCCTGAGATAGAGAATAGGGGTGTGCACGTGCGCACGTGCAGAGTCATCCCACCCCTGCGTTGTGTGAAAGTGGCGGCTGAGGGTCCCTAACCACACACGAAATTTGTACATAATCTGCCCAGCCGTTACGGAGTTATTGCGAGAAAACACTTTGCAACACTCCTCACGCGGCACGCGCCACGCGCAGTGGTAGTCACCGACATGAGTCGGCACTGGTCTCAAACGGGGTAGGTTAGTTGGGGTTGCTCAGCAAAGAAGCCCGCTTGTCAATCGGACGTGCGGTTGCAGAGATATGAGCTTCTGAAAAGCGTCGCCACGGGTCGGGTCGGGCCGCTCATAATCAGATTTTTCCCATACACCACGGAAGGACGAGCGAGCGTTTCGCGCTCGCTCGCAATAACCCTATTCCCATAATGCCGAAAAATATTTAAAAAAGACAAAGTCAAATTAGGGAGCTTTCGGCTTGCGCCTTCATCAGCCATAAATGAAGGCGGCTGATTAATTTATTTATTACCGAGCGGGCACGAAGCGCCCGTGAGGTTTCTCGTCAACTTACTAGACAAATTTACATTTGACCCGGCCCGACCCGGCCCGGCCCAGCCATACATACGCTTTTCGGAGGCTAACAACTTTGCAACCACTGCTCCGATTGAGATTGGGTTTTCACCATTGGATAGGACCATCAAATCAATTTGGATTTTGTTATAGTGCGTTCTGATATGGGTGGTACCACAGCGCGTGGCACCCGCAGACGTCGAAATGAACCCAAATCATTCTTGATCAAAAATGGTTTGATTTATCTAAGCATTCGTTTTTTTATACGCTGAAGCATGCAGCCGCTCAGGACATACTCCCTTTTGGTGGATTCGAGAAAGGAGATCATGTACAATTTAATCAAGCTTAATTTTTATGCTGGCATGCATGGAGGCCTGGCAATTTTTATGGTTGGACTAAAAGGACTAAAAACGTACCGTACCGTACCGTTTCCGTACCGTTTCATATTTCAAACCTGTTTTAGCTTTACCAGTGCGCGCCCGCTCGGTCATCGCCCAAGAAGGCGTTTTACTGGTGTAAATTTATGGCTGAAATCATAAATGTATGGCTGATGAAGCCGAAGGCGCAAGCCGAAAGAAAGCTCCCTAATTTTACTTTGTCTTTTTAAAATATTTTTTCTCGGCATTATGAGAATAAGGTTATTTATTATTATTATTGAAATGTCTTCAATTGTTCTCAAAACATTGCTAAAACAAATTAAAAAAAAACGTCGAAGTGTCCTTCAACAATATGCATTCGCCAAAATGACACTCGGCAAAATGACATTCGCCAATGTGTCCGGACACCACTTTTAGGACCTGGAGTTAGCAAACTGCCCCATCAACTTTGGAACCAGCGACACCAATTTGGAATCAGCTATACCAACTTGAAATATTTTTTTAAGCTCAAGACCTGGAACCCTTAAACAAATTGCGATTTTTTTAGTCTTCTGCCCTGCCCTGCATTCTCATCCATGCGTCACATTGCTTATGGTGCGGACCTTTAAAAATGTTATTGTGCGTTTAAAAGTGCGTTAAAAAATTGATAAAGTGAACTAATTTGCCCAATCATATAGGAAAGTAGCAACATAACACATAATGCGCCGAGAAACGGCCCATTTATTTAAAAAATCTAACACGCATATAATTGAATTTGTAGCTAAATTGCGCCGCGGAGCGGCGCAAAAAATTTGAGTTTTATTCCCTGGACAACTGCATTCTTACTGTTGAAAGACCCAGGGTCCCTTCATATCGTCTAGGGCCCCTCCGACCTTTTCAACGCCCTTTTGACCTGTTTAGGGACTCATCTGGGATCCGCGAAAAGACATGATGTGGAGTGGGTGATAATGTGATATATATTAAATACAAAGAGGGCTTACTCTACAATACAAATTAAAATAGGAGCTTGCGGGTATATTCTAACACCCTTCGTTAGCGATTAAGAGACATTCGGTAACATGTCATTGCTCATCTTAAAGACGAGCAATTACCTGTTACTGAATGCCTCTTAATCGCTGACGAAGGGTGTTACAATATACCCGAAAGCTCCGATTGTAATATTTGTATTGTGGAGTAAGTCATCTTTGTATTTAATCTTCATCTGGGATCTCTACGTGCTTTGGGCCCTTCCGGTCTGAACAGGGACTCATCTGACCTTCCAAGAAGCCCCTCTTGTGTGTCAAGGGGCCCATTTGGCCTGTTCAGAGGTCCTTCCGACCTGGCCAGGGACTGAATTGGCTGCTTTGTCACCCTGCCGACATGCTCAGGGGCCCTCCGACCTGCCCAGGGGCCCCTCCAGTCTGGCTAGGAACTCATCCAGCATGTTCAAGGGCCCTTCCGACCGGCCCAGGGACCGTTTCGGTCTAGCCAGGGGCCCCTCCGATCTGCACAGGAGGATTTTTCACTTTACAGGGCCCCTTTGGTCTGTCCAGGGGCCCTCCAGCCTTCTAAGGGGCCCTTCCGACCTGGCAGCAAGTGACTGCGCTGGCTGCTTTGTCGCCTTGCGACATGCTCCGAGGGCCCTCCAACCTGCCCTGTGGCCCCTCCGTGTTGACTAGAGGCCCATTCGGCATGTTCAGGGGCCGACCTGACCCACCTAGGGGGCCCTTTCGGTCTGGTCAGGGGCCCCTCTGACCTGCACAGGGGCCCTTTGAACTTCCCAGGGGCCACCTGGGTCTGTCTAAGGACCCTCCAACCTGCTCAGGGGCCCTTATGCCCTGGCAAGGGACTGTGCTGGCTGCTTTGTCGCCCTGCCGACAGGTTCAGGGGCCTCTGGACCTGCCCAGGGGCCCCTCTGTGCTGGCTAGGGGCCCATTCGACGTGTTCAGAGCCCTCGGACTCGCTCAGGGGCCCTTTCGGTCTGGCCAGGTGCCCCTCTGACATGCACAGGGCTCTTTTGAACGTCCAAGGGGGCCTCTGGTCTTTCAGAGACGGTCCTGGTGGCCCTAAAGAGCCTCTGAAGTGCTCTAAACTCTAAAGACCACGCTTCGCGTGGTAAAGAGCCCATGATACCGCGCTTCGCGCGGTCTCATCGGCTCTTTTCGGCCCGTTGTGCGCGCCGAAAAGGTCCCTCTGCCGCCGAAAAGGGCCCTCCTGGCCTCCAGGGGGGTGCGGCCGCATCCCCCCTTGGCTACTTGCCTGCCAGGATGTCATCAGGTGATAAGTACTTACAATTCGTTTATCTCATTTAAAAAAAAAATATCGGTGACCTAAGGTCAGTTTGATTTCGTGACCTCCCTATTATAAGTTAATGGGAAAGATGAAAACGCGTATAAATCTATAGGAAGTGGCTAAATTTGACCAATTTTCACCAGATCCATCGTTCTTGTGCCAAATGCAAAGCCCTATGTAACATTTCTGTTCTTTGACCTCTACGAGGTCAACTTGGGTGATCCCCCAGGTTACGTATGGGTTTTCTTCAATAACTCTTTACCAAATCAAGGTAGAGCAATGGGGTTTTCACCATTGTATTCGGCTTGTCGAGACGAATCACTTGATGTAAGAGTTGACCCTGACCTCAGGTCAAGCCAATTGTTGTACATATGGCTTAACTAGGTCACCCAATATATCATTCGATGCGTCTCGACGAGAGAAATGCCATGGTGAAATCTGTTTTACTCGATCTTGCGTCTGTCAAAAGTTATTTCCTAACCCTTTCCTTACGGGGGAGGGGGGGGGGATGACAGCCCCCTGATGTTTTCTTGAATAACTTTTTACACATGCGGCGCATCTTTCTGAAATTTTCAGTGGCTGAGTTTACATCAATTATACGTATTCTATCAAAATGTGAAGTGTGTAAGACTATTAGGTCATGATCTATGACCTTTTCGTCAAGGTCATGTCAAACCCAAAGGACCATTGACCTGACCCCAAAGGTCACCAGTTGATCTAGATGCTCAAAATGGGATGCCTTTGGAATTTCCTTATAGGCAACATGTTACTTTTTACGGTGTCTCTCTAACTCTCTCCATTCGGAAGTTATGCTAAGCGCCCTGTACAATCGCTATTTTTGGACGTGTTCGATCTTAGGTCATTCACTTGACCTAGAAGGTCACCCGTTGTCCTGAAACCAAAAAATCGCATACCGTTAGATTTCTCTCATGACAGCTAACATGCTGGTTCTTGCCGCATTGCTCTAAGTTGCTTGGTTTGGAGGTTAAAAGAAATAGTTCACCTTCAAACATGGGTTTTGAACTGAGATAGCAGTTTTGTAGCCCGTGTTGGGAATCTATCTGCAAGTTTGCTTGACTGAAAAGACTCTCCAGCCGAATATATTTGTATTTTTTTTTTGGCAAAGGAATGCGGTGCTGACGAAAGAATGCGGTGCTGTCGGTAGCCCGGGCAGAGACTATACCATCAGCCAATCAGCTTGCAGCTGGTGCTAGCAAGCGAACCGCTGGCCGCCGGTTGGCACTTTTCTAATGCGAGTCTATCCTTACGCGACTACTTTCGAATCTGATTGGCTGAGCCATTTTTGTTCATTCGCGTTACGTCAGAACTCTGACTCAGAGAGTATGTATATAGTTTTGATAAGATCAATAATGTACGACCTTCTATCCTGAATCGGCGCGATGTATGGCCATTTTTGACAATATAAAAATATGTTGTACTTCAAAATATAATCAAATCGTGTTTGGAAAAAATGTTCCAAGGTGAACTATTTTCTTTAACGGGGGGGGGGGCTGTCAGCCCCCTCCCCGTAGGGCGAAGGTGGGGAAAGTCCTCGTAGGGCGAGGGCTAACAAACAATTCGGCAATTATTAGATGTTTCAAATTAAATGGCTTCTGCTGACCTAACTATTGACCTTAAGTCAATTCTGATGGAACCTTAGCGACAGCAAAAAAAAAATTATCTTTCGAACGGTTTTTTCGCGCCTCGCTAGCTCTTTTATTTATCGAGATATATACTTTTTTCAAGGACATTCATATACATATAGCCGGAATTTGACCTTTGGTAACCTCTGGTGACCTCAATATTGACCTGACATAAACATGACCTAAGTACTTCCGATAGAGCTTGTCTTGAGCTATGATACTGCATCGTTTTCCGCTTGTCGCTACGTTGCGTGTTTTTTTAGATCTTAGGGGGGAAATCTCCCCCCCCCGGGAGTTCGTGGTTGGCGCGAACCCCTGGCCGTGCGCGTGTTAAAGGGAATGTTTCACCTTTCTGAAAGTTGTCAAATATATGCTGGTTGTAGCCGAAAATATGCAGTACGTGCTGCTGAAAACGACGGTGATATTTTTCTCGAAAAGTCACTTAACTTTATACAAATGAAGTTTTTAAATTTGGGATGATGACGTCATTATTGAGCCATAGACCGCGCTGATTGGCTGACGAAGTGGGATTGGCGGAAAAAGACGCTGTCAGCCAATCAGCGGCGGCACTAGCCTATACCCCATTTTGCAAACTATAAATTGAATTGCTTAAAAACGGCTACGTTTTGGGGAAAATGACCTTAGTATTTTCGACATTTCAATAACGGCCAAAGATAATGGCTATCTCAGTTCAAAACCAATACAAAGTTGAAACATTCCCTTTAATGGACCTTAATTCGGCAACAGATAACTAGCAAACAAAATAACTAACTAAATAACAAACTTAAATATATAAGTAGATAAGCCCCTTTCTCCGAAAAATGCGTGTGTTCTAAATGCATTGGTTTGCCAGCTCACTTGGTTGAGTATGACCGTATAACGATAAATTCATAAAAATGTACCTGAAACATTGACTATAACACCGTAAAACACGGCATAGCATAACGCGGTTGAAGCCAAGTATGGTACTCGCACCAAATGTATGCTAAATGCATGATTTTGCCATGGTCAACTTGGTGCGATCCCGGCACATCACCTCACCAGCTACCTCAGGTTCGGGTCAGTCAAGCCCGCCGGTTCTGGATTCAGGCACGGTGAAAGCTCCAATACCGCTTGTCCGGCTTTTTGTGACCCTAGTGTCGCTCCTTCTTCATGTTTACAAGTTTTTTTTTTCTCCAAAAAAATTGCTTGTTAGGCGACCCATTTCCTTATATGGCATTGATACCCATGTCCTTAAATATATGACATACTATTGACAATAAGCAGCTTTGGGTATGATGATGATAATGATGATGATTGGGGTTTTAGGGCGCACCGACTGCTTTGGTCACTTGGCGCCCATCAGCATTGGGTATGGAAAAGAGCGGCACACGTTGCTTCTCTTCAGTCTTAATTTTTGTCGTAGTATTGCCAAAAAGTCCCCCCCCCCCCCAACTTCAAAGTAGTTCCCAACCTTCAACATTAGTTTTAAACTGTGATAGCAATTTTGTAGCCCGTGTTGGGAAACCCCTATCTGCAAGTTTTCTTGACTGAAAAGACTCTCCAGCCGAATATATATATTTATTTTTTTGGCGAAGGAATGCGGTGCTGGCGAAAGAATGTTGTACTGGTTCTAGCCCGGCAGAGGCTATACCATCAGCCAATCAGCTTGCAGCTGGTGCTAGCAAGCGAACCGCCGGCCGCCGGTTGGCACATCTCCAATGCGATTCTATCCTTGCGCTCGAATCTGATTGGCTGAATAATTTTTTACATTCGCGTGACGTCAGGACTCTGACTCAGAGAGTATGCATATAGTTTTTATAAACAATACAAATTTACGGCCTTCTGTCCTGAATCGGCGCGATATAAGGCCATTTTTGACAATATACAAATAAATTATATACAAAAATATAATCAAATCGTGTTTGGTAAACAATTTCCAAGGTGAACTATTTCCTTTAAATGGTCCTTATAACCCTACTTTGTTGTTGACGCCGCATCGAATTTCTCCCGAACGGAAGCGCCCGGCGAAAACCGCCAAAGATCTGGGCGAAACATCCGTTTGGGCTGTGAGGCGTCAAATTTTAACAATGCAAAATTGCAATGGCTAGGCTGATTTGGGCCTATCTATACCAACGAACATCTTGAAATGACATGAAAATGAGACGCGTTTTAACTGTTTGGAAAATTGCTTTCTCTATTAAATATTTATTTCCTTATAACCCAACTAAAATTATTGAATATTAAGGAAAAAATAAGATTATACTTTATATGTTTGGCTAATTTAGGTGAGGCGCCGTCGTCATTAGAATAATAGTTGATTAAAAAAAGAGAAATAACAATTGAATCCTTATGTGGCAAGCTACTACGAACCTAAAATAATAATTGACATTGCAGTCATATTGATTTTATGAAGTTATTGCGCCTAAAAAAGTGTGTTCTTGTCAATTTTCTAGTGGTTTTGCCTACGTTACAGAAATTGTATACTGCAGGAGCCAATAGATTTGTACACAGGCTGGTCGATAATCTAGTAGGACGATGTAGGCAAGCTTAGGCAAGGGTTTTCTAACATTTGCGTTTAATTTATGGTTTCATAGAAAAATTTCCTAGAAAATTTGGAAAATTTGCTCCAAGATATACCCATTCCGATTGCAGAAAACCATATAAATCAATAAGAAAAAAAATGAAAAGAAGGGAAGATAAATATCGGTATCGGAAGAAGGCTACCGAACTGGGTAGGCATTGCCTACCTTGCCTACATGGGAGAACCGCCCCTGCTAATCGGCTTACCACGCCCGACTCCGAACTGTCATGGGGCTGTCATGGATGCTGTCATGGGGCTCCGGAATACAGTTTCGTCTCAAAATCACCGTGATTCAGTTTGGTACTGCACTGCCAGTTGGCACCTGTGTCCAGACAGGAAAAACTGAGGAAAACTTGCTAAATAATCACCAAGACTGTTACTGTTGACTGTTAGACTGTTGACTGTTAAATACGTATTATGAAGTGTCAGTAAATGTATGTATTATGTTAACCAGTTGTCTGCCTGCTGCTTAATATTTTCGATTTATTCTTATCCTTTGTGTTTGCTGGCGAGATTGTAAAATTACCGTGCTTGTGTTACAAGTTGTCGTCATTTTTTCCACCAATGCATGTGCTCTTGATGTAGATCCATACTTTCTCTGCCCTGCACCGGTCGCTGGGCGGGCCCTGATCCGGGCTTCTCCACGCCGGCGGCACGTGGTCGTTGTTGTCTGTGCCTCCCGCCCCCGCCCCCGCCCCGCCCACACCGCGGGCTGGATGCCATCGATCGCCTCAGGCGGCGGTGGCGGCGGTCGGGTCGGTGGGCGGGGGTGGGGGAGGTGGGGAAGGTGGCGAAGCCTGGAGTGTGGCTCCGCAACTAGATTAGCTCGGTCGGGCGAACGCGCGGTGGTTCGACGGTCCATATCAGGCACTGATTTAACACTTTAAACACGTCTATTAAGCAGTTAAGCACTTTTCCATTGAATCTGTGTCAATTAATTGAATGACGCCTGTGAAGAGGCACGGGATGAGTCAGTGTCTAAGTACACGGGGCACGAGTAAGTACACGGGATGAGTCAGTGTCTCGGCGGGCACATGGTCTGGGGCTCGGTTTCGTCTGGTGACTGGACTCCCCGATGCCCACCTGTCGGATCATGCCAGCAGTGGCGCCGTCTTGGCCTCGCCCCATTGGCACCAGCGGTATTGATATCGGCAGCTGTTGACAATCGCCCGGCTCCACCGTGAGCAAACATGGCTCATCCGCTGTGTGTGTGTGGGAGCGATGACTATCACGACTCACGAGTCATATACATATACATATACATATCATATACATCACGAGTCATATACAGAGTTGGTTGCTTGAAACTATTGGAGAACTTCTGTTTCGTTATCGGTTTCTTGAAACTATTGGTACCTAGACTTATTTTTCATTATTTACCACCTCTATGGTTTTGTTTGCAATGCACCGTCATCGGGCTGCAATGCACAGCTTAAGTATGTAGAAACGCCCTACCCAGTGTCTGACCTTGTCAGACCCAAAATCCAACAACTACCGCGGTCATATTCAATGTTTGTCAGTGAAGCGAAAAATACCGGCAAAATGTCCCCTTTAGAGCACTGCACAGTAGAGGTGTGTTTAACTTAGTTTTACAGTAGGTCAACGGCAATGCCAACATGTTATACAACATGTATGGACCCCGCACAAGGTGAAAGTGGTACCCGAAACATGCTGGAACGGCCGTATACTGTGCGATCTGTTTATTCTCCTCCACGTCATGTTTGTAGACGTTGGCGGCAGGTGCAGCTCGCCAAATATCACCCGCTGTCATGTGCAATGTCATGATGTGTTCTGACTCATGTTAGTTAGCCTTCAGTGACGGAATTCGGCTCGCGGAAGAAAGGGAATCAGTCGAACCTGAACCGGTAGACCAATATACAATGCTGACTTGACCAGAGGTGATTGATGCTATCCAAAGGTCAATGGAAGAGAAAGCCAGTATCTAACCGGAGAGATCGATCGGCTGGCCACGGCTAGGCTCGGGAACAGGTGATTTCGTAGAATGACGTTTTAAGTGCCAGTCGCTCTTTTTGATGGCCAGGCCGCGCCGGTCCTCTGGATGTACAGCCGTTTATGTAGTTTGGACGTGGGTTGTAATCGGTCTTCACTCTTTTAACAGTTTGTCGTTCACTCCCGACAAGCTGACTGAGCTATTTTGACAGGTCAGTGGCGTCGTCCCCGACGTTGTCATTGTATGGGCGCTGTGTGGACCTGCGCATGTTGCAGTATGTGGTTGTCAGGTTTGCTTGAAGTTATAGCAAGTGCAGTGCCGCAGTGAGTGGTAAGTGTTGCCTTTGCTTTAGAAAGGCAGTATGTGGTGTTCAATCGATGAGCTTACTAGTTACTACATTATTTAATATAGGTGATAATTGCCTAAACATGTAGGAAAAGTCCGATATTATCCGTTCAAAATCCAAATCAGACATTGACGAATTCGGAATCCCGGAAATGTATGTAACGGTTGACACGACCATGTTGTGCGACCCAAAAGGATGTGTATCCAGCTCTGTACAGAACATGAACGAGGTTGGAAATTGGCAGGCGTTCTGCCTGTTTCGTATGCTAGCCTGCATGCGTGGGCGGAAGAACACCGTTTATTTATAGTGTAGCTGAATATAGTTCGACCTGCTTTGAACCACTGACTGCAACAGCAGCCTTTGGAACTAACAAAAACACAGCATGTGACGTCATCGATATGTCGCGACATTTGTAACTGTGTCACCCGGGTCACCTTGGGTCACCTGAACATCGGAGCGGTACAGACCGTTTACCTGGCCCGGGCCGGGCGTTCACGGGTCACGGGTCAGGCGGCACCGCTGATGGCTGCATGTATTGGAAGTTGGCACCCTGCCAGCCGGATGTTTTAACTGGTACCGCCCTCTGCCCCCCCCCCCCCCCCCCCTCCCTCCTCCCGCCGTGCCCACTGGGTCGTGCCATCGCAGCCGCCCAGAACCGGAGCAAGAATAGCTCTGTTGCGATGCAAGGCGATGACAGCTAGGGATGAAAACCTACGTCAGCGTATTGGGCGGGTAGTGCATGACCTGAGGTGAGGCAAGTTGCTTGGTTTGGTTTTGATGGAGACTTACGTCAATATGCTACTTGTCATTGGCATTTTATGCAATAAAAACATATTTCCACCAAGTTGCCGACCACTATCCAAGTAGAATCATGTGTCTGATAAACATCCATAATATTAATGGCATAGCCTGGACCAGTGGAACATGTCACACATGCGATATATTATTTACGCCGTAGCCTGGATTTGACCAATCTTGGAGATAGGTGTTTTCGCTTCAGGGGGCCGAGATCTGCGGCCCAATGAGGTTAAATGAACTGGAAGGAAATAATAAAATTAATTGCTAGTTTTATGATAAAGGAGGTGTCCAAACATCCAGGTAGACGAGTCCCTCCTAACCACGCCCCTGGGCCTGATGCACAAGTAGCACAGCAAACTGAAGCGCATTTCTATGCATGCGCCAACTAGCGTTTCCCAGAGCGAAATATAAGTTAGGATACCGGTCGGTAGGTGTCGCGTCTGTCGCGTTTCTTCAACTTCATATCTGCTCAGTGCACCATTCAGGTTACCTGAGGGATCTGGGGTTCCGGTCAGCCCGGCGTAAACAATCCTCACCATTCAGGTTACCTGAGGGATCTGGGGTTCCGGTCAACCCGGCGCAAACAATCCTCATCAGTCAGTGATGCTGTTGCTTGTTTTGTGTTCCCTGGTCAAGGACATCTGTCTTCAAAGTCTTGCTTCTGGCTTCCAGACGTCAGAAGTGCCCCACTCACACTGACCATCAGCATGCCATTAGTTGGTTAGCCAAGCAAAACAGCAAAGTGCTTGACCATCAACGTTCTACAGTCGGATTTACATTCGGTAGTAGTCGCACCACACGGTGTCCTGTTCACTGCAGGTGACCCATTGTCTTCTGACTGCCGTTACTCACGATTTAGGATCTCGATTTACGTGACATGGTGTCTTTTCGTCTTGGTTCTTGTAAATGTGGCGCTTTCTCTTCTTGTGGTCTGCCAACTCTTATATCTTGTTCAGTTGACAAACAACTTTGTAACGCCCATCTCGTGCAGTATGATATAACCAAGTTTATCTGTGTCCGATTTACTCTCATATCTGTCTCTGGTCCAATGTGAATAGCACCAACTTCAGATATTTGCATCTATTATCTGTTCATATATCAAACCGAAATGCAAACGCCTGTCGGTATCGGCTTGCTTGCTTTGAGGACATGATCATTTTTAGAATAAAAAGCTTATCGATTGTCATTGAAGGAAACAGTCCACCTTCCCAGCGTTTGATATGTACCGAACCATCGTGCTCCCATCGCTGATTGGCTGATTTGTTGACGTTACATCCGGGTTTTGTATACACTCTCTGGCACGTAGTCTCTGATCACGACGCCTTGCTAATATCCGCTCAGCCGCCCGGGCGGCGCGGCGGCCCCTTGTCAGAGACTGTAGTAGGCGGCAGGCGGAACCAGAGTCAGGTCAGGTTCACCCACTGGTGTTGTATGACGTCACGTGTCATGCAAAGAGAAACTTACTTTTTCGCCACAGATATCCATCTATGGTCCAAACCAAAGTCATATCCGTTTTTTTAGAACTCAAAATGCCCCTTACTGTCAACTATCAAGCAACATGTCAAGGAAATCCCGCTCCGTGTCCCTTATAAGGGCAACACAGCCAATCAGCGATGGGAGCCGAGGACGGATACTTGTGGTGCGGTATATATTAAACAAAAAACAAGGTGAACCCCTTTTAGAGCAAGAGCAACAAACCCTTTTAAGAGCAAGAGGAATTATTCATTGTCTACTAGAGCTGTCACTTTTGGTTTCCATACTAACTGTACCTCGGGCCACACCAAGTGTCTTCTGTTGCTACGAACCGTCACGTTTGCCCACATCGGCTCGTATAGTTTGTCAGCATCCCGAGAAATTCATCATGAAAACAATGTTAAAAACAGTATTTATTATTATGCAATGTGACTACGTGACATGTATTGTAAAATGTTATAGGTACTGTTTGTCGTTTTTTGACGATGTGGGTTTTGTTTCGTCATTTTCTTCCTGCCAAGCTCATTAAGATACCCATTACATTTTTTTATTTAATAGCCATTCTTTCCAAAAACACGTTTCCATCCTCCATGAAAAGTCATATTCCTAATTGATACTCGCCACACGCAGACAGATGAGCTTAAAGGTGGCAGGTTTGTTGTGTTAAAAGTGGCAGGTCTGTCGTGTATGCACTTCACGTACCACTTTGCATATGCATTATGCATATCCTGCTCGCGACGAAAGCCGCTGATGAATTATTCAGATCGCTCGGCGGCGCGGGACGCCCCCTTCTAAGGAAGACGTGGCGCCTGCTCCCAACCACCATAACAACCGCCGGCCAGGGACTGCCCCGGCGAGCCTCCATTCCAGTCCAGGATCGGGCACGTGACACACTGACACGTGACACCACCGCACAGTGGCCGAGAACGGCCTGCTAGCGCGACATGGGGCGAAAAATACATTTTCAAAAATTGCTATTTTATACAGCTAATTTTCAAACAAAATGTCCATAGCATGAAAGTATAGCATCGATTCGTCAATAAATTTGTTTATTTGTTTGCACCATGTCTTCAAACATACACTATTGTTAAGCCGCCGATATTGCTATGGCGCGCCTCATTCTCATCGCATGGATATATGCTCATTTGGGAGGGTAAGAACGTTTCGTAGAGGCTTTGTGGTATTTTTTTATTGAAAGTACAAATCATCAGCAGCCCGAAATACCTAAATATGACCTTTTCATGTGAACTAGCAATTTTATATTCTAACATTAAGTGATGTATGTTATTTGACGTAGCTGGCCAACAGAATTAAAACTGAGTTAAGTCTACAATTTTATTCCACGGTTCTCCGCTTTGATGAAGCATTTGTTAGGGTTTGTACTTTGTGTCTAAATAAAGAAACCCAGCGCATATTTGCGTTTTTTTCGAGCTTATTTTATACTGTACATCACTATTAAAGGGACTGTCCCACCTTCCCAAAAGTTGTCAAATGTTCGCCGCTTGTGGTGCAAAATATGAAGTAATTGCTGCCCAACACGATTATGACATTTGTTTCTCGCAAACAGTCCTCAATTTTATAAAAAGTTAAGTTTTAATATTTTGATTGATGACGTCATATTGAGCTCTAGCGAGCTACACAGAAATCCTTCACGCTGCCAAAGTATGGGCACAATTATTTCGTGACAATTCTGGCGCTTTGATTATAAAACAAACCAATTACCAAACCATTGAAACGTAGCAAATATCTCCTCGGTTCACCATAAAACAAGTCGACTATCATCACCATTTGGTAAAGAGAGGTGACGTCATCGGCTTTAAGCCCCTATTTAAATACACGTAGGGCTTATTCGTTACAATTGTCAAGACCAAGCTCGAATTTCTTTTCGATTAAACCTATGTGGTTGTTTTAACTGCTACCCTACTTAATTTCAATGCAAATCCAACAACATGGCTATCTCAACTCAAAACTAATGTTAAGGTGGGAGTGTCCTTTTAACTCTGCGCCATTACAATGCCCGGATCTCTGCTGCCCTAGCTAACTGGCCGCACAAAGGCCATTTCTTAAGACAAATGCAACACAAAAGGTATAAAGATAGCAAATGACAAGGGCTACAAAATGGTTATCTCGGTGTTCCGTTTCCTCGGAGCTCGTCCTCTCACGTCCACACGCCAGGTCCGTCAGTGTAGCAAGAGAGCTGTGTATTATCCGGCCACCGCCCACGACACGCCATACAACAGCTGACCTCTGACACGTCTCTAGCCAGCTGACGCAACACATCCGAGCCAATGTCACGTGAGCGACCCGTGACCACTGACCAGTCATGGTCACAACGACGTGCCGCGGCCATCTGACGGCCAACAGGTGGTAGCACAATAAGATAATAGGGGGCAATCCCGAACACTCGGATTTGTTAATTTTGGCTTTTTTACCCCCCCCCCCCCCCACCAAAAAAAATAAATAAATATTTTGTTAAAAAAGATGTTTTCAAAATCAAACTTTTCAAACATTTTCCAAAAAACAGAATATATGTTGGAGAACCACATATGGCCAATACCCAAGCCAAATTTCAAAGCAATATCTTTGTTTTTGACTGACTTATGGGCTATGGCTCCCTAAGTAAGAGTAACTCATGACGTTATATTTTGATTTTTTTTTGCTTTTATTGACCAGATACAGACAAATAAATGCCAGCACTGTATTACTGAGACAAAACCGGTCTAGCAACATGCCTGTTGTATTTATATTTATCAATTTCAAGTTTTGACCTTAGGTGACCTGACATTGATCTGAGCTGAGCTTGACACTAACTTCACTTAAATGAGGTCAGATAGTAAAATGACTATCACTATCGAATTATACGTGTAAAATAGCCCATAAAACATGTGTCGCATGACTTTCGTAGATTTTCTGCGCATGGCGACCTTTTGTGACCTGACCTTGACCTTGACCCTTGCCAAGAATCTCACTTTAGCTCATGCGGGATGTGGATTATACCTTTGGGAGCACTTTGGGTGACAATGGTCGCAATCAAAGGCTTTGGATGGAAAGTATGGCCCATAAACTCAAATGCCTCGATTTTGACCTTTGACCCGACTTTGACCTAATATGTGACCTCAATTCCGCAATTTAGAGTATGCTTTAGATGCGACTCACAGAGCTTTCGTATGCCATCTTGCGCGTCTCGCTGCGATCATTGGTTCTGGAGATAACGAGGGGAGGGGGGGGGGCAATATCCCCCCCTCCGGTCAATGCCGGGTTAAACCCAGATAAAAGAAAGTGCATATATTTGTTAAGCTCCCTGATTCATCAGCTATCAATTGATTGCTACAAGTTCAAACCGATGCCGTAAATTGGAACAGAAACGCCGTGTCGCGCTAAAAGGCCGTTCTCGCCCACTGTGCACCGGCCGCAGCCGCCGTGGCGCACCATGACAACCGCCGGCCAGGGTCAGGGACTGCCCCGGCGAGCCTCCGCCCCAGTCCAGGATCGGACACATGACACGCTGACCGTGACACCACCGGCCGCAGCCGCCGCGGCCGGCGCGGTCTGGTCTGGTCAGAGGCGCTGCACTGCCTGCGGTGGAAGGTCCGGAAACGTTCGGGGCAGAGCAGGTTTTTGTCCGGTCCGCCGCGGTCCGGTCCCTGTTCGTGCCTGGAATGTATAGCGTGTGGAGATGGGCTCAGTGGAAAAGGTCCATACGGCTAGCCGCTTGGGCCAGATAAAACAGTTTGAAAGCCTTCCTCATGGTTTTTTGTTTTTGTCCTCATTCCTATTCAGTTTAAATTGGATTTTCACTCGGTGGTACTCGACGGCTTCGGCTGTTGCCGTGACATGGTTTTTTGTCGCTTCGTCCTCGTGGCCCCTTTCTTAATTTACCCGCGCCCCGGTGGGCCTCTGAGACAACTTCGCCCTGGTGGTGGTGTGTGTGTGTGTGTGTGTGTGTGTGTGTGTGTGTGTGTGTGTGTGTGTGTGTGTGTGTGTGTGTGTGTGTGTGTGTGTGTGTGTGTGTGTGTGTGTGTGTGTGTGTGTGTGTGTGTGTGTGTGTGTGTGTGTGTGTGTGTGTGTGTGTGTGTGTGTGTGTGTGTGTGTGTGTGTGTGTGTGTGTGTGTGTGTGTGTGTGTGTGTGTGTGTGTGTGTGTGTGTGTGTGTGTGTGTGTGTGTGTGTGTGTGTGTGTGTGTGTGTGTGTGTGTGTGTGTGTGTGTGTGTGTGTGTGTGTGTGTGTGTGTGTGTGTGTGTGTGTGTGTGTGTGTGTGTGTGTGTGTGTGTGTGTGTGTGTGTGTGTGTGTGTGTGTGTGTGTGTGTGTGTGTGTGTGTGTGTGTGTGTGTGTGTGTGTGTGTGTGTGTGTGTGTGTGTGTGTGTGTGTGTGTGTGTGTGTGTGTGTGTGTGTGTGTGTGTGTGTGTGTGTGTGTGTGTGTGTGTGTGTGTGTGTGTGTGTGTGTGTGTGTGTGTGTGTGTGTGTGTGTGTGTGTGTGTGTGT
>JAXIVJ010000064.1:55000-133511 GCA_036785665.1 Chirona hameri
TGCTCAGGGGCCCTTATGACCTGGCAAGGGACTGTGCTGGCTGCTTTGTCGCCCTGCCGACATGCTCAGGAGCCTATCGACCTGCCCAGGGGCCCCTCTGTGCTGGCTAGGGACCCATTCGACGTGTTCAGGGCCCTCGGACCCGCTCAGGGGCTCTTTCGGTCTGGCCAGGGGCCCCTCTGACATGCACAGGGCTCTTTTGAACGTCCGAGGGGCCCTCTAGTCTTTCAGAGAGGGTCCTGGTGGCCCTAAAGAGCCTCTGAAGTGCACTAAACTCTCTAAAGACCACGCTTCGCGTGGTAAAGAGTCCATGATACCGCGCTTCGCGCGGTCTCGTCGGCCCTTTTCGGCGCGCTGCGCGTGCCGAAAAGGGCCATCCTTGTCTCCAGGGGGTGCGGCCGCACCCGCCCCCCCCCCCCCCCTTGGCTACGTGTCTGATTCTCTGAATAGGAAGCATTTGTATATTTGCATATTTGCATATTGACATAACGGGGCGGTCACGAAATTGACCTGACCTTAGATCACCGATACAACAACAAAAATCAGAGAGTTACGAATTGTAGATACCTATGACCTTATGAAATCCTGCAAGTTTCACATCTCTCGGTCAAATATTGGCTTTGGCACGACCACAATTTTTGTTTTGTTTGGTAAAGTCACTTGATATGACCTGGTGACCTGACCTGAGATGACCTTATGTCAATACTTTTACACAATGTGGGTAATTGATTCCCCAATAGGTGTATCAAATGTGGTGGCGCTGCGCGCCGCCGTTTTCTCGCTATTTCCGAAAAACTTCAGGGGGGGAGGGGTCGAAATGACTCCCCCCCCCCCCACCACCACCACCACCAGGGCGAGGGTAATGCAAATGTCATTCGATCGAGTGGTTTGGCTGGTTGGCATATTTTCAAATCCAAATAGGCTTGTTTTAATATGAAGATCGCCACAAGAAATATCACTTTTACGTTTGGTTTGACGATGCTACTTTTTCAAATGGATCGTTCATTTCTTTGCCCTAAAGGCTGTTAAAGTGGCTAACGCCAAATCTTTATCTTAAAATGCAAGTTTTCAGATAAATAGTTATAGGATTCGTATGGAAGGGGATCTGCATGGCCCACTTGTTTGTTTGCTAATGATGTTTTATGCAACGTTATCTTTATTGGGAAGTTATTTTTGCTCAGCACAATAGTGTTCTTATACATATAACCGCGTACATAAGCTTGGTTTGATATTTGTGGTTTTTATTTTTGCTTTTGTGATTTTGTGACACAATACTTGTTTCTATCAACACTAATTAAACACGATTTTTGCCTGCTGATTGTTTCATTGCGCTCTTGTTTGTTTAGCTTTGGCTTATAGTCACTCACAATTATTGTTGCGACAAAAAGTATATCATATCATACACGTGCATCCCTGGTACACCCCGGTCTTGGATACGGTTGCTCTCACTCTTCATTGGTCCTCTTCAACTGTCCTGTATATATCCTGGCGATGTTGCAGTGCGCCTTCTAAGTTATGTGGTCCGCCTGAAAAGCAGGCGCGATATTTTTGTTCTGGTTAAATTCACAGCGCGGACAACGACTGCACGCCGTGGCGACATGCGAGTAGAGTCAAACATCGCAACTATACAGCAGAGGTTTGCCGGGTGGATAAACAGCTAGCATCTCTCAAGAATCTGATAAAACGAATTACAATCGATCCCCCTAACAATTGTAATGATTATTTCCTCGTTTCGGTGTTTTAAATTTGAGCAGCTGCGCTCCACTCACGGTTTAATCGCACAATGCAAACAAAGGGCGGGCTACTGATATAGGGGCATGTGACTACCTAAGCGGAACATGTTTCGGGGTGGGCCTCGATAACCTTACCGATGAGCGCTTATCTCTGCTTGTCCAATTCGTCGACCGAGGGCGGTATTACATTTGCACGCTCGCTGCATTTTCCGACTGATCCTTCTTTCTCGGAAGCGCCGTCTTCCGCAGATCCCGTGCAGAATAGTGTACGGGTGCCACCTTCACATTGCAGTGCGCGCTTTGTGCATGCTAATGCCGATTTGCGCAGTGGCGCTCGTGTTTTTCTGCCCTGGCGACTTCCCTGGCGCCACAGGTGGCGGTAGCCATCGTGTGCGTGCTGCGTGACCGCTCCGGCTTGTGATTTGTGCCTGACCGCTCCAGCTTGTGATTTGTGCGTGCCCGCTCCAGCTTGTGATTTGTGCGTGACCGCTCCGGCTTGTGATTTGTGCGTGACCGCTCCAGCTTGTGATTTGTGCGTGACCGCTCCGGCTTGTGATGTGTGCGTGACCGCTCCGGCTCGTGGTTTGTGCGTGACCGCTCCGGTTGGTGGTTTGTGCGTGACCGCTCCGGCTGGTGGTTTGTGCGTGACCGCTCCGGCTGGTGGTTTGTGCGTGACCGCTCCAGCTTGTGATTTGTGCGTGACCGCTCCGGCTGGTGGTTTGTGCTTGACCGCTCCGGCTTGTGATTTGTGCGTGACCGCTCCGGCTGGTGGTTTGTGCGTGACCGCTCCGGCTGGTGGTTTGTGCGTGACCTCTCCGACTGGTGGTTTGTGCGTGACCGCTCCGGCTGGTGGTTTGTGCGTGATCGCTCCGGCTTGTGGTTTATGCGTGACCGCTCCGGCTGGTTGTTTGTGCGTGACCGCTCCGGCTGTTGGTTTGTGCGTGACCACTCTGGCTGTTGGTTTGTGCGTGACCGCTCCGGCAGGTGGTTTGTGCGTGACCGCTCCGCCTGGTGGTTTGTGCGTGCCCGCTCCGGCTGGTGGTTTGTGCGTGACCGCTCCGGCTGGTGGTTTGTGCGTGACCGCTCCGGCTGGTGGTTTGTGCGTGACCGCTCCAGCTTGTGATTTGTGCGTGACCGCTCCGGCTGGTGGTTTGTGCTTGACCGCTCCGGCTTGTGATTTGTGCGTGACTGCTCCGGCTGGTGGTTTGTGCGTGACCGCTCCGGCTGGTGGTTTGTGCGTGACCTCTCCGGCTGGTGGTTTGTGCGTGACCGCTCCGGCTGGTGGTTTGTGCGTGATCGCTCCGGCTTGTGGTTTGTGCGTGACCGCTCCGGCTGGTTGTTTGTGCGTGACCGCTCCGGCTGTTGGTTTGTGCGTGACCACTCCGGCTGTTGGTTTGTGCGTGACCGCTCCGGCAGGTGGTTTGTGCGTGACCGCTCCGCCTGGTGGTTTGTGCGTGACCGCTCCGGCTGGTGGTTTGTGCGTGACCGCTCCGCCTGGTGGTTTGTGCGTGACCGTTCCGGCTGGTGGCTTGTGCGTGACCGCTCCGGCTGGTTGTTTGTGCGTGCCCGCTCCAGCTGGTTGTTTGTGCGTGACCGCTCCGGCTGGTGGTTTGTGCGTGACCGCTCCGCCTGGTGGTTTGTTCGTGACCGCTCCAGCTTGTGATTTGTGCGTGATCGCTCCGGCTTGTGGTTTGTGCGTGACCGCTCTGGCTTGTGATTTGTGCGTGACTGCTCCAGCTTGTGATTTGTGCGTGACCGCTCCGGCTGGTGGTTTGTGCGTGACCGCTCCGGCTGGTGGTTTGTGCGTGACCTCTCCGGCTGGTGGTTTGTGCGTGACCGCTCCGGCTGGTGGTTTGTGCGTGACCTCTCCGGCTGGTGGTTTGTGCGTGCCCGCTCCAGCTTGTGGTTTGTGCGTGACCGCTCCGGCTGGTGGTTTGTGCGTGACCTCTCCGGCTGGTGGTTTGTGCGTGCCCGCTCCAGCTTGTGTTTTGTGCGTGACCGCTCCGGCTGGTGGTTTGTGCGTGAGCGCTCCGGCTTGTGGTTTGTGCGTGACCGCTCCGGCTTGTGATTTGTGCGTGACTGCTCCAGCTTGTGATTTGTGCGTGACCGCTCCGGCTGGTGGTTTGTGCGTGACCGCTCCGGCTGGTGGTTTGTGCGTAACCTCTCCGGCTGGTGGTTTGTGCGTGACCTCTCCGGCTGGTGGTTTGTGCGTGACCGCTCCGGCTGGTGATTTGTGCGTGACCGCTCCGGCTGGTGGTTTGTGCGTGACCGCTCTGGCTGGTGGTTTGTGCGTGATCGCTCCGGCTGGTGGTTTGTGCGTGACCGCTCCAGCTTGTGATTTGTGCGTGACCGCTCCGGCTGGTGGTTTGTGCTTGACCGCTCCGGCTTGTGATTTGTGCGTGACCGCTCCGGCTGGTGGTTTGTGCGTGACCGCTCCGGCTGGTGGTTTGTGCGTGACCTCTGCGGTTGGTGGTTTGTACGTGACCGCTCCGGCTGGTGGTTTGTGCGTGATCGCTCCGGCTTGTGGTTTGTGCGTGACCGCTCCGGCTGGTTGTTTGTGCGTGACCGCTCCGGCTGTTGGTTTGTGCGTGACCCCTCCGGCTGTTGGTTTGTGCGTGACCGCTCCGGCAGGTGGTTTGTGCGTGGCCGCTCCGCCTGGTGGTTTGTGCGTGCCCGCTCCGGCTGGTGGTTTGTGCGTGACCGCTCTGGCTGGTGGTTTGTGCGTGACCGCTCCGGCTGGTGGTTTGTGCGTGACCGCTCCAGCTTGTGATTTGTGCGTGACCGCTCCGGCTGGTGGTTTGTGCTTGACCGCTCCGGCTTGTGATTTGTGCGTGACCGCTCCGGCTGGTGGTTTGTGCGTGACCGCTCCGGCTGGTGGTTTGTGCGTGACCTCTCCGGCTGGTGGTTTGTGCGTGACCGCTCCGGCTGGTGGTTTGTGCGTGATCGCTCCGGCTTGTGGTTTGTGCGTGACCGCTCCGGCTGGTTGTTTGTGCGTGACCGCTCCGGCTGTTGGTTTGTGCGTGACCACTCCGGCTGTTGGTTTGTGCGTGACCGCTCCGCCTGGTGGTTTGTGCGTGACCGCTCCGGCTGGTGGTTTGTGCGTGACCGCTCCGGCTGGTTGTTTGTGCGTGCCCGCTCCGGCTGGTTGTTTGTGCGTGACCGCTCCGGCTGGTGGTTTGTGCCTGATCGCTCCGCCTGGTGGTTTGTGCGTGACCGTTCCGGCTGGTGGCTTGTGCGTGACCGCTCCGGCTGGTTGTTTGTGCGTGCCCGCTCCAGCTGGTTGTTTGTGCGTGACCGCTCCGGCTGGTGGTTTGTGCGTGACCGCTCCGCCTGGTGGTTTGTGCGTGACCGCTCCAGCTTGTGATTTGTGCGTGATCGCTCCGGCTTGTGGTTTGTGCGTGACCGCTCCGGCTTGTTATTTGTGCGTGACTGCTCCAGCTTGTGATTTGTGCGTGACCGCTCCGGCTGGTGGTTTGTGCGTGACCGTTCCGGCTGGTAGTGTGTGCGTGACCTCTCTGGCTGGTGGTTTGTGCGTGACCGCTCCGCCTGGTGGTTTGTGCGTGCCCGCTCCGGCTGGTGGTTTGTGCGTGACCTCTCCGGCTGGTGGTTTGTGCGTGACCGCTCCAGCTTGTGGTTTGTGCGTGACCGCTCCGGCTGGTGGTTTGTGCGTGACCGCTCCAGCTTGTGATTTGTGCGTGACCGCTCCGGCTTGTGATTTGTGCGTGACCGCTCCGGCTGGTGGTTTGTGCGTGACCGCTCCGGCTGGTGGTTTGTGCGTGACCGCTCCGGCTGGTGGTTTGTGCGTGACTGCTCCGGCTGGTGGTTTGTGCGTGACCGCTCCAGCTTGTGATTTGTGCGTGGCCGCTCCGGCTGGTGGTTTGTACGTGACCGCTCCGGCTGGTGGTTTGTGCGTGATCGCTCCGGCTTGTGGTTTGTGCGTGACCGCTCCGGCTGGTTGTTTGTGCGTGACCGCTCCGGCTGTTGGTTTGTGCGTGACCACTCCGGCTGGTGGTTTGTGCGTGACCGCTCCGGCAGGTGGTTTGTGCGTGACCGCTCCGCCTGGTGGTTTGTGCGTGACCGCTCCGGCTGGTGGTTTGTGCGTGACCGCTCCGGCTGGTTGTTTGTGCTTGCCCGCTCCGGCTGGTTGTTTGTGCGTGACCGCTCCGGCTGGTGGTTTGTGCGTGACCGCTCCGCCTGGTGGTTTGTGCGTGACCGTTCCGGCTGGTGGCTTGTGCGTGACCGCTCCGGCTGGTTGTTTGTGCGTGCCCGCTCCAGCTGGTTGTTTGTGCGTGACCGCTCCGGCTGGTGGTTTGTGCGTGACCGCTCCAGCTTGTGATTTGTGCGTGACCGCTCCGGCAGGTGGTTTGTGCTTGACCGCTCCGGCTTGTGATTTGTGCGTGACCGCTCCGGCTGGTGGTTTGTGCGTGACCGCTCCGACTGGTGGTTTGTGCGTGACCTCTCCGGCTGGTGGTTTGTGCGTGACCGCTCCGGCTGGTTGTTTGTGCGTGACCGCTCCGGCTGTTGGTTTGTGCGTGACCACGCCGGCTGTTGGTTTGTGCGTGACCGCTCCGCCTGGTGGTTTGTGCGTGACCGCTCCGGCTGGTGGTTTGTGCGTGACCGCTCCGGCTGGTTGTTTGTGCGTGCCCGCTCCGGCTGGTGGTTTGTGCGTGACCGCTCCGCCTGGTGGTTTGTGCGTGACCGTTCCGGCTGGTGGCTTGTGCGTGACCGCTCCGGCTGGTTGTTTGTGCGTGCCCGCTCCAGCTGGTTGTTTGTGCGTGACCGCTCCGGCTGGTGGTTTGTGCGTGACCGCTCCGGCTAGTGGGTTGTGCGTGATCGCTCCGGCTGGTGGTTTGTGCGTGACCGCTCCGGCTTGTGATTTGTGCGTGACCGCTCCGGCTGGTGGTTTGTGCATGACCGCTCCGGCTGGTGGTTTGTGCGTGACCTCTCCGGCTGGTGGCTTGTGCGTGACTGCTCCGGCTGGTGGTTTGTGCGTGATCGCTCCGGCTTGGGGTTTGTGCGTGACCGCTCCGGCTGGTTGTTTGTGCGTGACCGCTCCGGCTGTTGGTTTGTGCGTGACCACTCCGGCTGTTGGTTTGTGCGTGACCGCTCCGGCAGGTGGTTTGTGCGTGACCGCTCCGCCTGGTGGTTTGTGCGTGCCCGCTCCGGCTGGTGGTTTGTGCGTGACCGCTCCGGCTGGTGGTTTGTGCGTGACCGCTCCAGCTTGTGATTTGTGCGTGACCGCTCCGGCTGGTGGTTTGTGCTTGACCGCTCCGGCTTGTGATTTGTGCGTGACTGCTCCGGCTGGTGGTTTGTAGGTGACCGCTCCGGCTGGTGGTTTGTGCGTGACCTCTCCGGCTGGTGGTTTGTGCGTGACCGCTCTGGCTGGTGGTTTGTGCGTGATCGCTCCGGCTTGTGGTTTGTGCGTGACCGCTCCGGCTGGTTGTTTGTGCGTGACCGCTCCGGCTGTTGGTTTGTGCGTGACCACTCCAGCTTGTGATTTGTGCGTGATCGCTCCGGGTTGTGGTTTGTGCGTGACCGCTCCGGCTTGTGATTTGTGCGTGACTGCTCCAGCTTGTGATTTGTGCGTGACCGCTCCGGCTGGTGGTTTGTGCGTGACCGCTCCGGCTGGTGGTTTGTGCGTGACCTCTCCGGCTGGTGGTTTGTGCGTGACCTCTCCGGCTGGTGGTTTGTGCGTGACCGCTCCGGCTGGTGGTTTGTGCGTGACCTCTCCGGCTGGTGGTTTGTGCGTGACCTCTCCGGCTGGTGGTTTGTGCGTGCCCGCTCCAGCTTGTGGTTTGTGCGTGACCGCTCCGGCTGGTGGTTTGTGCGTGACCTCTCCGGCTGGTGGTTTGTGCGTGCCCGCTCCAGCTTGTGGTTTGTGCGTGACCGCTCCGGCTGGTGGTTTGTGCGTGACCGCTCCGGCTTGTGGTTTGTGTGTGACCGCTCCGGCTTGTGATTTGTGCGTGACTGCTCCAGCTTGTGATTTGTGCGTGACCGCTCCGGCTGGTGGTTTGTGCGTGACCGCTCCGGCTGGTGGTTTGTGCGTGACCTCTCCGGCTGGTGGTTTGTGTGTGACCGCTCCGGCTGGTGGTTTGTGCGTGACAGCTCCGGCTGGTGGTTTGTGCGTGACAGCTCCGGCTGGTGGTTTGTGCGTGACCGCTCCGGCTTGGGATTTGTGCGTGACCGCTCCGGCTGGTGGTTTGTGGGTGACCGCTCCGGCTGGTGGTTTGTGCGTGACCGCTCCGGCTGGTGGTTTGTGCGTGACCTCTCCGGCTGGTGGTTTGTGGGTGACCGCTCCGGCTGGTGGTTTGTGGGTGACCGCTCCGGCTGGTGGTTTGTGGGTGACCGCTCCGGCTGGTGGTTTGTGGGTGACCGCTCCGGCTGGTGGTTTGTGCGTGACCGCTCCGGCTGGTGGTTTGTGGGTGACCGCTCCGGCTGGTGGTTTGTGGGTGACCGCTCCGGCTGGTGGTTTGTGGGTGACCGCCCCGGCTGGTGGTTTGTGGGTGACCGCTCCGGCTGGTGGTTTGTGGGTGACCGCTCCGGCTGGTGGTTTGTGCGTGACCGCTCCGGCTGGTGGTTTGTGCATGACCTCTCCGGCTGGTGGTTTGTGCGTGACCGCTCCGGCTGGTGGTTTGTGCGTGACCGCTCCGGCTGGTGGTTTGTGGGTGACCGCTCCGGCTGGTGGTTTGTGGGTGACCGCTCCGGCTGGTGGTTTGTGGGTGACCGCTCCGGCTGGTGGTTTGTGGGTGACCGCTCCGGCTGGTGGTTTGTGCGTGACAGCTCCGGCTGGTGGTTTGTGCGCGACGGTTTTGTACAGCATGTATGCTATTTGAATTCATACATGCTGAACAAAATCGTTTATCGTAGCCGTCTGCATATTTCCAGATATGATGACTAGACAGTAGACATGTTTCTGAGAATATTCAGTCATCTTCAACGAATTTTTCCTATTCAATTTATAAAGTTCAGCGAATTATCAGCTTCTTTTGTTGGTTGAATCCAACGGGATACTACGAAGTAGTGGGGTTTTATCAACTCCATATCCTGCGTGATTATCTGGAAATGAACCGATATTCTCTTACAGCACTGAAGTGCTCGTGCACTATACTCTTACAACACTGAAGTGCTCGTGCACTATACTCTTACAGCACTGAAGTGCTCGTGCACTATAGTATTACAGCACTGAAGTGCTCGTGCACTATACTCTTACAGTACTGAAGTGCTCGTGCACTTCAGTGCATATAGTATTACAGCACTGAAGTGGTCGTGCCCAAGGTGACGTATGCTCCGGTACTCTGCCTTATGGGGCCTTATGCCTTATATGTAGTGATCTTGTGATTGATTAACACATCCCCTGCCCTGCACGCAACACAGCCCTGGGTTAGAAAGGCGGATCTAGCTTTTTTTGGAGGGGGAGGGGAGGGGAGGGGAGAGGCAAATCCAGTGGCGTATTTCCAAAAAGTTGTTGAGCGGGGAAGGGGTAGCGGGCCGTTAGCCGTCAGCGAAAAGTTGTTGTTGATCGGGGGAGGGGTAGATCTGGCCGCCAGCCGTCCGCTACTGGTCCGCTACTGTACGTCCGGCCGTTTTTTTGGGGGGGGGGGAGGGGGCAAATCATGGTTTCAGGATCTTTGGAGGGATGGCCCCTTGCCCCCCCCCCCCCCCTTGATCCGCCCCTGCCGGGTTACAACCCTCCGGATCACTTCCTCTTTGTTCATATTTCATCGCATTGCAGCGACATCTTCTACGACTAAGTGAAGAAGTGTTGAAGGTTTCTAAATGCATTTATCCAGTAAAATTTGATAACCGGACAATTGTTGTTGTTGTTGACAATTGTTTGAATTTATTCATTGGGAATGTGACACGTTCGATAACTGCTAAAAAAGTTCGTTTCTGAGCTTTTGTTGCTTATGCCGGATATTTTGTATTGCGAAATATATCTCCGGGTGATTTGTTGCGAGACTGATGCCATTTTCAATACAAATAAACATTCGGTGTAATTGCCATTCATATTATATAATACCTTGGATCATCAACGTAATATTCCCAACATTGCCTGACTAGCCAGTGCACGGTTTTCTCTTGTGTCGCTGATCGGCGGGCGGTGGAAGCGGTATTCTATCTCAGTAGCAGCGATGACCGACCGGCGGTGTACGACATGACCGCGGCCGTCTCAGATCCGTCAGCGGCGCGCCTCCGAGGCCATCCATCGTCCACACTCCACGGCCGGCGCCGGCAGGTACCGCTCGGCCGGACGTCTCGCGTGCACGGACCGCGTGTTTTGTAGATACCGGCGCCGATCAGCGGCCTGCGTGCCGACTGACTGATGGTCACGTCATCGGTCACAGCGGTATACGGCAGCGGGGTTATGGTGCGTCACTTGTGCGGTAGCGGTACTGCGACGTGCCGCCGCCTCTCGGCACGGCTTTCCGCGCTGTATATGTCTGTTGCGGGAGGGGTGAAGGTCATATGCAGCCACTGTGCGTGTGCGACGTGCGTGTCACGGTCGCTTGCCGCAAAAAGAAGTCATTGACAATGTATATTGTATGAGAGTCGGCTACGAATGTCGTGGCGCTCAGGGTCAGAACGTATAGCGGGAAATTGTGTACTACGTTGTCCGCACACTTTGAGAAGGGCATATCATGATTTTTAACGCAAGTTTGTACTGGCTGTCGGCATTTCAATGAACACTTCGAAATTTCAAGGCCATCTGATTTTTGAGTTACGGCCATCTAAACGTTTTTTGGTAAGATGAATTAACTCAATTTGCAAAATTAATAATTCCAGGTCAATCGGCAGAATTTGATGCAGTTTGTAAAATATTCATGATTATACATATTTACCTTCTTTCGTCAAGTTGTAAATGCTGAAATATAATTATTTTCGTTGTTTATTCTTTAATATCCCATCTAAAAAAAACATGTGCAAGATAAATACTATCTATTTAACCCCCGACTACTATCAATCTTCCCACAGTATTATATGTATTAAAAAACGCTCTGCTTTCAATAAGGACTTAACCACATTAGTAGCCGTTTTCACGAAGGATTTTGCGTTTGGGGTGTTTGGGGCGTTTGGGGCGACTGGTGCGATTGGGGCGATTGGGGCGTTTTGGGTAAATGGGTCTATAGCTCGTAAGAACACGGCTTTTCCCGGTGATTTTTTTTTAAAAATATCAATCGCAACTTTATGAATTAATGCATTTTTCTGGAAATTCCATTTGAATGATAACACCATAGTTTACTTAACATTAACAATTTCATCTTAAACTAGCTCTGGTGATGCCAGATGGCTGTGATGGTTTGGGGCGTTTGGTGAGACTCCATCTTGCTCGAATCCCGGATGTGCCGGGTTCGGGAAATGGTCATATTTTGCAATGACATGATTTTCAGGAATAATAGCTTAGTTCAATGAAAACTAGATGAATTAGTCCATTCATATTTTCACTCATATTCACTTTTGATAGCAAGGATTAATGATAATTAGCGATTTCGTTTTAATCATTTGTTGTAAGATGACGAGAATGCTGGCTCCGGCTCTGCGCTGGCTCCGCGCAGGCGTCGCCGCCCGGTAACCATGGCGACCACGTGGCTCCGGTGCCAGCCGGCCCGTCACCAGGGTGACGGGCCAGCCGGTCGCCTGACGTCACGTTGCGCATGTGCAGAGCCGTGTTCTGCGACCAGCCATGCCGTTCGTTTGATCTATAACAGCCATTTTTGAGTTTTCAGTACCAGTGGCTGCAGAAAGCCCGCATGTTTCATGGGTTTATAAGTGCTTTTTCTGAGGTTCTTTCAGCTTTTTATATGAGATTCATCAATTAATCAAATCAATTGATCAAATCAAGAACATTTGGTGTGATTCGTTGCTTAAATAAACGAGTAAGGATTGTTCTGGTTTTCAGAAACCAACGAAGTTACCGCTCTAATTTAGACGATCTCAGCGGGACGGAGCGACGATTAATTAAGGCCTGCCTATGCTTTTGACATATACTTGTTACTTGTTACTGCAAATTGTATACTTGTTAGCATCTTTTGGTGCGTTTTCGGTATATTTTGTAGAAGGAACTAACGCAACCCAAAATTGTCAGATTTGCTCAAGAATTTGAATATTCAAAGCAAACTAACGGGAAATATTGAATTGTAAGAGCATATACTTATACATTAATTCATAAAATTGCGATTGATACCAAAAATCACCGGGAAAAGCCGTGTTCTTACGAGCTATAGACCCATTTACTCCAAGCGCCCCAATTGCCTCAAACGCCCCAAACGCCCGAAACGCAAAATCCTAGGTGAAAACGGCTAATAGCCGTTTTCACGAAGGATTTTGCGTTTGGGGCAATTAGGGCGTTTGGGGCGATTGGGGCGTTTGGGGTTTTGGGGCCAGCTATGGCCACGTGACACGGTTTTTTGGTCCAAAACTCCAAAACTCCACAACTCTCAAACTCAAAAACTCAACTCAAAAACTCAAAAACTCAAAAACTCCCAAACTCCCAAACTCCCAAACTCTCCAACTCAAGAACTTCAAAACTCCCAAACTCAAAAACTCCAAAACTCCATAATTCCAAAATACAAAACAGCACTAAAAAAGCAAAAAATTCCAAAATTCCCAAATGTACAACCAACCTTCGGACCGGCGATGGCTCATAGTATTGCCCCCGCGCATATCCGAATAATCTTAGATTGGTTGTATCCGAATATCCGAATAACCGAAAGTTGGTTGTATCCGAAGGTTGGGTGCACCATTGGAATAACACTATTCGGAATTTTGAATTTTTGGGATTTTGGATTTGGGAGTTTTGGAGTTTTGGAGTTTTGCAGTTTTGCAGTTAGTAACACATAGTCCTTTTAGTTCGTTTAGTCCTCCATACAAATTGCCAGGCCTCCATGAATGCGAACATAAAAATTAAGTTCGATTAAATTGTACATTATCTCCTTTCTCGAATCCGCCAAAAGGGAGTACGTCCTGAGCGCTGCATGCTTCAGTGTATAACAAAACGAATGCTTAGGATCAATAATTATTTTTGTTCATTTTGACGTCTGCGGGTGCCACGCGCTGTGGCACCACCCCTATCAGAACGCATTATAGCAAAATCAAAATTGATTTCATTGTCCTATCCAATGGTAAAAACCCAATCTCAATCGGAGCTGTGGTTACAAAGTTATTAGCTTCCGAAAAGCGTATGTATGGCAGGGTCGGGTCGGGCGGGGTCGGGTCGGGTCGGGTCGGGTCGGGTCGGGTCGGGTCGGGTCGGGTCGGGTCGGGTTGGGCCGGTTCGGGCTGGGTCAAATGTAAATTTGTCTAGTAAGTTGACGAGAAACCTCACGGGCTCTGCGCCCACTCGGTAATAAGCATTCGTTTTGTATACGCTGAAGCATGCGGCGCTGAGGACGTACTCCCTTTTGGCGGGTTCGAGAAAGGAGATCATGAACAATTTAATAAAACTTAATTGTTATGTTGGCATGCATGGAGGTCTGGAAATTGTTATGGAGGACTAAAAGGACTGTGTGTTACTTACTACCAAGTGCGCTCCCGTACCGTTTCATATTTCAAACCTGTTTTAGCTTTACCAGAGCGCGCCCGCTCGGTCATCGCCCAAAAAGGCTGGTCTTACTAGACAAATGTACATATGACCTAGCCCGACCCGGCCGTACATACGCTTTTCGGAAGCTAATAACTTTGCAACCACTTCTCCGATTGAGATCGGGGTTTCACTATTGGATAGAACCATCAAATCAATTTCGTTTTTGGTATGGTGCGTTCTGGTAGGGGTGGTACCGCGTATAAAAAACAAATGCTTAGATTAATCAAGATTGTTTTTTTTATCAAGAATGATTTGTGTTCATTTCGACGTCTGCGGGTGTCACGCGCTGTGGTACCACCATATCAGAACGTACCATAACAAAATCGAAATTGATTTGATGGTCCTATCTAATGGTGAAAACCCGATCTCAATCGGAGCAGTGGTTGCAAAGTTATTGCTTCCAAAAAAGCGTCTGTATGGCCGGGTCGGGCCGGGTCAAATGTAAATTTGTCTAGTAAGTTGACGAGAAACATCACGGGCGCTTCGCGCCCGCTCGGTAATGAAGCATGCAGCGCTCAGGACGTGCTCCCTTTTGGCGGATTCGAGAAAGGAGATCATGCAACTGAATTTTTATGTTGCATTGCATGCATGCATGGAGGCCTGGCAATTTTCATGGAGGACTAAAAGGACTAAAATTACTATGTGTTTCTACCACGTGTGCTCCCGTACCGTTTCATATTTCAAACCTGTTTTAGCTTTACCAGAGCGCGCCTGCTCGGTCATCGCCCAAAAAGGCGTTTTACTGGTTTTATGTATCGATGTTAGAGCGGGTGCCATCTCATTTTCATAGTCCTATGCAGCAGACAGCTGGTGAAATGTAATTATATTGCACCACATACTTTTTGGTCCTGGGAACGCCTATGAATTCTTAATTTTCAAATGTAACCAGGATATATCAATTTTGAATTAATTTGCTGTCGATCCATATAAGTTTTTTCTTCAAAATCGGTCTATAGAACTAGGAGTTATGAAGGATTAAAACAAAGTTATAAAAATGTGAATTTTTTGGCGCCCCCTGTCGCCACAATTTTCATTTTTTTTTAAATAGAAATGTAGATCAGACCGAGGGGAGTCAAATCCTGTTTGAATTTTCAAAATCGGACCACTAGATTTCGAGATATCCGGGAGTGTGTGTGTGGGGGGTGGCGAATCCGCCCCCCCCCCCCCCGCCCTGCCACTAATAGGGGTAGCCTGCCACTAATAGGGTTAAATGGTGACGCGTACAACCTGAGAGCAATACTTTCATAAACTTAAGCGTAAACTTAAACGTAAAAATAGGAGAATCGCAGCTACATACTCAGTCGAAATGGCGAAATGTGTATTTTCGAACTGCATGACCTGAAAAGAATGACGAATAAAAATGTGTATTAAAAAAAAAATGTCACATTGTGAGAAGGCGCAGCAGATGAAGTTTGTTTCGGCGTAGTGCAGCCAATAATGTTGTTACTTAGCGCCTAGATGATTTTATCATTTCTCTTTGAATATTTTACCATATGCGTTTTACAGCTTCGTAGATGCTTAGCTTTATCATGAGCTTCATTCTTATAGCTTGAATTCTTGCCAACTTTATGGATCTTTAAAAATGTCGTCTTGAAGATCCCGTTTTTTTTTGTGTACGTTTCGTACTCTGGATCTTTCAGATCCTGGATCTTTTTTTTTTAATAAAAGAAATGACATTGCATCTTGAGATCCCGGATCCTGTAAAGTATTATAGGCCCTTGATCTCACAGATACTGGATCTTTGAAAAGCTGTGTTGTGGGATTTTGCTGATTCCTGCTGGTCATTGATCATTTAAAGTCTTCTTTGTAATTTAATCTCGCTGGATCCTGGATCTTTTGAAGCTGTTTTTGCCTGTTGATCTTGCTGGATTGTGGATGCTTTCTAAACAACCTACGTGAGATCCTCTAGATTCTTGATATTTGTATGGCTCTAAGGACATGTCTGGTCACAGGACCGAGTTGCCAGGCTGGGTCGATATGCTGGGTCTCTAGGCCGGGTCGATATGACAGGGTTTCGGACATTGGCCCGGATTCGCGACCAAAACCAACCCAAAATCAGTGTTTTTGTTTCACTGAAGAAAAAAAAACTATCCGGATCAGTTTTCATGAGGAATTCGAATCTGGAATCGAAAATTAGCATGGCATCTGTTTTTTTTCTTCTTTATCCCATGAAGGTATTTCTCTGATCACTTTGCGTCTGTGTGCGGTTGCCTTGTAAAAAAACACCGATTTTACAAAACGCGTTAAATCGGCAGGAAAACCAATACAAAATAAATAAAAAAATGTAAATCACCCACACAAATCACCCTCTTGTAAAAAAAAACTTTTTAAAGGCCTACATCGACTAGAAAACCAATAGCTCTATTGGGTTTCTAGTCGATGAAGGCCTTTTTTCTTCCTTTTTACAAGAGGGTGATTTTTTTACAAGTTGAGTCAACAACAACACGCGGGCACGAAACCATTTATTACACCATCAATATAGCTCGCAGAAAATTGGCAATGGCACCATTTTGTTCCTAAGGCTTTTCTCAATCGATCCATCAACAATGTGTACTATTTAGAACCCGGATAGGTGTTGTAGAAGAATGGTTTAATGGGAAATTGTTACTAAATTGCCTATTTGAATATAGTTTTTACTCTGGTCGGTTCGGACAAGATCCAACTTCATGACAGTCTAAATAAAATGTGAGGAAATAATTGAACTCGATATGCTCTGAAAGCAAATTGAATGAACAAGAGAATGAGCATAGCGCGAACTCCGCCAAACATATGGTTGTGGTGCTACGGCTTTTCGAAGTTGGGCGACCACAAATATTTGTGTACCCTAACAAACGTTTTTTTCTTCATTTTTCGTATTTTACGCTTATCATACACATCATCATAGTAAATATATTTAACTTTTGAAGATGGGAAATGGAGTCCACTTAATTTCCAACATTTTGACGTGAAGTTTGCCAAGATTGGTTTACAACTGCCGCGTGTTGATTTGTTTTACACCCGTGTCCGCAAAACCGGTCCAGCGTCGGAATCCCTGCCCCGTCATATGCTGGGTCGCTAAGCTGGGCCGCCAGGCTGCAGGACAGCGGTATCCATCACGCGCCAGTCGTGAGGTCAGGCTGGGGGTGCGGTAGCTAGACGACAACAGCGTCAGCGTCCTGGCCGTGGCCTGACCCTGGATCTGACCTTGATAGCCGGATTCGCGGCACTCGGCCTGGACATGGCGCCGGCCGGATCTGGCCGTTGTTGCAATCCAGTTGACGATGCAGGGACGCGGGTTAGGTATCCATGGTGACATTCGCTGACACTGAACTGCGAGATCCCGGCTCGGGGCGCGAGCTAAGTAGTCCGTCTGGTGTTTTCTTTATTGAGTTTTTCCTTCTTATGTTGTTTTCGAATACGATAGGGAATAATTCGCTGAATATTTTAACAATCATGCATCAGATTAGCATAATGACTGTGTGTTGTCGTTGAGTGAAGCTCTTGCCTCTGGGCTGTGCATTTACATACCCTTCGGCTATACGATGTACCTTTTCAATACATTTATATATGTATGCATTCATGGTGGATCAGAGAACCAATTCATCCTTTCAAAACATAACATTCTACTCGCTTTATCATTGCTTACCAATGGCCAGGTTTTATCTGACCATACAAAAAATGCTCCATTTGTATTGTACATTCTCTAGTACTTTTCAGAACTATTTTTACAACATCAAGCCGCCTGAAAAATGTTATTGAACATTCTCTAGTACCTTTCAGAACTATTGTTACAACATCAAACCGCTTGAAAAATGTGATAAACAATTATTTGAAAGTTGAGGAACATAGAAACTGCATTGTTCTGGAAAAATAAATATGAATGAACACCTTATTTCTGTATTTTCGACTTTTGGGTTTATGTTACTGTGAACATAGCATACTAAATCAAACTAAGATGACAATCCAAACAGTGCTGATAACGGCCATTGCAACATTGAAACAAGTTATCATCAACAATTTATATTTATTATAGATATTTAGAAACAAATATATATATATTTGCCTACACCACTCTGATGTTGTACACTATTTTGTACGTTTAAAAGCAAAATAGTTATGTCGCAATCGCATTTAACTACATCCTTGGTTACCTACCGCCATATCTATTGGATGCAAAAAGTTCGTTCCAACTCAACACATACTTTCATCTGGTGAATTTACTGTGGATGTGTATGTACTGAGTGGCCGCGCGGGGGGGGGGGGACGTTCTCGTCGCCGCGCCGCGGCGGTCCGACGTCGATGTCAGATTCTGGGAGCGAATGGGATGGTTGGGTTGCATCAGGATGAGTTTGGCGCTGGCGCGGGTCGTGGCCCGGATATGAGATGAGGACATGTGAGATGCAGCGCAGGGGAGGCGGCCGGCGGCACGGTGCAGCCGCGGCTCGCAGTGTGAATGATACCTACATCACTGGCGGATACATGGGGGGGGGGGGCAGGGGCAAAAGCCCCCCCCCCCCCCCTATCCCACGCTCGACGGGGGAGGCAATATAAATTAGCCCCCCCCCCCAAAAAAAAAACGCTGAAACTGGCAATGAAAAATGGGTACTGACTGCGAAAAATAACTTCTTGCGAACACAAAAATCGTTATTTGTTTCATCGTTCGTGTTCCCTCTAACCATTTGGTAGCAGGAGGGAAAGTCGCGCGTGCATATTTGGAAATGTCGAGTACAAAATACAGACCCATAATACTTAAGTAGCCACAAGTCAGCCAAAACTAAAGATATTGCTTTGAAATTCGGATTGGGTCTTTGAAATTCGGTGTATACTTCGTTCTCCAATATATATTCCGATTTTTGAATGTTTGGAAATTTTGATTTTGTTGATTTTTTCTCTCCAATTTTTTTTATTCTTCATAAAATCATATCAAATATCAAATCATATGAAAAAGCCGGAATATATATTGGAGAACCAAGTATGGACGATTCCCAAACCAGGTGTCAAAGCAATATCTTGAGTGTTGACTGACTTATGGCTCCCTAAGTATGATGGGTCTTGACTTTGTATTCGACATTTCCAAATATTCGTGGCGCATCTGGTGCTATTTTCGATCTGGAGCGATTCCTACAACCAACATACGTAAGTTAAAAAACGTCGCGTTTTGGCGCCAAAGTTTATAGCGCTCAATAGCGTGCGTGGAAGGCATTTCGACAGTATTTGTGAGTTATTGTGACTGGGACTTGGATATCGTTGTTTTCCTTTTCCCTGTAAACATGTAGCCAAATAAAATTCACACTTTGTGAATGTGTTCGTGAAGTTAATATTTTTCATTGTCAAGGTCATTTTAAATTACTATAGCTTGGGATGACTACTTTGGCCTCAGGTCATATCCAGACTCAAGTAATTTCAGGTACCAATTTTAAATCTGACGCACATTTTGCACCATGCTTAGGTACCTATCCCGGTGCATTTTATGGGTGCTATGAGTAGAGATCTCACAATTTTAAGCATTTCCGACTAGTCAAGATCAGACTCAGCATGAACTCAGCTACACAAGTGTTTGAAAGCGACAGAAGAGGTAAAATTGTGTTTGTCTGGTTTTTACCACTGGCGGATCCACGGGGGGGGGGGGGGCATTAGGTGCAAATGCCCCCCCCCCCCCCCCACAGGAACATGGCGGGCATTCAATACAAGGATGTCCCCGCCCCGCGTGTTCCTGCATTGGCTGTAAGAAGTGATTACCGAGCGGGCGCGAAGCTCCGGTGAAGTCTCTCGTCAACTTACTAGACAAAATTACATTTGACCCGGCCTGAACCGGCCCGACACGGCCGTACAGACGCTTTTCGGAAGCTAATAACTGTGCAACCACTGTTTCGATTGAGATCGGGTTTTCACCATTGGATAGGACCATCAAATACATTTTGTTGTTGGTATGGTGCGTTCTGATAGGGGTAGTACCACAGCGCGTGGCACACGCAAACGTCGAAATGAACAAACATAATGATTGATCAAAAATGTTTGTTTTAATCTAAGCATTAATTACCGAGAGGGCGCGAAGCGTCCGTGAGGTTTCTCGTCAACTTACTAGACAAATTTACATTTGACCCGGCCCGACCCGGCCATGCAGACGCTTTTCCGAAGCTAATAGCTTTGCAACCACTGCTCCGATTGAGATTGGGTTTTCACCATTGGATAGGTCCATCAAATCAATTTTGTTTTTGGTATGGTGCGTTCTGATAGAAGTGGTAGCACAGCGCGTGGTAGTTGGCACACGCGAACTATTAAGTTGCATTAAATTGTTCATGATCTCCTTTCTCAAATCCGCCAAAAGGGAGTACGTCCTGAGCACTGCATGCTTCAGCGTATAAATTAATGTTTAGAATAATACAGCCATTTTTGATCAAGAATAATTTTTGCAAGGTTTTTTGTTCATTTCGACAATGAACAAAACAACCCCTTGCAAAAATGATTCTTGACCAAAAATGGCTGTATTATTATAAGCAATTAATTTATACGCTGAAGCATGCAGCGCTCAGGACGTACTCCCTTTTGGCGGATTTGAGAAAGGAGATCATGAACAATTTAATGCAACTTAATTTGTATGTTGTCATGCATTTTTCCTGGCAATGCCTGGCAATTTTTTCTGGAGGACCGTTTCATATTTCAAACCTGTTTTTAGCTTTACCAGAGCGCGCTCGCTCAGTCATCGCCCAAAAATACGTTTTACTGGTTTATACGATGAAGCATGCAGCGCTCAGGACGTACTCCCTTTTGGCGGATTCGAGAAAGGAGATCATGAACAATGTAATACAACTGAATTTAGCTTTATGTAGAAACCGAGAAAATAACACAAGACACCACGGAGTCCACTCAGCTCCCGACTGCTGTACCCGAGCCCGACATGAAAGATGACTGCCGCGGCTCGGCACAGTGCCATCCGATCACGGCTCGGCGACCGTTGGACCGATCGCTGGCCGGTCACCAGCCGTCACCGCGCGCCGGACGTCCGACACCCGAGCGGCGGCCGCCTGCCCTCATTCGAACCTCAGACGGCACATAATACATGACTCATCCATTAATCACGACATTCAAACGTGTTCGCGCAGACCACGCATCCACACTCTCCCCTGTTATTCAAGCAACACACGCACGCGCGCTCAATCATCGTCACCAATCGAATCGCTCGGCACACTCCAGCCGTACAGTTCGTTGGGCCGCCACCGAACTCGCGTGCGCCGTCGGAGCCCAACCTCCGGCTCAGGCGTCGACGGAGCTGTCGCGAGCTCCAGGGGCGTCCCGCCCATGCTGTCGCCATCGTCGTCCGTCTCGCTCGGGTCGCGCGATGCTTCCGTGCCGCTGCCGTCGTCAACTCGGTCGCCGTCCCCGCAGACGGGATTAGACGTCGTCGGCGGCCCGAGCTCACAGTCCAGGCCGACGTCATCGTTCTCGTCCTCTTCTAGCCGAGGAGGGTCGGCGGGCGGCGCCGCTCCGTGACGGCGCCGCACGCTGCGGACATGCCACGGCATACCGTCCACCTCCACCTGCTGCGGCGACACCAGCCGCGTGATGATCCCGCGGCGCGACACCTCCGTGCACCTCGTTGGCCCTCCTCGCTTGCGCGTCCAGACGAGGTCGCCGACTCGGTACGGCTCCTCCGAGCCGCGCCCCTCGTCAGGAGCGGGTGGCGGCCGGCCGACGCCGAGCGGCTCGGGCGCAGGCAGATCGCGACTGGCCCTTCGGAACACCGCAGCCGCCGGAGCCGTGGCCGCGTTTCGCCCGTCGCGGGGCGTCATGTTGTAGCGGTGGACAGCCTCCCCGATCGCGACGCCTTGCCTCGCCGCCATTACCTTGATGGTGCGATGGTTGCGTTCAACAACGCCGTTCCCGCTGGCCTCGTGCACGGCGCGGAAACGCAGCGTGACTACCCAGCGCGCCATCAGGCTGACAACGCGGCGGCCCCGGAACTCGCCGGCGTTGTCGGTCAGAACTTCGCCGGGCGCTCCCCGCTCCAGGAAGATCTCCAGTTTTTGCGCAAATTCCTCCGCCTCAGCTCGCCGCAGGACCCGCCAGATGCAGTACCACGATGGCCCGCAGTCAATCACCGAAAGATACCCGCGGCCGGCGTACTTGACGACGTCCATCGCCAGCTGCTCCCACGTGCGCGGCACACACCGAGCAAGCCCTGTTTCTAGCGAACAGGTGCCGGGTCGATGAACTGTCGCCGTTCGCACTGGCGGACCAAGTCGCGCACCACTGACCGGGGCACCGTCTGGCCCATGACCCTACGCGCGTACCCGAGAGTGCGCCGTATCCCTTGGTGGCCGGTTGCCTCGTGGATGTCACGGACGCGGACCCGGTCCGTCGCGTGGCTCGCGCCGCCACCATGGGGCGGCTCGCCACCCACCGCAGCTGCGACGCGACCGGCGGGATCCTGGACTCTCAGCCATTCATTTGGCACGCGAGTAAGCACGTCGGCCGGGTTCTCTGCTGACCGCACCAGGCCCACCGTCAGGGAGAGCTGCAGCTCCTCCACCAGTTGTTGTATGATGCTGACACGGCGGCGGATCAGCAGCTCTCCGTGAGCTTTGGTCCGTGGCCGAATCGGTGCGGAGGGTCGATATTCCTGACCCCCATGCGACCGCCATGCGCCGCGTCCAGCTCCGCCATGTTGATGTGCATGGCTGACTTGGACTCCGGCCGCAGCCAACTCGCGTCTTCCACCGTGCCGTCTCCCGGTTCTTCCAGGATGACACCGTTCGGAGTCGGTCGCCAGTCAGTTGTCATGGACCGCACGCCGGGTCCGCCGCCTCGAGTCGCTTCACCACGTCCTGGATCTGTGTGTGGACCGCACGCCGGGTCCGCCGCCTCGAGTCGCTTCACCACGTCCTGAATCTGTGTGTGGACCGCACGCCGGGTCCGCCGCCTCGAGTCGCTTCACCACGTCCTGGATCTGTGTGTGGACCGCACGCCGGGTCCGCCGCCTCGAGTCGCTTCACCACGTCCTGGATCTGTGTGTGAACCGCACGCCGGGTCCACCGCCTCGAGTCGCTTCACCACGTCCTGGATCTGTGTGTGGACCGCACGCCGGGTCCGCCGCCTCGAGTCGCTTCACCACGTCCTGGATCTGTGTGTGGACCGCACGCCGGGTCCACCGCCTCGAGTCGCTTCACCACGTCCTGGATCTGTGTGTGGACCGCACGCCGGGTCCGCCGCCTCGAGTCGCTTCACCACGTCCTGGATCTGTGTGTGGACCGCACGCCGGGTCCGCCGCCTCGAGTCGCTTCACCACGTCCTGGATCTGTGTGTGGACCGCACGCCGGGTCCGCCCGCCTCGAGTCGCTTCACCACGTCCTGGATCTGTGTGGACCGCACGCCGGGTCCGCCGCCTCGAGTCGCTTCACCACGTCCTGGATCTGTGTGTGGACCGCACGCCGGGTCCGCCGCCTCGAGTCGCTTCACCACGTCCTGGATCTGTGCGTGGAGTGTTGGGTCGTCCACGGCGTCGCCCCATCCGTTCGTCGGCGTGTTAACACGCCGCTTCAGCCGCGCCGCAGCGGGTCGCAGCCAGCCCGCCACTGGCAGGCGCGCCACCAGCTGGCCACACCAGGCGAACACCGACCGCCGCGTGACCCGCGCCGGCGGCCCCGGGACCTCATTGTCCCGCTGCCAGCGGAGCTCGCCGAGATGCGCGCGGATGTGCAGGCCCAGCAGCCGCGTCCCGCCCGCCACTCGCTCCGGCGGCTTGCATTCCAACCCATAGAGCGCGAAATGCCGCACGACGTCGTCCGCACACACGATGTCTTCATCAACCAGAAGGTCATCCACGTAGGGCCGGACGCCGCGCCGCATTCGCTCATCCCGCTCCAGGATCGCCTGGACGACCGCCTTCATGATGAGCGGCGCCACGTTCAGGCCGAATCCCAAGCGCGTCAGGCAATACCTCTGACCACGCTCTTCCACCGTCTGATACGGCCAAAGCCGCCGCTCCAGCCGGAGCTGGAGGTGCGCCTTCCGCAGGTCCACGACAGGCACGCGGCTCCCGTGGCGGCGCCACCGGCGGAGCTGGTCCGCACAGACGTCCGCGGTGTGGGCAGTCACATGACCATTGAGCTCCCGATAATCCAGAACGGGCCGCACTTTGGCCTTGTTCTGCTGCTGAACCGCCATCAGCGGGATGAGGTCCCGGGCCGGGCCGTCCATCCGCTCGTCGTGGGGCCTCAACCACTCCTCAGCGATCCACGCGTCCAGCTCAGCATCGTACGATTGGCTTCACTGGCGGCACGGCTTACTCAGTGATACGGTTGCGCAGGTACTCCCGGCCGACGCCCCCGGCCCACTTCCACGCTGCCGTCCACTCGCCACTGAGGGCGCTGAATCGCGCGGTGAAAATTTACGGCGTCCACGGTCACGTTCTGCCGGCGCGTCACAGCCGCCGCCGTGAACAGCGTCACGTCCGCGGGCGTCCGCCAGCTCACGCCGCCCAGCGCCGTGATGCCCGCCATCCCGAGCACCATGTCCATTCCCAGCGGTCCGTTCGGAACGACCAGGCCTCGAGCATTACTCGCCTGCCCCGCTCGTCGACCGCGATGTTCGCGACACCACTGCACTGCAGCGTTGACAGTTGTCATGTTGACCGCCCGCGGCGTCCAGCGCCGGCAACAGTCTCGATAGATGAGCGTATGCGTGCAGCCGGTGTGGACCAGCGCGCCACGCACGCGCCCGTCCACTCGCAGCTGAACCACCAGGATGGCCAGCAGGGCGCGCCAGGATGGCGCGCCCTGCTGACACGGAGACGGCGCTCGCGCTGACGCGTCGTCTACCCAAGCGTTTCCCGATCCCCCCCCCCCCCCCCCCCCCCCCAGTGGGCAGGCAGCGGCGAGGTGGTCTTCCTTGCCGCAGGTCCAGCAGCGCCGAGGCGACCGTTGTAAGTTTTTAAACATATATTTTTGGTGTGTGTGTGGGGGGGAGGGGGGGGGGGGGACATTGGGCAAAACCATATATTTGCTCCCAAACTTCTTGAGTGGGGAGGCAGCTGCTCTCCCTGCCCCTCTTCCACCGCCCTCCCCCCGCCCCTCCCCCGTTCTTATGCATATGGTTTGCACATCTGCAAGGTTTTTCAGCGATGACGAAAAACGAAAAACGGTGGGACGAAGCGTATCCGTTTTCTTTGCCCACCTTATACCTCATCTTGTGCCAAACTTTTTTTTAATCTTTGAGAGAACCCCTCTTATGCAATATTTGTTTGCGGATTTTAGCTTTTATCGTCTTTGGGTACATTTTATTCCATACAATTTCCTTGCTTAAGAAAATGAACGGTTTCAACAACAAAAAAAAACTGAACCGAAAATGTGCCCCGTGAAGTGCGACATTTTCTGGAGCATCACATACCCGTAACGAATTATAACGCCAAAATTAAGTTATATCTCACGTAATATTGAAGAATCTCCTGTATCCTTATGGTGATGCATATTCACTTATCTAAAGAACACCGCAGTTCGATGGAAACATCGTCATACGGTTGCAGGGGATTCAAAAGTTGCCGCTTTACTCGGCCACCAACAACGGTCTGCCCGCCGCCGACGCCAGCTGACTGCGGTACGATAGTACAATATCATAATATGGATAACAGATGATAGTTTTCAAACAACAATGTGGCCAGATCGATAGATCAACATGTTCTCTTGTTCATTAACTTGCATTTCCGTCTCTATGACTCCTAGGAGCCGAATACTCGCTTTGAGGCCCAACACCTCCGTGGTGGCTTCCATTGGTCGGCACGGCACGGCACCGTCGGCCGAGAGGCGATTCCCCGCTGGTGCCTCAGTAGCTGGGCTGAACGGGCGGAGGCGGTGAGGTGGCAGGCCGGCCGGGCCTCAGATGGCTGCCATTGGTCGGCACGGCACGGCACCGTCGGCTGAGAGGCGTTCGAGCGTTCGCCCGCTGGTGCCTCAGTATAGCTGCAGGTAGTTGGGCTGAACGGGCGGAGGCGGTGAGGTGGCAGGCCGGCCGGGCCTCAGTCGGCTCGTAGTGGTTTGCTGTAGTATGGTAAACGCACTGGCGGGTGGATGGAAGAGCCGGACAATTTCGGTGATATGCCATAATAAAATGCACTGCGATGTGCAGAATGAGAATCACTCGCACATCTTGTTTCTATGGCAACCCATGAATATTTCAAAGCACATTCTTCTTAAATAATAGGCGAGGACCTGTCTCAGTTTCCTCATATGACGAGCCGCCACTGTATCCTCTCGTGTTGTCCTGCTGTCGGAAATTATGTTTTTCTTATCAGTGCTGGCGAGTGATATACTCGCAGTAATGGCGGTCACCGTTGGTGCCGGATCGGTCACTGGGTAGCGACGTGGTGCGCTGCGGCGGCGACAGCAGAGCTGAAACAGCTGAGTTGGAGCTGAGACAGCTGAGTTGGAGCTGAGACAGCCGAGTTGGAGCTGAGACAGCCGAGTTGGAGCTGAGACAGCCGAGTTGGAGCTGAGGAAGCCGAGTTGGAGCTGAAACAGCTGAGTTGGAGCTGAGACAGCCGAGTTGGAGCTGAGACAGCCGAGTTGGAGCTGAGACAGCCGAGTTGGAGCTGAGACAGCCGAGTTGGAGCTGAAACAGCTGAGTTGGAGCTGAGACAGCCGAGTTGGAGCTGAGACAGCCGAGTTGGAGCTGAGACAGCCGAGTTGGAGCTGAGACAGCCGAGTTGGAGCTGAAACAGCTGAGTTGGAGCTGAGACAGCCGAGTTGGAGCTGAGACAGCCGAGTTGGAGCTGAGACAGCCGAGTTGGAGCTGAGACAGCCGAGTTGGAGCTGAGACAGCTGAGTTGGAGCTGAGGAAGCCGAGTTGGAGCTGAGACAGCCGAGTTGGAGCTGAGACAGCTGAGTTGGAGCTGAGACGAGTTGGAGCTGAGACGAGTTGGAGCTGAGACAGCCGAGTTGGAGCTGAGGCAGCCGAGTTGGAGCTGAGACAGCTGAGTTGGAGCTGAGGCAGCTGAGTTGGAGCTGAGGCAGCCGAGTTGGAGCTGAGGCAGCCGAGTTGGAGCTGAGACAGCTGAGTTGGAGCTGAGGCAGCTGAGTTAGAGCTGAGACAGCCGAGTTGGAGCTGAGGCAGCCGAGTTGGAGCTGAGATAGCTGAGTTGGAGCTGAGGCAGCTGAGTTGGAGCTGAGACAGCCGAGTTGGAGCTGAGACAGCTGAGGTGGAGCAGTGGAGCTGTAGTGGCGCTGTATAGCAGCGGAGCAGTCGTGCCGCCGGGTAGCAGCGGACCAGGGTTGTGGTGCCACGGATAGTGCCCTGCGTGCGGTGACGGCCCCCGAGGCTGTTAGTTGTACTCGTGTTATGTGGTGATCATGATGATCAGGGAAGGGTGTGGATGCGTATGTACTGACTGACCGCGCGGGGGGGGGGGGGGTTCTCGTCGCCGCGCCACGGCGGTTCGGCGCCGGTGTGTCAGATTCTGGGAGCGAATGGGATGGTCGGGTTGCATCAGGGTGTTGTGGCGCTGGCGCGGGTCGTGGCCTGAATATGTGATGAGGACATGTGAGATGCAGCGCAGAGGAGGCTGCCGGCGGCACGGTGCAGCCGCGGCTCGCAGTGTGAATGCTACCTACATGTGATGTGAGGCGGGGATATGTGAGATGAGTGGGTCAGCTCATGGGCGGCGGCCGGCGGCGCACCGTGCGGGCGGTGTGAGTCGGGAACAGAGAGGGGAGACGCACGGTTGTCTCCCCTCTCTGTTCCTCCCCCCGGTTGGGGGGGGGGGAACAGAGAGGGGAGTTGGAGAGGGTTGCAGTGTCTTTTTCCGGATGTTGGATCGTGGCTCATAACACCAGCGATGAAGTATACTTAAGCACACACCTCAGCTACTCGTAGATCGGTGTTTAACATTCCTCATTATACGTGCTTCATCGGAACTATTCACATACGCACGTGAACGTTCCGTCTTTTGACTTCGTTTAACGGTCTGGCCGCCTCAAATACGTCGTGCCAGATGCATATCAACCCCTTTAAACAGGCGATTCGGAAATGTGCTTCACGTGCAAAGCGCGACCTATTGCATAACGCTCGTACTCGCTTCGAGTTGCTGTAACCTTCTGAAATATTCATGCTCCCCACCTGCGTAAATGTTATGTAATAGACCTGCAGTATTTGAAACCCCCAGAAGCCGATATACGGCCTATATCGTCTATATATGAGAAAGTTTATTATTATTACACTTCCAAAACATTTTCTGGTAGGGTAGAGCTAGAGAGTTAGGTAAGTGCACATCTACATCATAAATCACACATGTGAAGTCCTCCACTTACTGTGTTATCGAGCGTGATGTTGAGTGGAACAGTGACACCTGTTGGGGCCACAAATCCATGACGGCTTGTCACACCTCGACTTGAGCAGATAGCGGGGGTAATGAACCTGTCATTATCTCGCACGATACCTCGGCGCACACGTGCTCGTGCCGGCGTGGGAGCCGGACCGCCCCGTCACCACTTGGCTGCCGTGCTATATCCTCGGCTTGGCTCGTGTTCTCGTGTGCTATATCCGGTGAACTACAGACCTGTCTATCGCTCCCGGGCGGGATCAGCGGCCATTGGTGTGTGCTATATCCGGTGAACTACAGACCTGTCTATCGCTCCCGGGCGGGATCAGCGGCCATTGGTGGTCATGTTATCGGGGCCCCTGTGCAGAGGACTTCTATCAACGCTCCTGTGCTCCGGTTATCTTAGTGGCGATCCCCAGTCTGGGTGTGGGAGTGGGAGTGTGGGAGTGTGGGAGTGTGGGATACGGAGTGCAGTGCGGGGTGTCGCGTTCGGCTCCGTTGGAGGCTGCTCTTTAGTTCCGCGTTGTGAACGGCGATACGGGGAGGTGTCTTCAACTCAGGCATTACTAGGCTCAGCGGGACCGTTGCTTAAAGTGGTGAGTACTCTTAAGACGCTGACAGCTCTCTGTTTTTCTGAAGCGATGTTACAAAAGATTGCTTTCCAAATGCGCGCACACAAATCTAACACATTGATGACTGATGTCTGTTCAGAAACTTCACTTCAAACTTAGGAAGGAAATATGAATGCTTCACACCTAGCATATAATGATATTAAAATCTATCATTTTTTAAATGTATATTTTAAATGAGTTTATGTATTGTGCGGCCTTCTGTGAGCTTAATCTTGGGCAGTAATCAGGTTTGGTGTGAATAAGTATACATATGGACCGGGGGTTTTGATATCCAGAAGAGTGGCAGGTCTACTTCTGCACATTTAACCGTAAGCCATGAATCAGACCCGTCACAGCAGCCATTCGACACCGTATGTATGCACAATTCGTAAGTCCATTTAATGTCAAGACAAACTTAAATTTATGCCGTCGCCACGGTCCCAAAATGAGTAGGGACAAATCCAAGTGCACGTGTTCTTTAACATTGGACCACATTAAGGATGGCTACAAATTACTAGGGACAATGTCCCTAGTGTCCCCAGTGGTGGCAACGCCCATGTTTTAAATTGCAACAAAAAGTGGAGCAAAACGTCTAATGACACATAACACAATGGACGTGTGTCATGTCTGACCGGGTGTATATATCTCAAGGTCAACGTTATCGATGTGCTGTAGCGGCGTCTCGAGGAGGCAGCCACGCGGCGCCGGTTCCGGGGTAGGGAGGAGGGGGGGCGGGTATTCGGCGGGCCAGGCTCCGCAAACATTCCACTCGATCGCTAGCGCATTGTGATGCATTGTCCGGGTGTGGCGACTTACAATGCAGTTATCAGAGGGATCGGTGCTTCAATTCGGCACGTGTGGCAGCTGGGTTGACTTTTCGTTTTATCTGCGCATGCGCCTGAGCCGTGTAGGCCTTGCATATCATTTCCGCGTGAACTGATAGCCGTCGGTGACCCGACTCTCTCATGAGAGCCGTCTCCCAATCAATCGCCCGCAACCCCGCCCCGCCCTCCCGCTCCAACTCCCCGCCCGCCCGCAACCCCCCCCCCCCACTCCCCTCCCCGACTCTCGGAGAGTGACACCCAATCAGGTTCATCGCGCTCCCACTCCTCCTCGCCCTCCCGCCCGGCCGCCCGCCCCCGCAGGCATACTCGAGCGACCTCCAGGCAAGGCTTGGACAGTAAAAGTAAATCTAAATGAATAATCAACAGTCAGAATTTGTCCTCCAATGGAATGTTAGATCTTTAATATCCCATTGGGGGCAATTCAAACATTACGTCTTAAATAATAATCCGTTAGTAGCCGCTGTTCAGGAAACCCATTTTATTGACGCCGACTTTAATAATTATACCTTGAAAATCGCCGGTTATAGCCTTTATACAAATAACGTAAATGCATCACCTCGCCGAGGCGGCTCGGCTTTGCTTATTTCAAACCAACTTTTGCATCATCAAATCGACCTTCAAACAACCTTAGACGCAGTCGGCGTTAATATTAAAATCGCTCAGCTAGAACTAACTCTTATCTCAATTTATTTCCGTCCTACTGAGGACATAGAACATTGATTCTTTTTCCCAGCTTATTACAAATATTAACACCCCATGTCTGATTATGGGCGATTTCAACGCGCATAGTCGGGCGTGGGGCTGCCTTCGGAACTCTCTCCGAGGCCAAATTATGCTGGACCTTCTGGACCGGCATAATTTGGTCTTCCTTAACGACCAATCACCCACACGTACACCACTCAGGAGGTGAGGTGACTTACAGCGCCATTGATCTCGCCTTCGCCACACCACGCATCGCGACTCTTTTTACATTTAATGCACAATCTGACCCTCTTTTTAGCGATCATTACCCAATTCACTTAGAACTCCAAGTCCCTTCAGGACAGACAAATTTTTACTCTCTCCCTAGATGGAACCTTCGCAAAGCCGATTGGTCCTCCTTTCAAAAACACATTGACACTAGTCACCCCGCAGACTCCCAGACCGACATTAACACATTTTTAAACACTATTCTCGCATCAGCACACCAGCACATTCCACACACACGCACACACACACAACACCACCCGAGGCAGCGTACTGCCCCGTGGTGGAACACAGAATGCCAAAGAGCTGTTGCCCTCCGGAAAAGAGCATTTCGAAAATTTCAATCTTGTATAACTGCAGAAAACGAACACGAAGTACGGAAAACTCGCTCTTTGGCTAAAACAATCATTGACAAAGCAAAAAAAGAATCTTGGCAGGAATTCTCATCTACCTTTAATCGATTTACCTCCCTCTCAAAAATTTGGACATTAATTAAATCGTTTTCAAATAAAAGACCACCGTCATACAAAATCCCACACTTACAAATACACAACACATCTTACACGCTTCCCCTAGAGGTGGCAACACAATTTGCACAACACTACGCTAACATATCATCAACACAACAATGTACACCAACTTTTACTAACCAACTTAACGATCAATATCAATCTATTAGCTTTGACTCTAATAACGTAGAAATATACAACTCTCTTTTTACCAACTCAGAGTTAACGTACGCTATAAGTAAATGTGGTAAAACTTCTGTAGGGCCAGATCAAATTGACTACTCCTTCTTTAAAAACTTGACAGAGACTGGTCTCACCAACTTACTAACAGCCTTCAATACCATGTGGTTTGACGGCACTTTCCCTGAATCTTGGCATAATAGTACGCTAATTCCTATACTTAAACCTCGCAAACCTAAATCTTCTCCCGCTAGCTATCGCCCTATTTCTCTAACTAGTTGTGCATGTAAACTATTCGAACGCATGGTTAATGGACGCATCAGGACATACATTGAATCAAATAATTTACTTACCCCACACCAAAGTGGTTTTCGACCTGGTCGCTCCACTGCAGACAATTTAGTTGGTCTTATCGACTCTGTCCAGCGCGGCTTTCGAGGGAGAGAGGTCACAGTTGCCCTCTTTCTTGATTTGAGAGCTGCGTTTGACAGAGTCAACAAAACCGCACTTCTAGTAAAGGTCCATAAGGCCGGAATTCGAGGTCGACTCGCCAAATTCATCCAAAACTTTTTAGAAAATAGAACTTTGAATGTAAGGTGCGGCAACACATATTCTCCAAATCAAAATCAGGACCACGGTGTCCCACAGGGATCGGTCCTCTCCCCGACCCTATTTTTAATTATGATTAACGACATCTTCAGTAATATTAATAAGATCGACAAAGGTCTCAAATTTTCAATGTACGCTGATGACCTGGCGGTGTGGTTCTCGCACCCGAGTGTCGATCAAGCCAGCAAAACGTTACAACTAGTACTCATTGATATAAAGGTATGGTGCGACCAATGGGGTCTGGAAGTTTCTCCAAGTAAATCTGCATCTCTAATTTTTTCAAAGAAACCTGCATATGTGGAACCCTACATTCCATTAAAATATAACAATCAAATTATCCCTTTCGTCAAATCATTCAAGTATCTGGGAATAACGCTAGACACACGTCTCTCGTTCATCCCACACTTCAATGATTTAGTGCAGAGATGTACGCGACGAATTAATATTATGAAGTCATTGGCTGGTCGAGAGTGGGGCGCAGATCGTGCCACTCTCCTCCAACTATATACTTCCCTGATACGCCCAGTACTGGATTATAACGCATTCTTATTTGATGACATATGTTCCAAACAAATTAAAAAATTGCAAACTGTCCAAAACGCTGCCTTGCGCATCGTGACTGGAGCCTGCCGCACCACCAACACCACAAACTTACACATCGACACTAACATTCCCACACTCTGCCGCCGACGCAAATACACACTACTTAGATTCTACGCCAGAGCAAGTTCACACCCCACACGCCCAACATTCCACATCTTAAATCACCCCGCACCCACTAGACGACAAACACTACTACAAAAACGACACCCGCTTATCAGTCACAGAATCAGACAAACACTCACACTATTCAACATCGCTCACATCACCACAATGCCAACGCCACCACTCACACCTCACTGGCTCGACACAACACCAGACACACACCGCCTCTTCACACACAACAAAAACACAGTCACCGCGTCAGAAACACTCTCACTCTTCCACGAACACAAAGCACAACACAACACATACACATGCATATACACAGACGGTTCACGGGGCGAAGGCCGAACCGGTGGTGCATTCTACACAAACACAGTTAGCAATAACTTTAGACTTCCCGACATAAATAGCGTATACACAGCGGAATTGTCAGCCATTTTATTAGCATTAATATATGTCAGAAAAGAAAAACTTAAGGAAGTAGTCATTTGCACAGACTCGTCCGCCTCGCTCACGGCCATTTCCTCGATTAGTGAATGTAGAAACCCGATAGTATTTAAAATCAGACAACTAATCAAGTATTTAAACAGTAAAAACAATAGTATTAAATTCCTCTGGATCCCAGGACACGCCGGTATCCCGGGAAACGAAGAAGCCGACAGACTTGCGAAATTGAGCCTAGAATTACCTTCAGTAAACCAACTTCCAAGCCCAGTATCAGACGTGTTAAATTATATTAATTCTCAACTTAGCATACTGCGCCAGAGCGAGTGGGACGCCGCTCCGCATTTTCATCTTTATCCAATCAAGCCAAAAGTCAAACATTTTATATCTAGTCACCAGAATTGTAGAGAGGAGGTAATTTTGGCGCGCCTCCGTCTCGGTCATACACAAATTACTCATTATTATATTATGGAGAATCTCCCGCCACCAAATTGCCAACATTGCCCAGGTTATCCGCGCTACACAATCAAGCACTTACTTATTACTTGCCCAGTACACAACGATAAACGACAGAACATTATTAATTACACACAACAAAATGGCATCACATTAAATCTTCAAACACTGTTAGGTGATAGTTATCCTGAATTGATAGGTCTCCTCTTAGATTATCTCTACCAAACACGTTTAGCTAATCAAATATAACAGGGGTTTTTGGCCTTGCGCATTTTTGGCTCACCGCGCAGGTTTTTCCCCCTTTGCCTTAGACGCTGTTTTTTTTTATTATTCAGGACTTTTCGCCCAGCTAAATACACCCCACAACCAGGTCTCGCCGAGGCGCCGGAGCCAGGGAGACTGGCAACAGTCTCCCGTTGTGGCAATGACGGCACCGCCACGGCTCCATCAACACTGACACTGTACAAGTGTATTGTAATAAAAATATGTATGCATGTGTGTCTCGTGTTTGACTTATTTTTGACTTTGAACGAAATACTTAACGTAATGCTAGATATTATTTTTGACCTCGAACGAAATACTTAACGTAATGCTAGATATTATATTTGACCTTGAACGAAATACTTAACGTAATGTTAGATATTATATTTACTTTGAACAAATAATTTTTCCGGGTACAAATAAACCGGTTAACGTAATTAGTAACGTAAAATAGCTGCCCTAGTCCCTAGTTTGCTCCGGGTCACATAAACCGGTTAACGTAGTTTTTTGCCTGGCAAATTGCCAGAGGTCATTGCCCCTCCCCGGAAAATGGCTATAGGCCGTTCCGGGAAGAATAGGAAAAAAAAAACGTCGGTGACCGGGAGAGGCAGATATGTGGTCATACTCTGCGGTAGTATAATGGTATTCTATGTTATTGACAGTGATTTAAAGCCAGCTCTTTGGCAACCAGATGAAATGTGAGAACTTGACAAATGCGGATGCTATCAGTGTTATCATAATGTGCATACCTGTTTCTAGAATGGAGGCTTTCATATGCGTATGCGTGGGTCGTGATTCCAATCGGATTATTTATGAATCGTCCATTTACTCAGGGGTACTCAGAAGTGGAGTGCACCTTTGGATAGCTGAACAAAACAAAACCCTAACAATAGTTAAAAGCGTCCGAAGAAAACCTCATTCATTAAAATGATCAGATCAACTATGAAGTAAAACTTTTGTGGTACCGATGGCAGTATCTTGTTTATCGTGTACAAAAGCGCAAACAATCATTGCAGTACGTAGTCGTGACCTCAAACTACCTCACGATATGCAGATCACGGTCACAGGTGTCCACATGTTGTCAAAGCAGTGGCTGACTCGCCACCTGCCACCACATGTAATAGGCATGAGTCATGCTAATTACATCTGTTATAATAATCCAGCAGCGCTGAATGCTGACGCTGCCTCGTGTAATCATTGGAGCAGGATGAGGTCAGGACGGAGGGAAGTCGCAGCTGGATCGTGCACATCACACAATAATGCACATTACGCACGGTGCATACGGTTGGTGCCAAATAGTGATGTACGCGAAAGTCGCCGTGAGTGACCTTCGTCCGGCGAGATAATCACGCTAAAGGGATAATACTACCTTGTCAATCTATCTCAAATATGAATTTATTGTGTAGAACTGTGCTCATTTATGTCTGAGAGAAAGCACTGACACATATATTCCTCTCAATTTTTTTTTAACGCATTGCTGGTATTCAGTGGACGATGTTACTTCGCGAAAAATCAGAAATATTTACACTGCCATATTCTACGTTGTATACGGTAAAATCATATTAATATCAGCCATTTGTCGTACAACAAAAATACCTATGCATTTAATAAGCTAACCGACTGGTACAGCACAAATTTGTATGTATTTAAAGGGAATGTTTCACCTTTCTGGAAGTTGTCAAATATACGCCGGTTGTAGTGACAAATATGAAGTAAGTGCCGCTGAAAACGATGGTTTTCTCGAAAACCTCACTTAACTTCTAAAAATTAGGTTATTAATATTTGGTTTGATGACGTCATATTGAGCTATATACCGCCGCTGATTGGCTGACAAAGTGGGATTAGCTGAAAAAGTGGCTGTCAGCCAATCAGCGGCAGCACCAGTCTGGAGGCATTTTGCAAATGGTAAATTAAATTTCTTGATATAATTTGTGTAACCGAGACATGGGTTAGTGAGGGGTATAATAGGGATAGGCTATAGGATTTCGAGTTACAAAGGTATAACATGTTCTCATACTGCAGAGAATCACGGCAGGGGGGCGGAGTGTTTGTATATGTAAATAGCTTGTATTGCACTACTAGAGTTGATGATTCTAGTAAAGTAAAAGAAGTAGAATCAATCTGGCTCGACATTAAAATTGGTACAGGAAACAGGAAGGTTGAGGATAGGTGCATTTTACAGGCCAGAGAATCTTCCAAGGAACTCCCAAGCTGAAACAGACCATTATATTTGTGAGGAAATACGTAGGAACTTTCGGGCTCAGTGTCTTATTATGGGATATTTTAACTTAAGAGGATATGAAAGTATAGCAGAGGAAACAAATGACTGTAGATTGTATAGGCAAATATTTGAAGAGCTTTTCATGCATCAGTTTGTAACAGAGCCAACCAGACATTGCTCCATTCTAGACCTTTTATTCTCAGACAACAGTGATCTAGTTAGTGACATAAGTATTTGCGAAGGTCTAGGAACCAGCGATCACAATTTTACTACACGGCAAACTACTAACATTCCCTTTAATGCTCGCTATCCGCAAAACTACTACGGCAAACTACTACAAGTATTCCACTCATTCATCATCTTCTTCATCTCCTATTCTAGGTTTAGTTCGAACAGGTTCATACACCCCAGAGCGCAAAAGAGATGTTTGTTTGTGTCTGTATGTTGAGTGGTGGTTTGTATCTGGTGATGTATAAGGCTTCTTGGATGAACAAGCGGTAGTGGTCAATGATGGTGTCGAATATTTCTGTGTTTTCTTTTAGAAGTTTGTGGGTTGGCTTTTCTTTGTGTTTGACTAATCAGTGCTCTACAGGCCTTCAATCCTCGTGAGGGCAATTAATTTATCAACTACATTAGTGCGGTTTGACTGCTTTATCGTGACGGGACTGTTATTCATGACAAGCTGACGTGTCTTTCTATTCTGGTAGTATCTGTTGATCCGAATGCGATCATCATCTTTGTTGCATTTTGTGTTTTTCTTTAAGATGTCTTTCAGAACCTTTTGATCGGTTTTGTATTGAGAGTTCATATAGTTTTTATAGTAGAGGTGGTGAACTTTGTTTGGGCGTGGCTGTTGCTTTTTGTGGGTGTGTGTTGTTTTCAAGTTGTTTGTGTATTTCTTTTTCAATCTCGGTGTTTGTGAACCCATTAGTTACAAGCAGCTGTTTGACCCTGTTGAATGCAATGTTCATCAGCACGTAGGTAGGACTAGTTTGTATTCCCCGTTTAACCCGGCATTGGCTGTGGTCTCAGCCGAACGCCATTGACTGGGGGGGGGGGGGCGTTTTTCGCCCCCCCCCCTTGTTATCTTCCGAACCAATAACCGCAGCGAGACGCGCAAGGCGGCAATCGAAAGCTCTCAATTAGACGCATCCAAAACATACACGAAATTGTCAAAATAAGGTCACATGTCAGGTCCTGAGGCCTGTTCGGCATCTAATAATAGTATTTGCTTACGTGACGCCACACCTTCGGTGACGTCATGACACCTTTGAAGACGTCATATATAGGCTGAATATTCTTGGACAATTGCATTTGCAATGCAGCAGTGGCCTATGCAAAATTGCAGCAGCCTTTCTATAAGTTTCTGTTTTCTGTTTTCTTTATTGTATTATTTATTTTGCAATCCCGTTGTGACGCCTGAAATACGTGCCTTTGAATTGTTTATGATAATTGATTTATATGGTGTAATCGGGATTGAAGGTAAGCGAAGGGGGATTCCTCATTTCTTATAAGTTTGATTTAATCAACAATGCTTTCATGGAAGACCAAGCAAGTAGCGATGAGGACGTTGTCATGAATCACGTCAACGAAGACCGTGATTATCAGCCGATGAGGTGAGTTGCTTCATCTTCATCTTCTCAATATCCACCAGTTTCCGCGATATGTGCCCGCTTATTTTGTCGCCGGCGCCGATATCGTCGAAATTTTATTTCAAAATCGGGCACATCCCTAGCGTTGTTCGGACACACGCTAGCGGCCGCTAGTAGCGCTAGTAGCGCTTTCGCTCTCCATGGCAACCAGGCGTCAGCCAATGAAAAGCCAGAATGGGAATACGTCATGATAGGAACGGTGGACCCTGCGGGAGAGGCTATTTCTGCTAGTGGAAAATCGCAGAAGCGGCGAAAGCGCTAGCGGATGTTTTTCAATAGTGGCGCATGAGACAAATCAAACTGAAATGAAAACAAGCAGATGTGATGTGCCCCTGAAGCAGTCTGGAAGTGCTTCTGTGAGTTCTGTCTGTTTCCTGCTGCGTCTGTTTCCGTGACGTAATTGTGACGTCAGCTAGCGAAAAGCGCTAGTAGCGTGTGCCGAACAGCGCTCAGAAATGTTTGGCTTAGACAATCTGAGGAGCATGACGGGAGATGACGTCATAGTTTCCGACTTTTTTCTTCTTTTTTTACCCGGACCGGCCTATAGCCATTTCCCGGGTTTGGGGAAATTACTTCTGGCAATTTGCCAGGCAAAGAGTTACGTTAGTCGGTTTATGGGAACCCGAGCAAGCAAGGGAATAAGGTAGCTATTTTACGTTAAGTGAATTGTTCACAGTAAATCTAAAGTCTATCTTACGTTAAGTATTTCGTTCAAAGTCAAAGTTAAAATAAAACACGAGACACATACATACACAATATATTTCATACACACACAGAGCAGGTGACAGGCCCAGGTCGGTCTGGTCAGTGGTTGTGTGGGTGCTCGGAGTGTGCTCAACATAACTCGCCGCGGCCGGTCCCGCGGGGGTGCAATTCTCTGCCATCTAAAAGAATATACACTCCCGGGAACCGTGTGCAGCGAGTTATGTCGTGGTGCCTGGAGCACACTCCAGATCAGATCTGGTGTGACAAATCGGATCTAGTGTGGTAGTGTAGGTGCTCCGAGTGTGCTACAACTGCCGCGACACGGTCCTCAAGCGTGTGCAGAGTCATGTTGTAAGATCTGGCCTCTAGCTCAGGTATTGAGCACACTCGGGTGTGTGTGTGTGTGATAGCGTATTGTAGGTCAGTGCGATGCCGTGAGCGAGAGCCTAATCGCACTACCGGCCCCTGCACTGACCAAGGACCAAGCAATGAAGGTGTGGGGGTGTCATAGTAAGTGTTAGGTGATGCCTGTCGACCACCTGCCTGGGCCTGGGAATAATACTTGTACAGTGTCAGAGTTGATGGAGCCGTGGGGGTGCCGTCATTGCAACAACGGGAGACTGTTGACAGTCTCCCTGGCTCCGGCGCCTCGGCGAGACCTGGTTGTGGGGTGTGTTTAGCTGGGCGAAAAGTCCTGAATAATAAAAAAAAACCAGCGTCTATAGCAAAGGGGAAAAAACCTGCGCGGTGGGCCAAAAATGCGCAAGGCAAAAAAACCCTGTTATATTTGTTTAGCTAAACGTGTTTGGTAGAGATAATCTAAGAGGGGACCTATCAATACAAGATAACTATCACCTAACAGTGTAAAAAAGTTTGACGGGGTGGATACTGCACCGCAGCGCAGTGGACACCGCACTGCAGCGCAGTGGAATGGGCACCGCACCGCAGCGCAGCGGCCACCGCACCGCAGCGCGGCATCGGCATCGGCATCTGTGATCAGGGGCGGGTGTTTAATCAAACCGCCGCCAACGCAAAACCGCTCATCAGCCATCGGCGTCCCATCGCAGAAATCCCCCGCCAAATCAGCCACGTCACGAATGGTGCGGCGGCCCTCGCCGCGCGGCCGAGATCCAGCAGGGGGCCCCCGCAACAAGACACCGGCAGCCAACACGCAACCCCACGTCGGCAGCAACGTGATTTAACATAATTTAACATGCTGCACCGCAGCGCAGCGGACACTGCACCGCAGCGCAGCAGCCACCGCACCGCGGCGCAGCATCGGCGTGTGATCTGGTTTGGCAGGGAATCATGCCGCCGCCAACGCAAAATCGCACATCAGCCATCGGCGTCCCATCGCAGAAATCCCCCGCCAAATCAGCCACGCAACGAAGAACCCTTCGCCGCGCGGCCGAGATCCAGCAGGGGGCCCCCGCAACAAGACACCGGCAGCCAACACGCAACTCCCACGTCAGCAGCAACTTGATTTAACAGTTAGTCAGGAAGTTATTTCTGACTGGTTTGGCAGGGAATCATGCCGCCGCCAACGCAAAACCGCACATCAACCATCGGCGTCCCATCGCAGAAATCCCCCGCCAAATCAGCCACGCAACGAAGAACCCTTCGCCGCGCGGCCGAGATCCAGCAGGGGGCCCCCGCAACAAGACTCCGGCAGCCAACACGCAACTCCCACGTCAGCAGCAGCACGATTTAACAGTTAGTCAGAAATAACTTAATGAAGTATTTTGTTGGAGGTGATTTATTGTTTCTTGTTGAACCGTCTCAAATTGCGGCGGTAGCGGTTACGTTCAAAGGGGCTGGGGGGAGGGGCTGTCCTGTCTTATAGGGCGAGGGAGCTGGGAAGGAGGGTGGGGGAGGGGAGGGATGGCGGGGAGAGGGTGAGGGACCGACTGTCTTCAGAGAGAGGAGGAGGGTGGGAGTTTGGGAGTTGGCGGGTGACGGCTCTGATTAGAGAGGCGGCAGAGTCCTCAGCGTCAGCGTCAGAGGACTCGACCGGGGACTCCGCCAGAGATTCGGCGGGGGTGGGAGTGGGTGCCGCTGGGGCACTGCCAGAGTCCAGAAGGGACTGGGCTGAGATGGGGTGGGGCTCGGCCTGCTCTGCCGTCGGTGGGGGTGCACACTGCCGCCGCTGTGTCGTGGCAGGCGGTGGCACCGGTGGGGTGGACCCACTTAAGGTCCGACGGGGGGGCGCGGGTGGGGTTCGGTGGGATGGGGGCAGCAGGGGCCAGACGCTGGGATGGGAGGTGGGGTGGGGGGACCGCCTTGCGGGCCCGGGTCTGCTCGGCGGCTGTCGCTCGGGCAGGGCAGTCACAGGACCATGCGGGGTGGGCGCCCCCGCACGACACGCAGCGAGTGGCTGCGGTGTCGCCACCGACACATTGGGCTGTGTCGTGCGTCTCGGCGCACTTCCCGCAGATGGACTGGCGGGCGTGGCACTGACGCTGGTGGTGGCCAAACCGCCAGCAGGCTTTACCCTGCAGTGGCCCTTGGATCCACTCCTTGACTGTGACTACTTAGTTTCCGACGTCATTGGCCAGTTAGCCTCCGCCCAGGCTCAGTGCGCCTTACTGCGCATGCGCAGTCGAATAATCTTAGATGCCGAACAGGCCTATGGTCAGTTCAAAGGGAACAAATAAGATATTTTAGTTTTTGGGCCATACTTTCCATCCAAAGCCTTAGATTGCCACTATTATCGCACAAAGTGCTTTCAACGGTATAATACATATCCCGCATAAGCAAAAGTGAAATTGTAAGCAGAGGTCAAGGTCAGGTCACAAAAGGTGACAGGTCTACGAAAGCCATCCGACACATGTTTAATGGATTATTGTACACGTATAATTCGATAATAGCAGTCATTTTCACAACCTGATACCATATAAGGTCAAGGTCAGGTCACATAAGGTCAAATTTTGAAATTCATAAATTTGAATACAAAAGGCATGTGTCTAGACCAGTTTTGTCTCAGAAATACAGTGCTGGCATTTATTTGTTTTTATCTGGTCACTAAAAGCCAAAAAAACGCGATTTCAAAATATGACGTCATTAGTTACTCATACTTAGGGAGCGATAAGTCAGTAAAAAAATAAAGATATTGCTTTTAAATTTAGTTTGGGTATTGTGCACATGTTGTTCTTCAACATATCTTCCGATTTGTGTAATGTTTGAAAGTGTTGATTTTGAGGGCATTATTTTAAAAAAAATGCTTTTGAGGGTCAAAATCCAAAATGTTCGAAAATCCGAGATAGTTATTTTGTAGCTCTTGCCATGTTCTATATTTTAGCGTTTTTTTCGATTGCTTTGTGCTTCAAATATGGCATTTTTAAGGCCTGCTAAAATTTATCTGATTTTGGTGTCAAACTCGTGTGTAGTGACGTCACTAAATTCGCTATATTTCGAGAGAAAAGATGATAAATTTCTTCATTTGTTTTTGCAGAGAAGATGTATAACTGATGTTGGAGAAGGTACCTGGAGTTTCACGTCGATAGCGCTATTAGTTCTTGAGCTATTGCGAAAGTTGGTCTGGGGGGGGGGCGAAAAACGGTCCCCCAGCCAATGGCGGGTTAATGAATGCACGTAGTACGCTATTTTTGTATTTTGATGGGCATTCGCTTTTCGCATTGAGTGTTTTCCCTGTGTTTGTAGGTTTAACATACACACTTGTTACGCACTTTTCGGGAGTAAATTGAGCAAATACGTCCACAAATGCTAACGAGTTGTCCTGTTGCCTTTCGTAGGTAAACTTAAGTACTGAGTTTTTCCAGTTCACTAATAATAGCGGAAAGATGGTCTCGATCGCTAACTTCTAGGAATGCATCATCTACATACCGGCAGTATGTTGCTGGCTTGAGTTCCGGGTTGTTGAAGGTTGGTTCCTCGACATTGGCCATGTAGAAGTTCGCGAAAAGTGGGCCAAGTGCGGAACCCATCGCCACGCCATCTTTTTGGGTGTATAGTTTGCCATCTGCCATCCACGAAATGGAGAATATATTGTACAGGCTACCAAGAGGTTTCTAAGTATTGCTGGTGAAAGTGCGGGTTTGTCTAGACCGTTGCTTCGTTTAGGGTATACTTCATCAATAATGATCTGGATGGTTGCACCAATAGGTACATTGGCAAAGAGGCTTTCCACGTTAATGGAGGCTATCTCACCTTGAGTTCTTTTGCTACGCAATAAATCTAACAATTCGTCGGTAGAGCTAATGCTATATATTTAGATGGAACGTAGGGTTTCAAAGTATGATTAAAGGGATTCTACGGGTTTTTCCCAGAATAATTGAGTTACATAGTAAAACGTACTTATAAAGGTGGTAGAAGTCTCACGGTAGCCACATTTTTCTTGGAAATGACCTATTCTGCACGTAAGGACATTCCAAAGTGCGCGGTGATGCCACCGCGTATTTTCTGCAGGACCTGCTGAGGCAGAGCCAGTCATCTCTTTTATGCTAATAAAAACACCTCACTTATGGCATATTTCCGGTAAAATAAGCAATATTTGAAAGAAAATAAACTTGTTTTGTTCCAACGACAGCAGCAAATAACTAGTTTTCCCATAAAATTCTATATTTTTCATGAATTTTCATGCCAAAAAAATCATACGCCACCACCAAATTCTCAACGCTCAAGGCCAGAGAAAAGAAAACCACAAAAACACAAAACCTCAACGAACAGTGTGTAGTTATACAAAGTCCTATCAGTTTTGAATTGCATAACAATTTTGTGATCCAGTGTAGGACTTGCAGATAATTCAAAACTCTAAAATTGATCGTAAGATAAAAGTGGTGGACAGTAGTGCCGATCAAGTACTCGTTATCTGATACTAGTCTCGAAAAACGCCCTAGTTTTAACGCTGATAATGTCTGAAATAATGGGCTAAATGAGCATTGAGGTCCCTGTTATAAGTCTTAAACGTGTTTAAAGCTCATACAACTGCAAAAGAGTGCATTTATTTTCAGGACGGAAACCCGAGTGACATGGTCGCGCCGGCCTTTAAGTCTTTTTGCTAGTTTGTAGGTGGAAGTGCAAACTTGTGAAATGATAATTCTGAGAGGATTACCGATACAGATACAGATAATGTATTCGGATCCTCCATTACATGGTTTATATGGCATCCACGTCATTACATAATAGCACATGTATGTAAAACACTATAGTATAAAACACGCACAATAAAACACAATGGCGGCAACGTTTAAACAGTGGCAGAATACCGTCAATACTGGTACAGAGAGGTACATGCACCTATTGTCCAGCCTTTGGCGGTAGGCCGTTTCATGCGCGCACGGCTCGGCACAGGAAGCTGTGCCTGGCGAACTCCGTCCGCACGCGGGGCTGCTCAAACTGGCCGCCATCAGTGGCGCGCGTGCGGCGGGCGGACACGTCGGCGCGCCGCAACACTCGCTGGCGCAACAGTTCTGAGGCGCTGGGGGAAGTGATGAGGTGCCGCATTGTGGCAATGTCGCGTTCGGTGAGCATTTCCTCAACACTAGGCCACCCCAGCTCCCGTATTGACGGAGTGACATGGTCGCGCCGGCCGAGTCCGGCCACGATGCGGAAACCGAAGTGAATCACCTTTTGGACGCGCAGCCGCTGTGCTGCGGTACAGTTTCCCCATACCTTTATACAATAACGTATGTTGGGGAAGACGAGAGCCTCTATCAACAGCCGCCTGATGCATGTCGGCAGTTTATGTCGGATTTGCGCCAGACCCACCAGCACACAGTAGCAGCGTTGAACAACAGACGCGATGTGGCAGTTCCATGTTAGGTGTGAGCCGATGACGACACCAAGAACCTTGACGCTCTGTGAGGGCAACATTTCGTCATTGCGGAAATGAACAGAGAAGTCGATGGTGACGTTTTGACAGCGAGATCTCAGGAGGATCATCTCCGTTTTGGCCGGATTAATTTTTAGACGGTTCTGTGTGAACCACTTCAGAGCTATGAGTCCAGACTGATTATTGATTCGACACAGATTGAATCGATTCGAATCGTTCAATCAAAATTCCTTGAATAAAACAAAATAATTGATTCACCACCAGATGTTTTGATTCATGAATCGTGATTGAATCAAAACCCGCATCAAATCAAGGATGATTGAATCAAAATATTTCACGATTCAAGTACACTGGTAAATTGTGCAAATACATGCAGTCCCGGTGGCTACATTCATTTATACTGGAATGGTATTGCTGCAACAATGTTTTAATGATCATATATATGTATGTTTCCATTTGTATTCATTTTACATAAATTCACAACATATATTTAAATGTTGAATCAAACGTGAATCAATTAAAATATTTTTTTGATTCTTTGAATGGGCAAGAATCAATTCTCGAAATTGTATCCGTGAATCGAACGGTAATTGAATCATTCAGATTCAAAAATGAATCATGATTGAATCGTTCCAAAAAAGTTGAATCAATAACCAGTCTGGCTATGGCAAGAAAGCTTTCAACACTAGTTTTTAGAGCATGGACTTCTGATGTAAAGTCAGCGTCAAGGAACTGGGCGTCGTCAGCATACATCACGATCCTCCCATATGGGACCTGCTGTGGCAGACCGTTGGCGAAGAGCAAAAACAGTTCAGGCCCTGTTTTTGCCCTGATTGTCAGGCCCTGATTGTCTGTCTTGTGTGTTTTTACTGTGCCGTATGCGTATCCTGGGATGTGATCACCGATTTTGGTCTCAAATGTACTCCATCAATAGAAGCGTTCGAACTTTGTACGATTCAGTTAACTTTAGCCTTGAGTTCTTTGGTCGGGTCTTCTTTTATTTGTCTAAACTTAGTATCATCGGATAATATATATACATATATATATATATATATATATATATATATATATATATATATATATATATATATATATATATATATATATATATATATATATATATATATATATATATATATATATATATATATATATATATATATATATATATATATATATATATATATATATATATATATATATATATATATATATATATATATATATATATATATATATATATGTATATGTATATGTATATGTATATATATATATATATATATATATATATATATATATATATATATATATATATATATATATATATATATATATATATATATATATATATATATATATATATATATATATATATATATATATATATATATATATATATATATATATATATATATATATATATATATATATATATATATATATATATATATATATATATATATATATATATATATATATATATATATATATATATATATATATATATATATATATATATATATATATATATATATATATATATATATATATATATATATATATATATATATATATATATATATATATATATATATATATATATATATATATATATATATATATTATATATATATATATATATATATATATATATATATATATATATATATATATATATATATATATATATATATATATATATATATATATATATATATATATATATATATATATATATATATATATATATATATATATATATATATATATATATATATATATATATATATATATATATATATATATATATATATATATATATATATATATATATATATGTATATATATATATATATATGTATATATATATATATATATATATATATATATATATATATATATATATATATATATATATATATATATATATATATATATATACATATGGACCTATCCTTCATATGTTTGATTATTGTTTGTCGTATTTTAACTATGGTCGCGCCATGTTGGTCATCTTTGCTAATGACTACATCATTTTCTGCTGGATCCCTCCCTCTATGCTTGGCTATGACAGACGTAACCACGTGTTTGGGTGACAGGTTATGCTATGTCATCTTATAATTCCGGGCTTAAAGGGAATGAACCTTTAACCTTTAACATTATTTTTTAACTGATATAGCCAGATTGTCGGGAGTACTGAGAAATCTCCAAATCTGAAATTTTGCCTTCCAAAGACCTAGTTGCCGAGTTTCAACGCAAAACCCGTTGGGTATATTTGGTTATATTTTAAAAGGACAAATCTTGGGACGTTTCGCATACGTCATTAGTATTCCTACCGCACTTCGTTTTCGTTATTTGAACCGACCGCCACCGAAACGCATCATGTGTTCATAAGCTATAAATATTTTTGGCCATAACTTTGTCAATTTGTATTGGATTTCCAATTGAAAATAATGCCGACACTCGTCTTGAAAATCTTTTGATGTGTGGTTTGTACCTGTAACTGCAATGTTCGCTGCAGTAGAAGCACTTCCATAATGTATGCCCCTATTATACACGTGACGTCAGGTTCTGAGTAAATACCTTGGTTAATGTATGCCCCTATTATACACGTGACGTCAGGTTTTGAGTAAATACCTTGGTTAATGATGAACCCATTTCCAATTGAAAATTACCAAAAGATGCTTCGTGAAAATATGCATGTTTTGATGGGTGGTTGGTCGCGGTACCTGCAATATATCGATTAAATTGTGCCAATGTTTGTTCTTGCATTACGCTGTCTTGCGCCAAGTTTGTGATGAGCTATAAATATTATTCGCCATTACTTTGTCAATTTTCATTGGATTTCCAATTGAAAATAATACCGATACTCGTCTTGAAAAGGCACACCTTGTGATGGGTGGCTCGTAGCGGTAGCTGCAATATTCTCCACAATAGAAACACATGCACCTGTATCTGCGATACATTAGGCATACATTCTGCCTGTGGTTACAGTTTTAATTAATTACCTCTGTCAATTGTGAACCGATTTCCAATTGAAAATTGCCAATAGTTGCTTCGTGATAAGACGCATTTGTTGATTGGTAGCTGGTCGGCGTTCATGCAAAATATCGATACAATTTTGACAAAGTTTGGTTTTTGTTTACGATGAATTGACGCTTAGCTCGAAATATTATTGGCTATAACTTGGACAATTTTCATTGGATTTCGAATTGAAAATAATGGCGACACTCGTCTTGAAAAGACACACCTTTTGATGGGTGGCTCGTACCGGTAGCTGCAATATTAACTGCACATCCACACATTTATTTACATCCACCACACACCGATGAACGCACATTTAAACACATTTGTGGGTAGGTATATCACATTTATTCATGCACATGAACATTATGGGTATGTGTTCACGCAACGCCACTCCAACTCGACTGATACAAGGTCATAGTGTACACATTTACACATTTTCAATCGCGACCAATATACTCGCGAGTCGCGACCGAGCGAACGAGGTTGTTAGTGTTGCAGTGTTGCTTACATATTCTGATTCAAGGATCGACTTTTGCTGGTATGACGTCACAACTGGTTTTGGGTGACGCAAGATTATTGTGACGTCATATGTATTCATATAAATATTTGTCAAATTATGACAAATTGATACTTTTTTCGCATAAACTAATGCCAGAACCGTAATCAGGACACTCCTTTCCATCATTCCACATACTTTTCCCAAGGTGCACTATTCCCTTTAATTTCCACAAAATAGACGCCCTTCTTACTGGTCAGATATGACATGTCGTAGAACTTCATGGTCATCTGGTATTGGTGTTCGACCGTGGGGAACTGGTGGGTTTTGAATTTGAACGTGGGCCGTCTGACGTAATGAATGAATGATCGACGGTAATGAATGAATAATTATGATCAGAGGCCAGTTTCACAAATCAAAACAGCTTGTAATTGCAAATAATTTCTTTGTTGCTACAAATGATTTTGACACATGTTTGTAGTTTGGATTTCACCCAAATTCAGGCCAGTAAATCTCAATTTACTATTTACAAACTAGTTTACAAAGATATTGTTTGTAGAAATGTTTGCAATTGCACTTGTTCTATTTCTCAAAGGTTGACGGAAGTGAGGAAATGTTTGCAATTACAAACTTGTCATTCCAGTGGGTCAGAGGTTCTGAATTTCAGAAACTGCATTGATAGTTGACGTTGTTTTACTGTTGAGGTTATTTTTTTGGCGAGGTTGCTACGTTCCCCAAGTTGTTAAGGTAATGGTTTAGTTTATACATAGGTATAGCTGCCGAGCAGAAAGAATCCCGAGAGATTCGAACAGGAATCACCAGCTTTGAAGTCCACTGCACCTTACCAATGATTGATTTGATTGATTGCACCAAACACATTTCTTTTTATCTAGATAACGATTCAGATCCTATACCATTTCAAAAATTTCCCGAAGATTCACCTATAAGAAAAGTATAGGGGGCGCATGGGAGCCCCAAGCCCCCCGCCCCCCCCCCCCCTGAGCCCGGGTCTCGCCCATGTCGTGCCCACCAAGCGTGCGTAGGGCGCAACTTTTTGTATGTGCCCCCCCCCCCCTGACCGAAATCTTGAATCCGCGCCTGTACTATGTCACGAGAAGGAATAGCAATGCCAAACAAATACAATATATTTGATGAGGTTTATGTCTCCCTGGGTAATTCATTGCGATACATTCACATTTTCCACGCCAGATAATGGCATCAAAGATACACTTATCATCACTTTTTACCATGTATGTATCACTTTTTACCATGTTTACTTTTTGTCATTTTACTTTTTATCCGTTTGACTTTTGGTCTGTCGACTTTTTTCCATGTCGACTTTTTGACAGTTGACTTTTTACCCTGTTGACTTTTCGTCAATTGACTTTTTATCCGTTTTACTTTTTCACCGTTGACTTTTTTTTTTAGGACTTTTGACTTTTTACTATTTACTAAATGTCCCATTACTTAACATCTGTTTACTTTTTGTCATTCAACTTCTCGTCCGGCACCCCTTACCGATTGCGCTATGATGTGAGGGGCGCCTCTGCTCGGAGAAACCGCATGGCGATAGAATTGCAGCGGTCAGCGATGTCTTGTCACTTGGGCAATGGCAGTGAACCTTCACTCTTTACGACGTAGGAAATCGGCTAAGTTAGGTGAAAAAAATGGTCGAGAAATTCAACGATCTGTCTTTTGAGAGTAGTTCTGTTGATATCTTTATGCTCCGCCTCCCGGTAAATGGGCAAATTCTGCTTACTCTCTAATTGCTTACCAAGATGTTTTTTTTACGGGAGTTTTCATTCCGATGAAATGTTAATTAAAAGAGAATTCTTTCTATAACTAATTTTATTTTGACTAAAAAATAAACCACAATGTACATATTTGTTAAATCAATTAGTTAACAATCAAATTATTTGTCATTAGCACCAACTTTAATACAAACATTCTTTATTTCAAATTTTATGCTGTACTAAGATTTGTATTTACAATTGTATTTACAAGCGGTAATTCAGAGGTGGTGAATGTTTGTGAAATAGCTTTTTGTGAGGTTTGCAATATTTGCTTGCGTTTGTAATCGCAAACATGTGTAATTACTAACTTTTTTTGTGAAATTGGCCTCAGAAAGTGGACTGCATCATCTTAGAGAAGTATAATCTAATACAAATAGATACACTCTGGATTCATATCCTATCCAAATGCACAGGGTTTCTCCAACATAATCCAAGGGATTGGTTTGGGAGCATGAATCCATTGGAATACAATACAATTAGGTAATTATCTGTGTGGGCGGCCCAGTTTGCGATATTTTTTCTCCAATTTGTTATCATTTGCAAACAGTAAATTGTAGCATCCAATTATTCACTAATTGTGCGAGACCTATGAAAGCAACTGAGACAAGACATTGCGCTGCGTTATTGCTCAACGTCTATGAAAAAGGCTCTCATTAAATGTGACATGGATGGTATCTGAACTATGAGTGAATCAATAGCTATCCCGATATTTGTTGTTGGTCCTTGTCCCTGCGATATCCACCCAATACGGCGTGATACGGCGTGATAGTGTGTGATATTTCCACCAACCAACAGTAAACATGATCGGATACGGCGATTTACAAGCGGGCGCAGACCAGCCCGACTTATATATCAAAATGATGAAATATCTAACCTGGGCCGATTTCGTGGAACCGGCCGGCCGGCTCCAGGACGGTTACGGATTGATATAAGTACTCTGGTTACGGCCGCTGCCGTATGCTTCTGGAGGGAAACGGGTACAACGGACCGGCCGCGCCGCGCAAGCTGGTTGGTGGGAAACGGCGACACCGCAGCGGGCCGGCAGCGATCGCATCTCAATTTGCCCAGCAGTGGCGCTGTGTGTTTGTGTTGTATGTCCGATGTCCCATGCCTCATAGTCTCATAGTCTCATAGTCAACGTTTGTTCCCAGGCACCGTTTGTGCTTGGAAAAAGGCGTTAAAGAAAAAATAAAGCGCACAAAAGAAAGGAGAAGAACACCGAACAAAAAACACTGCTCGCGTATTGAATGTTACTTCTGCATACTCATTTCTGATCGGTAGCGACACCGCTTTTCACAATGAAATCGATGCGCGTCTCGTAGTTTCTGCGTTTAGTACAGGGTGGAAACCTCATGCCAGCTCAATATTGTTCCCCGTCTTTGTGCACAGCTCTCACAGCTCGCTCTGTTCAGAATGCACCGCGGGAGGCGCCGGCCGCCGGTTCACAGCTCGCTCTGTTCAGAATGCACCGCGGGAGGCGCCGGCCGCCGGTTCACAGCTCGCTCTGTTCAGAATGCACCGCGGGAGGCGCCGGCCGCCGGTTCACAGCTCGCTCTGTTCATAATGCACCGCGGGAGGCGCCGGCCGCCGGTTCACAGCTCGCTCTGTTCATAATGCACCGCGGGAGGCGCCGGCCGCCGGTTCACGGCTCGCTCTGTTCAGAATGCACCGCGGGAGGCGCCGGCCGCCGGTTCACAGCTCGCTCTGTTCAGAATGCACCGCGGGAGGCGCCGGCCGCCGGTTCACAGCTCGCTCTGTTCAGAATGCACCGCGGGAGGCGCCGGCCGCCGGTTCACAGCTCGCTCTGTTCAGAATGCACCGCGGGAGGCGCCGGCCGCCGGTTCACAGCTCGCTCTGTCCAGAATGCACCGCGGGAGGCGCCGGCCGCCGGTTCACAGCTCGCTCTGTCCAGAATGCACCGCGGGAGGCGCCGGCCGCCGGTTCACAGCTCGCTCTGTTCAGAATGCACCGCGGGAGGCGCCGGCCGCCGGTTCACAGCTCGCTCTGTTCAGAATGCACCGCGGGAGGCGCCGGCCGCCGGTTCACAGCTCGCTCTGTTCAGAATGCACCGCGGGAGGCGCCGGCCGCCGGTTCACAGCTCGCTCCGTTCAGAATGCACCGCGGGAGGCGCCGGCCGCCGGTTCACAGCTCGCTCCGTTCAGAATGCACCGCGGGAGGCGCCGGTCGCCGCGTTCTGTGCCACAGAGTTGTCGGAATCCGCAGTCATTGGCCGTGTGTTCCGTCTGCACTGTGCTTTCCAACCTGTGGCGCAGTCCTCTCTCTGCGAGGCCTGTGGCGCAGTAACCTCTCTGCGAGGCACGGCCGTGTTGTTCAATGTCCATTTCACTGGGCGGACCTCGCCCGCGGGGAGGGGGAGGGAGGGGGAGCTGGGTCGGGCCCGGCCGCGGTGACCTTGGCTCGACCTCTGCCGGACAGGGCGTGACCTTGAGTCGGGTCGGCCCGTCCGTCTGAGACCGATAAGAACAGCGTTGTGTCTGGGTCTGTCGCTCGCAGGTAACCGAAGCGCAGCGACTAACCCTTCGCTCGCCCCGGGGCCAGACGGGCGAGGAGGTAATATGTCCGGCTAACATCGGAGGGTCTCAGGTGGCGATCGTGTAGAATGTTACGGTATTTTCTCAGCCCACAGCCGGACAGGCTGGTTGAAGAAATCTGTCCCACTGGCCGTGGATTTTACGTCTGGATGAGCTTTATGAGAAGAGATCGTTCATAGAGCTATCGATGATAAGGAAGAAAGGAAATTAGACGTTTGTAGCATTATGTCCGGCACATATGGCACATCGGTCTGCATGACATCGTGCCTGTGCACAGGCACATCATGGCACAGCTGTGCCATGATCAGTGTATTTGAAGTTGCCTTTCCGCACTCGCCTTGTTGGAAAATAAAAACGAAACAAACTGCCTCTTGTTTGAGTGACTCGTGCATTTTCAAATACATTGCACCGCGTTACTCACATGATCAATATGCAATAATGCAATATACGTAGTAGCAAGCATATATAATACACTTGTGCATCCGTGATGTACACTTTCTATTGTGAACGGGCATCATACGTAAAACTGATACAGTCTCTCGCTTGCTGAATATGTAATCGTATACTCTTTGACAGGGAAGTGTATTCTGTGGCACTGGTTTGTTTTGTACGCGGAGTAGATGCTGAGGAACTTGTTGGGTCTGACGAGGAGTCTATCGGTCCAGACATAGGTACAGCTATTGATAGGGGATGGCCAGGTTACCTACTATCGATCCGAGGTATGAGCGACCAGGGGATCTAACTTATTGGAAGGACTATTCGACAACTTACGGCCTTGCAAACAAGGCACTCCAATCACAAGCTGTCACAAAAAGCAGCAGGGCCATTATTGTGACGCGTCTCTCCCGCGTCCCAGGCCGGTGACCCGACCTGACCTGACCTCGCTGGGTGCCCACGTCCTCAGCGACTCAGTCTCGCCAGTCCGCAGCATGGCACCAACCCTGACACGCAACAGCGCCCATTTGCCTGGTGGCGGTCACCCCGCGTCCCGGCGTGACCTGCCAGTGACATAGGGTGACCCGACGGTGACCTCTCACTGCCGTGACCGCAGTGAGAGGGCGGCGCTGCGCACGGTCCGGCTGCCAATCTCGAGCGGGGGCCGGAAGTTGTCCACGATGGCGCCGTCGTGCTCATCATCGCTGTCCTCCCCAGGCTCGTCGCTGGGCCGCCGGAGCAGGTAGCGGAACTGATCCAGCTGCTCCTGAGGGTCAGATAGGGGTCAGGGGTCAGACGGAGGGTCTGGGTGGGCGGCGCCAGACAGGGCAGCGGGGCTGTAAAGAGCGCAGAGGGCGGAGGAGTAGTTAAAGTTGGAGAAGGGCTAGCAGGGACCGTGAAGGGCAGGGGCACTGGCGGTTCGAGTTCTAGGGTTCGAGTTTGGGAGGGGGGCTAAAATTTCGCTCCTCTTCATCAGCGAAAAGTTGTAAGCCTAAGCAGTAAGCCTAAGCAGTAAGCCTAAGCAGTAAGCATGGCAAAATGGGTGTCAGATTTAAAATTCATACCTGAAATTATTTGAGTCTGGATATGACCTGAGGCCAAAGTAGCCATCCCAAGCTATAGTAATTTAAAATGACCTTGGCAATGGAAAATATTAACGATGCATACACATTCACAAAGTGTGAATTTTATTTGGCTACATGTTTACAGGGAAAGCGAAAACAACGATACCCAAGTCCCAGTCACAATACCTCAAATACTGTCGAAATGCGTTCCCCGCGCCCTATTTAGCGCTATCCGCTTTGGCGCCAAAACGCGACGTTTTTTTAACTTATGTTGGTTGTAGGAATTGCTCCTGATCACAAATAGCATTTTTTCATTTCAACATTCAACATTTCAAAATATTTTGAAATGTCGAATACAAAGTCAAGACCCATCATACTTAGGGACCCATAAGTCAGTCAACACTCAAGATACTGCTTTGCAATTTTGTTTGGGCATCGCCCATACTTGGTTCTCCAATATATATTCTGGCTTTTTAATATGATTTGATATTTTATATGATTTTATTGAGAGAAAAAAAAATGGAGACAAAAATCCACAAAATCAAAATTTCCAAACATATTGAAAAACCGGAATATATATTGGAGAAAGAAGTATAGACAATACCCACACCGTATTTCAAAGCAATATCTTTAATTTTGGCTGACTTATGGCTACATATTTAAGTATGATGGGTCTGGATTTTGTATTCGACATTTCCAAATATGCACGCGCCACTTTCCCTCCTGCTACAAAAATGCTACAAAATTGAGGAAACACCACGAGGCAAAAGATAACTATTTGCTTTGTTCGCAAGAAATACTTTTCGCTGTCAGTACCCATTTGTCATCGCCAGTTTCAGCGGATTTTTTTTTGATGATGGGTCTGGATTTTGTATTCGACATTTCCAAATATGCACGCGCCACTTTCCCTCCTGCTACAAAAATGCTACAAAATTGAGGAAACACCACGAGGCAAAAGATAACTATTTGCTTTGTTCGCAAGAAATACTTTTCGCTGTCAGTACCCATTTGTCATCGCCAGTTTCAGCGGATTTTTTTTATGATGGGTCTGGTATGATGGGTCTGGGTCTGGTAAGTATGATGGGTCTGGATTTTGTATTCGACATTTCCAAATATGCACGCGCCACTTTCCCTCCTGCTACAAAAATGCTACAAAATGCTACAAAATTGAGGAAATACCACGAGGCAAAAGATAACTATTTGCTTTGTTCGCAAGAAATACTTTTCGCTGTCAGTACCCATTTGTCATCGCCAGTTTCAGCGGATTTTTTTTTTATGATGGGTCTGGTATGATGGGTCTGGGTCTGGTAAGTATGATGGGTCTGGATTTTGTATTCGACATTTCCAAATATGCACGCGCCACTTTCCCTCCTGCTACAAAATGCTACAAAATTGAGGAAACACCACGAGGCAAAAGATAACTATTTGCTTTGTTCACAAGAAATACTTTTCGCTGTCAGTACCCATTTGTCATCACCAGTTTCAGCGGATTTTTTTTTGATGATGGGTCTGGATTTTGTATTCGACATTTCCAAATATGCACGCGCCACTTTCCCTCCTGCTACAAAAATGCTACAAAATTGAGGAAACACCACGAGGCAAAAGATAACTATTTGCTTTGTTCGCAAGAAATACTTTTCGCTGTCAGTACCCATTTGTCATCGCCAGTTTCAGCGGATTTTTTTTTGGGGGGGAGGGCTAATTTCTATTCGGGCGTGGGATGGGGGGGCTTTTGCCCCTGCCGCCCCCCCCCCCCCCTCTGGATCCGCCAGTGGGCAGGGGAGGCTAACCAAGTCAGCGAAGGGTAGATGGGACCTGACAGGGGCAGTGCAAGATGGGACTGACTGGGCAGTGAAGGCCAGAGGTGAAAAAACTTGTCCTGTCACCCTCCATAGAGCGTAGAAGATTAGGCTTTATTTCGCGAATGGTGGGTAGAAGATTCTTAAAAAATGATTGGAGAAACTACGTCAAAGGATAAAAAGCCTTGTATACCTACCAGCATGTTTCCTTTCTACTTGCGATATATACTATCTACCGTACTTCTTCGGCAACATCGTTGATTTGCCAAAGACCATTGAACTCGCTGCTGATTGGTCAAGATCCGCGTGCGCCCGGCTCGGCCGGCCGCTCGGGCCCGGCCGCAGGCAGGCCGCGCAGGCAGGCCGCCGCTGGTAGAACGGGGTCGAAAGCTTGTCGAAATGGAGAAGCTGTTCACCCTTTTTTACTCTTTCTTTATGATTCAGTGTCAACTTGCTTTTAAGAAGATTTTTAAATAGTAAAAAATGAAATACTTATTTTGAAAAGTGTGATGAGGTCGAAGTAGCAAATGCTTACAAAGACATGATAATGTATCGCTGATTGCAAAATAAAGTGGCCAGAATCCAAGGAGAAATAGATATTTGGGGCTAGTTACGACCTGGTAGAAGGTTGGGAATCTGTTAGCAATAGAGGGTAGAAGGATGACAGCGTGTTGCACCTCTGGTGAAGGCAAAGTAGTGAGACACATAGCGACGGTGAGGCAACTGGTAACATTATTATAACGTTCCGGGTCGCGTATTGCTGTTCCATGATACCATTTTTCTTCTCCATGAAAGCGATTGAGTTGCACGATTTGCGTTACTCCCGATAATTAGACACATTATGACTGTTGCTGCTCGCCTCCTGCAAAACTGTTTCGAAAGACCTCGGACCATCGGCCTCATAACATCTCCCCGTCGGGGACTTTCACTCATGAGATAGAGAGGGGTGAGTCACAATGGTACTAGACCGTCACGTACGAGAGCCGGGGACCAAGTCTGCCGAGGCCTATCTTACCTACGATACGAAGACGGAATTGGGAGACGGAATCCTGCGGCTGCTGGTCTTACCTGTGCGATGGAGACTGGCTCGCTGAACAGGACCCATGTGACGCTCTCGTAGAGCGGCGGCGTGGTCAGGGAGCCCTCGTACGTCCAGTAGTGGGTCGTGTCCGGCAGGAACAGGTCCGGATCCGTGGCCGGAATCTCCACCTTGCTGCCCGAGAAGCGGACATCCGCCATGCCGTCCGTCACCTTCTTCAGCTCGGCGTTCTCGTCTCCAACCTCGAGGAAGACCCCGATGACAGCCAGGCCATCCTCCTTGTCGGCAGCGGCGGCGAACGTGCCGTACTTCTTGTTGAAGTGGACCAGGTGCAGCTCGGCGGCGTACCGTCGGCCGTCGACTGTGTGCTCTGAGCCGCGCTCGTTCTCCCGGCCCCAGTGGCAGTGGTACTGTGCCAGCTGGTACTCGCCCTCCAGCGGGCCGCCCTTGATCGACGACGCGCCGCTGTCAAAGTCGACACGCCAGCCGTGGCCGGTGTTGGTGAGCGGCTGAGGCTTGCCCGGCTCATAGGAGATGGAGAGGGGTTCGGTATCGATGGAGAGGTCCGAGGTGGCGGTGGTGGTTTCGATGTTGATCGGGGATTGGCGCTTGCCAGCGCCAAGAGGGAACTGTCGAGCCCACGTGGCCGGGCCGTTCTTTGTGCCGTACCCCCAGGTGGACATGGTGAGAGAGGGAGTACGTGAGAAGGGTGTCGTGATCAGAGTTCGTCTCGCCTCCAGTGACGGGGAAGCTCTGCGCTGGCCGACGGAAGCCGCCGCCGCTTTTGAGGCCGGCGCTGCGCCTGGAGCGGTCACGTGACGACAGGGGCGACACCTGGCAGGGTGTGGCCGGTAGGGGGCGCAGCGGCGCGGCGGCGGCGGCGGCGGCGGGGCAGCCCCGGCTGACTCAGCCCCGTACAATGTACACAACACGCCACGGCCGCGGCACGCTGAGGGGCCATCAACTGGCCGGCAGACGCGGGACGGGGCGGAAGAATACTACATGGGTGAGCGCCGTTAGAAGGAAAAGGAACACGCAGAAACGTGTCCATCCGTTATAGTCCGTTCAATGACTTCCTCAGCGACGCACGCACGCAAGCACGCACGCACGCAAGCATGACGGGCTATGGGACTGGAGGAGCTTTGTCAATATGTCAAAGTAAGGAAGTCACGCTATTCTGACGAGGACGGGAAAGATTCGCGAAAGGAAATATGTGACTGTGCAGCATACAATATTTGTGATGTGGTTACAGAGGATTTCCAGGAAAGAAATGCAACATGAAATGAGTTGTGTTTTACACAATCATTCTAGATACCACAGGCCTACCGAGGGTCCCCCTCAGGCCGACTGAGGGCCTTTTGTCGGTCTTAGAAGGCCCATCAGGCTGGCTGGGGGCACATCGGTGCCCTGGGTCATTGTTTCGGTCAAAAGGAAAAATCGAACCAACTTCTTGGAGCATGGATTTTCTAGTCTCTTACACATTTATGGGGGAGGCAAAATCATGTTTCCCTCCCCCCTTATCCGCCGCCACTGAGTATTACCTAATGCTACTGGTCCTGTCCTGTGGGTGGCTTGCACTAATGTACACATTGCCAAGTATCTAGTAATTACTAAAAATACATGATAATAATGTGACTTATGAGTTACAGGACATAGCAAGATGCCTTTTTGCGCCGTCGGGGGTGCAGAAACGACTGACATGCCCAAACAAAATGATCTAGATAACGATTCAGATCCTATACCATTTCATAAATTTCCCGAAGATTCACCTACAAGAAAATTATAGGGGGCGCATGGGAGCCCCAAGCCCCCCCCCCCCCCCCCTGAGCCCGGGTCGCGCCCATGTCGTTCCCACCAAGCGTGCGTAGGGCGTAACTTTTTGTATGTCCTTGCCCGGCTCATAGGAGCCCCCCCCCCCCTTGACCGAAATCTTGGATCCGCGCCTGTACTATGTCACGAGAAAGAATAGCAATGCCAAACAAATACAATTAATTTGATGAGGTTTATGTCTCCCTAGGCAATTCATTGCGATACATTCACATTTTCCACGCCGGATAATGGCATCAAAGATACACTTATCATCATTTCGAGCGGCGGTCGGCCGAGGCGACCGTACCTAATCGTTGAACTTGCGCAGATACAACAACAAATATTTGTCTGATTGCATTTTTTTCAGCGGCATCCGGCAGAGCGGTTGATTTGTGACATATTACATATTACAAGTTTTGCAATCGACCGGTAAACAAAGAAACTAAGCGCGATCTATAAACTTCAGGCACGCGCGCACTAATGTTGTGTACGTCGGCCGGCCGGCCACGTCTCCCGCCTTCTACGTCACAGCGACTCCGGGGTCGCGGCTACTAAATTAGTATTTGTCACCACTTTTTCGGCCGGAGTGTTCTATCTGGTTTATACAGCCTTGCATGCGGCACTGCTGAGTCTGATCATCAGTTATAATTTGAACCATATATAACATCCACATAAATACATAGGACATGAAGTACTGATTTTTATCAATGTTTGAACACGTTAATAAATAGGTCACACCGCAATCAACTAACCAAAGCATAAGTCGACTAATCTCAATTATTTTAAACTGTGGGTTGGTAATAGGTATATATGTACATTGTACATACGTTGTGTTGAGGTATAAAACGCGACTTCCGCGTTAACCCGCGAGTTACTACTGGGGTATATTTCATAACGCGACTAATTGGGGGGGGGGGGCTATTTTTTGCCCCCCCCCCCCCCCCCTCTGATCTCCGGAACTACTGGACCGAATGTAAAAATTCAAACGGCATTCGATAGCCCTGGGAAATTTATCTAGGGAAACATAATATTGTTGACCTCGGGGCACCGATGACGCTTCAGGTCAGGTCAAGTACACAATGTTTGACCGTGTCAAAAGATCTCGATGGATGGAATTGTCGCACAAAATTGCGATATTAAACGCATAAGCTGTCGATAAATCGGTATGATTCGTGTGTCTGACACTTCTAAGTACCTCCCTAAGCTGTTTATGACCTTGGGTCAGGTCAAGGTCATCCGAGGTCACGTGGTCAAACTGCAGATTACGGTCATTAGGGGTTGTAACACATGTTTATGGGTTTTGTATTTCGTATAGAACGCGTAAAATGACCTTAGAACATTGTTTGTTCCATATAAATAGAAATAAAAAGCAAAAATGGAAATGCGTTTTTTATGCATAGTAATGCTGTGAGAAGTGGTCGATTTTTGTCATTTAAAGGTCATAACTCGGTCATTTTTAAAGATATCGACTTTAAATTTGGTACACATATTCACCGCATACGTTTCGATAACATATATTCCGGTTTTTGGATAATTCTGATTTTTTTCTTGATTTTTTTTAAAATGTATTTGGATTTCTCAAAATTTTGAATGAAAAAACTCACAAATCCGAGATAGCAGTTTGATAGCCCGATCTATTTTCAGTAATTTTATTTAAAACAATTTAGTTTATCTCAAATATCGTACCTTTGACAGCGTTTTCCGCAAACCATTATTTTGCAACAAAAACCGAAGAACATGACATCACTCTGACGTCATTCCTGGTTGACCTATCATAGCCTCATATTTTTCTTTTTGCCAACATGTGTAGAATTGATGTGAGAGAAGGTACTGCAAGTTTGGTGACGATACCTGTGTTCGTTTATGAGTTATTGCAAAATAACGGGAGGGGGGGGGCAAAAAATAGCCCCCCAGTAACTCGCGGGTTAATAGTCGGATAGTCCAAATAAAAGAATTGAATGAACGGCAAGTCAAGAGACAAAAATTAAATGGGCAAAATGATCTGATTATCGTCATTGACTTTTTGCCATTTCAACTTTTTACCTTTTTACGCTTCATCTTTTGACTTTTATCGACATCGACTTTTTGCTATTTGACTTTTTACGTATTGATTTTTTTGCATCTCAACTTTTTACGCTTTTTACTTTTCATCTTTTGACTTTTAGCGACATCGACTTTTTACCATTTCTTCTTTTCATCTTTTGACTTTTAGCGACGTTGGCTTTTTACCATTTCGACTTTTTATCCTTCGACTTTTTGCCATTTCTACTTTTCGTCTTTTGACTTTTAGCGACGTCGACTTTTTACCCCTTGACTTTTCGTCCGTTTACTTTTTATTTTTTTGACTTTTTACCCTTTTGCCTTTTCATCTGTTAACTTTTTACCCTGTTGACTTTTTGTCACTTGACCTTTTATCCGTTTGACTTTTGGTCCGTCGACTTTTTTCTATGTCGACTTTTTGACTGTTGACTTTTTACCATGTTGACTTTTTGTCATTTTACTTTTTATCCGTTTGACTTTTGGTCCGTCGACTTTTTTTCCATGTCGACTTTTTGACAGTTGACTTTTTACCCTGTTGACTTTTCGTCAATTGACTTTGTATCCGTTTGACTTTTTCACCGTTGACTTTTTTTCTGCGTCGACTTTTTACCCGCCGACTTTTAGGACTTTTTACTTTTTACTATTGACTAAATGTCCCATTACTTAACATCCGTTTACTTTTTGTCATTCGACTTTTCGTCCGGCACCCCTTACCGATTGCGCTATGATGTGAGGGGCGCCTCCGCGCGGAGAAACCGCATGGCGATAGAATTGCAGCGGTCGCCGATGTCTTGTCACTTGGGCAATGTGCAGTGAACCTTCACTCTTTACGACGTAGGAAATCGGCTAAGTTAGGTGAAAAAAATGGTCGAAAAATTCAACGATCTGTCTTTTGAGAGCAGTTCTGTTGTTATCATTATGCTGCGCCTCCCGGTAAATGGGCAAATTCTGCTTACTCTCTAATTGCTTACCAATATGTTTTTTTACGGGAGTTTGCATTCCGATCAAATGTTAATTAGAAGATAATTCTTCCTATAACTAATTTTATTTTGACTAAAAAATAAACCACAATGTACATATTTGTTAAATCAATTAGTTAACAATCAAATTATTTGTCATTAGCACGAACTTTAATACAAACATTCTATATTTCAAATTTTCTACTGTACTAAGATTTGTATTTACAATTGTATTTACAAGCGGTAATTCAGAGGTGGTGAATGTTTGTGAAATAGCTTTTTTGTGAGGTTTGCAATATTTGCTTGCGTTTGTAATCGCAAACATGTGTAATTACTAACTTTTCTTTGTGAAATTGGCCTCAGAAAGTGGACTGCATCATCCTAGTGAAGTATAGTCTAATACAAATAGATACACTCTGGATTCATATCCTATCCAAATGCACAGGGTTTCTCCAACATAATCCAAGGGATTGGTTTGGGAGCATGAATCCATTGGAATACAATACAATTAGGTAATTATCTGTGTGGGCGGCCCAGTTTGCGAGATTTTTTCTCCAATTTGTTATCATTTGCAAACAGTAAATTGTAGCATCCAATTATTCACTAATTGTGCGAGACCTATGAAAGCAACTGAGACAAGACATTGCGCTGCGTTATTGCTCAACGTCTATGAAAAAGGCTCTCATTAAAGGTGACATGGATGGTATCTGAACTATGAGTGAATCAATAGCTATCCCGATATTTGTTGTTGGTCCTTCTCCCTCCGATATCCACCCAATACGGCGTGATACGGCGTGATAGTGTGTGATATTTCCACCAACCAACAGTAAACATGATCGGATACGGCGATTTACAAGCGGGCGCAGACCAGCCCGACTTATATATCAAAATGATGAAATATCTAACCTGGGTCGATTTCGTGGAACCGGCCGGCCGGCTCCAGGACGGTTACGGATTGATATAAGTACTCTGGTTACGGCCGCTGCCGTATGCTTCTGGAGGGAAACGGGTACAACGGACCGGCCGCGCCGCGTCGCTGGTTGGTGGGAAACAGCGACACCGCAGCGGGCCGGCCGCGATCGCATCTCAATTGCCCAGCAGTGGCGCTGTGTGTTTGTGTTGTATGTCCGATGTCCCATGCCTCATAGTCTCATAGTCTCATAGTCAACGTTTGTTCCCAGGCACCGTTTGTGCTTGGAAAAAGGCGTTAAAGAAAAAATAAAGCGCACAAAAGAAAGGAGAAGAACACCGAACAAAAAACACTGCTCGCGTATTGAATGTTACTTCTGCGTACTCATTTCTGATCGGTAGCGACACCGCTTTTCACAATGAAATCGATGCGCGTCTCGTAGTTTCTGCGTTTAGTACAGGGTGGAAGCCTCAGGCCAGCTCAATATTGGTTCCCCTCTTTGTGCACAGCTCTCCGAGCTCGCTCCGTTCAGAATGCACCGCGGGAGGCGCCGGCGGCCGGTTCACAGCTCGCTCTGTTCATAATGCATTTCGGGAGGCGCCGGCCGCCGTTTCAGAGCTCGCTCCGTTCAGAATGCACCGCGGGAGGCGCCGGCCGCCGGTTCACAGCTCGCTCTGTTCAGAATGCACCGCGGGAGGCGCCGGCCGCCGGTTCACAGCTCGCTCTGTTCATAATGCACCGCGGGAGGCGCCGGCCGCCGGTTCACAGCTCGCTCTGTTCAGAATGCACCGCGGGAGGCGCCGGCCGCCGGTTCACAGCTCGCTCTGTTCAGAATGCACCGCGGGAGGCGCCGGCCGCCGGTTCACAGCTCGCTCTGTTCATAATGCACCGCGGGAGGCGCCGGCCGCCGGTTCACAGCTCGCTCTGTTCAGAATGCACCGCGGGAGGCGCCGGCCGCCGGTTCACAGCTCGCTCTGTTCATAATGCACCGCGGGAGGCGCCGGCCGCCGGTTCACAGCTCGCTCTGTTCAGAATGCACCGCGGGAGGCGCCGGCCGCCGGTTCACAGCTCGCTCTGTTCATAATGCGCCGCGGGAGGCGCCGGCCGCCGGTTCACAGCTCGCTCTGTTCAGAATGCACCGCGGGAGGCGCCGGCCGCCGGTTCACAGCTCGCTCTGTTCAGAATGCACCGCGGGAGGCGCCGGCCGCCGGTTCACAGCTCGCTCTGTTCAGAATGCACCGCGGGAGGCGCCGGCCGCCGGTTCACAGCTCGCTCTGTTCATAATGCGCCGCGGGAGGCGCCGGCCGCCGGTTCACAGCTCGCTCTGTTCATAATGCGCCGCGGGAGGCGCCGGCCGCCGGTTCACAGCTCGCTCTGTTCATAATGCACCGCGGGAGGCGCCGGCCGCCGGTGCACAGCTCGCTCTGTTCAGAATGCACCGCGGGAGGCGCCGGCCGCCGGTTCACAGCTCGCTCTGTTCAGAATGCACCGCGGGAGGCGCCGGCCGCCGGTTCACAGCTCGCTCTGTTCATAATGCACCGCGGGAGGCGCCGGCCGCCGGTGCACAGCTCGCTCTGTTCATAATGCGCCGCGGGAGGCGCCGGTCGCCGCGTTCTGTGCCACAGAGTTGTCGGAATCCGCAGTCATTGGCCGTGTGTTCCGTCTGTACTGTGCTTTCCAAGCTGTGGCGCAGTAACCTCTCTCTGCGAGGCCTGTGGCGCAGTAACTTCTCTGCGAGGCACGGCCGTGTTGTTCAATGTCCATTTCACTGGGCGAACCTCGCCCGCGGGGAGGGGGAGGGAGGGGGAGCTGGGTCGGGCCCGGCCGCGGTGACTTTGGCTCGACCTCTGCCGGCCAGGGCGTGACCTTGAGTCGGGTCGGCCCGTCCGTCTGATGGCCGATAAGAACAGCGTTGTGTCTGGGTCTGTCGCTCGCAGGTAACCGAAGCGCAGCGACTAATCCTTCGCTCGCCCAGGGGCCAGACGGGCGAGGAGGTAATATATCCGGCTAACATCGGAGGGTCTCAGGTGGCGATCGTGTAGAATGTGACGGTATTTTCTCAGCCCACAGCCGGACAGGCTGGTTGAAGAAATCTGTCCCACTGGCCGTGGATTTTACGTCTGGATGAGCTTTATGGGAAGAGATCGTTCATAGAGCTATCGAGGATAAGGAAGAAAGGAAATTAGACGTTTGTAGCATTATGTCCGGCACATATGGCACATCGGTCTGCATGACATCGTGCCTGTGCACAGGCACATCATGGCACAGCTGTGCCATGACCAGTATATTTGAAGTTGCCTTTCCGCACTCGCCTTGTTGGAAAATAAAAACAAAACAAACTGCCTCTTGTTTGAGTGACTCGTGCATTTTCAAATACATTGCACCGCGTTACTCACATGATCAATATGCAATAATGCAATATACGTAGTAGCATGCATATATAATACACTTGTGCATCCGTGATGTACACCTTCTATTGTGAACGGGCATCATACGTAAAACTGATACAGTCTCTCGCTTGCTGAATATGTAATCGTATACTCTTTGACAGGGAAGTGTATTCTGTGGCACTGGTTTGTTTTGTACGCGGAGTAGATGCTGAGGAACTTGTTGGGTCTGACGGGGAGTCTATCGGCCCAGACACAGGCACAGCTATTGATAGGGGATGGCCAGGTACCTACTATCGATCCGAGGTATGAGCGACCAGGGGATCTAACTTATTGGAAGGACTATTCTACAACTTACGGCCTTGCAAACAAGGCACTCCAATCACAAGCTGCCACAAAAAGCAGCAGGTCCATTATTGTGGCGCGTCTCTCCCGCGTCCCAGGCCGGTGACCTGACCTGACCTGACCTCGCTGGGTGCCCACGCCCTCAGCGACTCAGTCTCGCCAGTCCGCAGCATGGCACCAACCCTGACACGCAACAGCGCCCATTTGCCTGGTGGCGGTCACCCCGCGTCCCGGCGTGACCTGCCAGTGACCTAGGGTGACCCGACGGTGACCTCTCACTGCCGTGACCGCAGTGAGAGGGCGGCGCTGCGCACGGTCCGGCTGCCAATCTCGAGCGGGGGCCGGAAGTTGTCCACGATGGCGCCGTCGTGCTCATCATCGCTGTCCTCCCCAGGCTCCTCGCTGGGCCGCCGGAGCAGGTAGCGGAACTGGTCCAGCTGCTCCTGAGGGTCAGATAGGGGTCAGGGGTCAGACGGAGGGTCCGGGTCAGCGGCGCCGGAGCAGGTAGCGGAACTGGTCCAGCTGCTCCTGGGGGTCAGATAGGGGTCAGGGGTCAGATGGAGGGTCTGGATCTACGGCGTCAGACAGGGCAGCGGGGCAGTAAAGAGCGGAGAGGGCGGAGCAGTAGTTAAAGTTGCAGAAGGGCTAGCAGGGACCGTGAAGGGCAGGGGCACTGGTGGATCTAGGGTTCGAGTTTGGGAGGGGGGCTAAAATTTCGCTCCTCTTCATCAGCGACAAGTTGTAAGCCTAAGCAGTAAGCCTAAGCAGTAAGCATGGCAAAATGGGTGTCAGATTTAAAATTCATACCTGAAATTATTTGAGTCTGGATATGACCTGAGGCCAAAGTAGCCATCCCAAGCTATAGTAATTTAAAATGACATTGACAATGGAAAATATTAACTATACCTACACATTCACAAAGTGTGAATTTTATTTGGCTACATGTTTACAGGGAAATGGAAAACAACGATACCCAAGTCCCAGTCACAATTCCTCAAATACTGTCGAAATGCGTTCCCCGCACCCTATTAAGCGCTAACCGCTTTGGCGCCAAAACGCGACGTTTTTTTAACTTACGTTGGTTGTAGGAATTGCTCCAGATCGAAAATAGCGCCAGACGCGCCACGCATATTTTGAAATGTCGAATACAAAGTCAAGACCCATGTCCATACTTGGTTCTCCAATATATATTCTGGCTTTTTAATATGATTTGAAAGGGAAATCACCTCATACTTATAAGGGATGGAGACATTGTTAAATTCAGACTATAAGATTATATCAACCGCAATCGCCATGAGACTTAAGGTAATGCCAAAGTTAATTAGCCCAGCGCAAACAGCCTACACTTCCGGCCGGTATATTGGAGAAAATACAAGGCTTGTGCTTGATATAATTAACTGGACCAATAACAATAAAAAGCCAGGGATGATAATAGCCGCTGATTTTGAAGCGGCTTTCGAGTCAGTCGATTGGGATTATTTAAGATTAGTCATTAGCGAGCTTAACTTTGGCCCAAAACTGAGAGCATTAATAGACCAAACATTTTTAAATACTAAAAATCAATCACGTATTCTACTAAACGGATATCTCGGCAAAAAAAATACAGCTAGAACGTGGCATAAGGCAGGGAGACCCAGCCTCAGGATATCTATTCAACATCGCAGTTGCTGTATTAGCTGAACAAGTTGCGAAGTCTAATCAATTGACTGGAATACAAATAAATCAGAATCAAGAAATAAGAATAAGTCAATACGCCGACGATACAATTATATTTGTAGACGGAACTGAACGTTCAATCACAGGAGCTGTCAAGGAGCTAGTCACTTTCGGCAATCACTCGGGTTTGAAAATAAACCTTGAAAAAACCGCAGGTATGTCAGTAGGAACATTAGCAGATCAGATTAGTACAGAACATAGCATACAATTTGTGGATGAGCTGACAGTTCTGGGGATAAAAATAGACCGAAACGGTACAAATGTGACGGAACGTAATATGCTACTAAAAATGCCTGCATTAAAAAATGAATTGGAACAGTGGAAAAGACGTAACCTTACACCAATTGGAAGAATATGTATAGTCAAGGCTTTGTTACTATCTAAACTTGTACATTTATTCATCGCACTTCCTAACCCTTCAAGTAAATGTATAAAAGAACTAGAGAGGCTTCTATTTGCATTCATTTGGGGTCATAAAAAAGATAAGATAAAACGTACTAAACTAGTACAAACCCAATCAAAAGACGGTTTAAACATGGTGCATATAGAGTCATTTATCAAATGTATGAAACTGACGTGGTTGAAACGATTGGCAACATCACGTGCCGACTGGACACTACTCGCTACACAGGAACTTCCAGACATCGAATTGTTGTTAACGTACGGATGTGGGAAGTTGCAACAGATACAAAGCAAGTTATCAAACCCTTTCTATATAGATATCATCGATGCTTTGATAAAGTTCAATCGCGAATATAAACCATGTAACGAGGAAATTATATCTGAGAAAATATGGTTTTCAGATTGGACAAAATATTCAACAAATATAGTTAGAAGTTGGAACGAACGAGGATTACGCTTCATAGGAGACTTATATAACTCAAACACAGGAACAATTTATTGCAAGCAAGAAGTAGAAAATATGTATGGAATCAGTATGACGTTCTTATGCTACGAAACCTTAGTGCGAAGTCTGCCGCAGGATATACGTAGAAGTATTGACAAGACGCTGATCAATAAACCAAACATACCATATAAAATAAACTTAGTTTTGAATAACAAAAAGTTCTCAAAGCAAGCTTATAATGCGTTTATTTCGAACGCTTCAACACAAAATAACAATACCAACGAACGTCTGCGAGCAAAATGGGTGGCAGATATAAGTAATTACACGGAAGGAAGTTTAGATAATGTTAGTGCTGCAACGACCTCCACTTATCTTCTATACCTTCATTTTCGAATAGTAAATAGAATTTACGCAACTAATAAATATTTGAATACATATAAAACAATCAAGTAACTGTACATTCTGTGAAACAGCTATTGAAACCATTAGCCATCTCTTTTGGCACTGTCCCAAAACTCAACTGTTCATTAAGGAGATACTATCACATTTAAGGACAACATACCAAGTCATAATACATATAAATGCATTTAACTGGTTTTTCCTTGTTGAAACGTCCAACTTAGAAGCGCTTATAATATCATTATGTAAGGCCTGTATACATAAAGCACGATTAATGTCAACTCAACCAAGTATACAAATCATGATGCAATCGCTAAAGCTCGAAATAAAAAAAGAATATTACGTTGCCAAAGCGAAAGGCAGTTTAGATAAATTCGAGCAGAAATGGGAACGGCTGAGGCAAGTGTTTGAATGAAGGGTTAGTAAAATTATTAACTTTTCACTCATGCTTTCATTTCATTTAATTCATGTGCTATGCTTTGTTTGCATCAACCAGTTGTGACTATGGGGTGGGCCTGTGCTGCTTCCGGGCGTGTGATTCATGCGCCTACAACGAAACACACACACACACACACACACACACACACACACACACACACACACACACACACACACACACACACACACACACACACACACACACACACACACACACACACACACACACACACACACACACACACACACACACACACACACACACACACACACACACACACACACACACACACACACACACACACACACACACACACACACACACACACACACACACACACACGCACACACACGCGCGCACACGCGCACACGCGCACACGCACACACGCACACACGCACACACGCACACACGCACACACGCACACACGCACACACGCACACACGCACGCGCGCGGTCCACCGATGCCGCTGATGAGGCGTTTGATGTTGTGTGGGTGATTGTATGTTTTGAAGTGTTTTCTATGTTAAAAAAGTACACAGCTGATCCGTGTCATGTGTAATTTGTATATGTGTATGAATGTATGTTAAAATACACCACCGGCGGAAGCCGGATAAAGTGGGAAAAAAATATGATTTGCTATTTGATATGATTTTATTGAGAGAAAAAAATGGAGACAAAAATCCACAAAATCAAAATTTCCAAACATATTGAAAAACCGGAATATATATTGGAGAACGAAGTATAGGCAATACCCAAACCGTATTTCAAAGCAATATCTTTAGTTTTGGCTCACTTATGGCTACTGAAGTATGATGGGTCTGGCTTTTGTATTCGACATTTCCAAATATGCACGCGCACTTTCCCTCCTGCTACCAAAATGCTACAAAATTGAGGAAACACGAACGAGGCAAAAGATAACTATTTGTTTTGTTCGGAAATATTTTTCGCTGTCAGTACCCATTTGTCATCGCCAGTTTCAGCGGATTTTTTTTTGGGGGTGGGGGTTAATTTCTATTGCCGCCCCCGTCGAGCATAGGATGGGGGGGGGGGCTTTTGCCCCTGCCGCCCCCCCCCCCCTGGATCCGCCAGTGGGCAGGGGAGGCTAACCAAGTCAGCGAAGGGTAGATAGGACCTGACGGGGCAGTGAAAGATGGGGCTGACTGGGCAGTGAAGGCCAGAGGTGCAAAAACTTGTCCTATCACCCTCCATAGAGGGTAGAAGATTAGGCTTTATTTCGCGAATGGTGGGTAGAAGATTCTTAAAAATGTTTGGGGAAACTACGTCATAGGATAAAAAGCCTTGTATACCTACCAGCATGTTTCCTTTCTACTTGCGATATATACTAGCTACCGTACTTCTTCGGCAACATCGTTGATTTGCCAAAGACCATTGAACTCGCTGCTGATTGGTCAAGATCCGCGTGCGCCCGGCTCGGCCGGCCGCTCGGGCCCGGCCGCAGGCAGGCCGCGCAGGCAGGCCGCCGCTGGTAGAACGAGGGTCGAAAGCTTGTCGAAATGGAGAAGCTGTTCACCCTTTTTTACTCTTTCTTTATGATTCAGTGTCAACTTGCTTTTAAGAAGATTTTTAAATAGTAAAAAATGAAATACTTATTTTGAAAAGTGTGATGAGGTCAAAGTAGCAAATGCTTACAAAGACATGATAATGTATCGCTGATTGCAAAATAAAGTGGACAGAATCCAAGGAGAAATAGATATGTGGGGCTAGTTACGACCTGGTAGAAGGTTAGGAATCTGTTAGCAATAGAGGGTAGAAGGATGACAGCGTTTTGCACCTCTGGTGAAGGCAAAGTAGTGAGACACATAGCGACGGTGAGGCAACTGGTAACATTATTATAACGTTCCGGGTCGCGTATTGCTGTTCCATGATACCATTTTGCTTCTCCATGAAAGCGATTGAGTTGCACGATTTGCGTTACTCCCGATAATTAGACACATTATGACTGCTGCTGTTCACCTCCTGCAAAACTGTTTCGAAAGACCTCGGATCATCGGCCTCATAACATCTCCCCGTCGGGGACTTTCACTCATGAGATAGAGAGGGGTGAGTCATAATGGTGCTAGACCGTCACGTACGAGAGCCGGGGACCAAGTCTGCCGAGGCCTATCTTACCTACGATACGAAGACGGAATTGGGAGACGGAATCCTGCGGCTGCTGGTCTTACCTGTGCGATGGAGACTGGCTCGCTGAACAGGACCCATGTGACGCTCTCGTAGAGCGGCGGCGTGGTCAGGGAGCCCTCGTACGTCCAGTAGTGGGTCGTGTCCGGCAGGAACAGGTCCGGATCCGTGGCCGGAATCTCCACCTTGCTGCCCGAGAAGCGGACATCCGCCATGCCGTCCGTCACCTTCTTCAGCTCGGCGTTCTCCTCTCCAACCTCGATGAAGACCCCGATGACAGCTAGGCCATCCTCCTTGTCGGCGGCGGCGGCGAACGTGCCGTACTTCTTGTTGAAGTGGACCAGGTGCAGCTCGGCGGCGTACTGTCGGCCGTCGACTGTGTGCTCCGAGCCGCGCTCGTTCTCCCGGCCCCAGTGGCAGTGGTACTGCGCCAGCTGGTACTCGCCCTCCAGCGGGCCGCCCTTGATCGACGACGAGCCGCTGTCGAAGTCGACACGCCAGCCGTGGCCGGTGTTGGTGAGCGGCTGATGCTTGCCCGGCTCATAGGAGATGGAGAGGGGTTCGGTATCGATGGAGAGGTCCGAGGTGGCGGTGGTGGTTTCGATGTTGATCGGGGATTGGCGCTTGCCAGCGCCAAGAGGGAACTGTCGAGCCCACGTGGCCGGGCCGTTCTTTGTGCCGTACCCCCAGGTGGACATGGTGAGAGGGGGAGTACGTGAGAAGGGTGGCGTGATCAGAGTTCGTCTCGCCTCCAGTGACGGGGAAGCTCTGCGCTGGCCGGCGGAAGCCGCCGCCGCTTTTGAGGCCGGCGCTGCGCCTGGAGCGGTCACGTGACGACAGGGGCGACACCTGGCAGGGTGTGGCCGGTAGGGGGCGCAGCGGCGCGGCGGCGGCGGCGGCGGGGCAGCCCCGGCTGACTCAGCCCCGTACAATGTACACAACACGCCACGGCCGCGGCACGCTGAGGGGCCATCAACTGGCCGGCAGACGCGGGACGGGGCGGAAGAATACTACATAGGTGAGCGCCGTTAGAAGGAAAAGGAACACGCAGAAACGTGTCCATCCGTTATAGTCCGTTCAATGACTTCCTCAGCGACGCACGCAGGCACGCACGCACGCAAGCATGACGGGCTATGGGACTGGAGGAGCTTTGTCAATATGTCAAAGTAGGGAAGTCACGCTATTCTGACGAGGACGGGGAAGATTCGCGAAAGGAAATCTGTGACGGTGCAGCGTATAATATTGGTGATGCGGTTACAGAGGATTTCCAGGAAATAAATGCAACATGAAATGAGTTGGGTTTTACACAATCATTCCAGGAATACTTATCGTATATGTGGAAAAATTATTGTCTAAAGATGGTCCAAATTGGGAATCAAGTGTGCTTAGGCTTAGGCTAACAAAAATTAACTCTTCGCTGCAATGCCCAAATGACCTTGTTGATGAAGCACTGTCTAAAATATTGCATGGCATGATGTCTGCACCGCTCAGCAATACGAATTCCGTGCGGCGCTTACAAGGAAATCAGTTTATCTTTGGTTTCAGCATGGTGAAGACAAACCGCAGCTGTTCTGTTTTGGGCATGTCGTGCTTGCCGCCATGTGCACAAATAGCGGTGATTTTGCGGCGACCAAAATTGCAACTCATGCTCTGATGATGTCAGCGGTTAATACCTGCGTCGTAGTGTTTCATTCTGTTGAAATGGCTGGTTCCGCCTTTCTCAGAGTCGGAGCCCTTTCGTTTCTTCCGATAGCAGAAACATACTGAACAAAACAAAATAGTGTTGTCGCTATATAGGGAATTAACTATATATTACGAGTTATAAATATTTAGGACATGTTACGTTTAACTAAATACAAATATCGAGGAAATATCATTGTATATTTTGTTTTCGAAAAAGAAATGTGTGGAATATTCCCCGGCTGTACCTGCGGGTTCACCTGGCTATAGGTATCACGCCCGGACCGCGTGATACAGACCCGTGACGTGACCCTAGTGACCTTGAGATGCCAGTGAGGACGGAGTGTCGGCCCGTCCCAGCCCGACCCGGCTCGGCGGCCCGCCTGGGGCGTCACAGGACCGGTGGCTGCTCCGCCGTGCTGGGTACCGCTCACCTTCCCGTCACGTGAGCCAGGTCACGTGACCCGGATTGCGTGAGATTAGCCGTGTCACGTGAGAGGTGGGTCACGTGGGGTCAGCGGCCGGAGCCGGCAGAGCAACGCGCCCTGATGCCATCTCGCAGCGTCATGCCCCGAAATGGTGCCGCGGTGCCCTGATGCCGGACACATCTGAATATCCTGGCTGAGTCTGAGTCTGGTAATGGAGCGCGGCGGCGGGATACCGGGCAAGCTGCTGTGTAGCCGCTGCTGTAGCCGTGATGTAACTAGCTGCTGTGCCCGGAGCGCTTACAAGAGCAGGGTTTGTGGATCATGGCTTGATCACCATGTGAGGAGGTTTCGGGCGTTAAGCTCAGATACAGATACATATGTATTCAAACAGGGTCCACTCTATGCAGTGGCTTTTTACATGTGCACGCATTGATACATATAAAACGCAGCTATGGTGAACAATAAACATGCATACCTACCAAGAAAAATACTTCATGAACAAGGACACACGTACACGCGAAAGATGACTCCATACACACCGGCACATTCACCTCTCCTGTCTTGACAACAGTATTTTCCCAGCCTTCGCCCGGAAGGATAGCGTTCCTGGCTCTACATGTAGCTCGTTCAATCGAGTCACGCCGCGGAACGATAGAACGATATATTCAGCTGCAGATTGCAGACATTTGTCAGCGTGGATAAGATAGTAACGTAAAGTAGGGAGAATACGTTGATTGCACACTTCAGGGAGGTCAAAGTGTGCGACTTTTTTGCTGGGGCTATCAATAGGTTCGAGAAAATACGGCTGCGTTCGTCACTGCTGCTCAGAGACTTACCCCGGCATTGGCTGGGGTCTCAGGCGAACGCCATTGGCGGGGGGGGGGGGGGGCGTTCCCCTGGTTATCTTCCGAACCAATAACCGCAGCGAGACGCGCAAGGCGGCAATAGGAAGCTCTCAATGAGACGCATCCAAAGCATACACGATATTTTCCAAATAAGGTCACATGTCAGGTCACGGTCAGGTCAAAGGTAAAAAATGAGCTATGAGTTTTTGGGCCATACTTTTCATCCAAAGCCTTAGATTGCGATATTATCGCACAAAGTGCCCTCAAAGGTATAATGCATATCCCGCATACGCAAAAGTGAAATTGTAAGCAAAGGTCAAGGCCAGATCACAAAAGGTCACAGGTCTACGAAAGCCATGCGACACATGTTGTATGGGTTATTTTACATGTATAATTCAATTGTAGCAGTCATTTTCACAACTTGACACCATATAAGGTCAAGGCCAGGTTACATAAGGTCGAAATTTGAAAATGATAAATCTAAATAAAAAGGCATGTGTCTAGACCAGTTTTGTCTCAGAAATACAGTGCTGGCATTTATTTGCTTGTATCTGGTCACTAAAAGCCAAAACGCAATTTCAAAATATGACGTCATGAGTTACTCATACTTAGGGAGGGATAAGTCAGTCAAAAATAAAGATATTGCTTTTAATTTTGGTTTGGGTATTGTCCACATGTAGTTCTTTGACATATCTTCCGGTTTTTAAAAATGTTTGAAAATGTTGATTTTGCTGATTTTTTTTTTTGGGGGGGGGGGGGTATGGGGGGCCAAACCAAAATTCAAACATCCGAGATCGCCATTTTGTAGCCCTTGCCATTTGCTATCTTTGGACGTTTTTTATTGCATTTTGCTTCAAGTATGGCATTTGTATGGCCTGCTAAAGTTTAGCTGATTTTGGTGTCAAACTCGTGTGTAGTGACGTCACTAAATTCGCTATATTTCGAAAAAAATCGACGAAATGTCTTCATTTTTGCACAGACGACGTATAATTGATGTATGAGATGGTACCGGAAGTTTCACGTCGATAGCGTTTTTGAGCTATTGCGAAAGTTCGTCGGAGGGAGGGGGCGAAAAACGCCCCCCAGCCAATCAGCCTTTAATCAGTTAACCCGTGGCCCGCTGGGGGGGGGGGGGGGGCAGAATCAGCCTTCCCTCCCGGATTTTCTCAATAACTTGAAAACTATGATATAATTCGACGTGCAACTTTCAGTACCTTATGTTGCATCATTTCTACGTCTTCTCTGAAAATTGCATTGAAATTGGTTAAAGGGAATAGTACACCTTTAACATTAGTTTTTAACTGAGATAGCCAGATTGTCGGGAGTACTGAGAAATCTCCAAATCTGACATTTTTCCTTCCAGAACGACCTAGTTGCTGTGTTTCAACGCAAAAACCGTTGAGTATATTTGGTCGTATTTTAAAGGGACAAATCTTGTGACGTTTCGCATACGTAATTAGTATTCCTACCGCACTTCGTTTTCGCCAGGGTAATAAAACTTTTCGCTATTTGGACCGGCCGCCATCGAACGCATAATGTGTTTATGAGCTAGAAATATTATTGGCCATAACTTTGTCAATTTTCATTGGATTTCCAATTGAAAATAATACCGACAATCGTCTTGAATGGGCACACCTTTTGAAGGGTGGCTCGTACCGGTAGCTGCAATATTCTCGGCAATAGAAACACATGCACCTGTAACTGCGATACATTAGGGATACATTCTGCCTGTGGTTACAGTTTTAAGTAATTACCTCTGTCAATTTTGAACCGATTTCCAATTGAAAATTACCAATAGATGCTTAGTGATAAGACGCATTTGTTGATTGGTGGCTGGTCGGTGTCCATGCAATATATTGATTACATTTTGAAAAAGTGTTTTATTATTTACGTTGAATTGCTGATTAGCTAGAAATATTTTTGCCTATAACTTTGTCAATTTTCATTGGATTTCCAATTGAAAATAATGTCCACACTCGTATTGAAAAGGCACACCTTTTGATGGGTGGCTAGTACCGGTAGCTGCAATATTCTCCGCAATAGAAACACATGCACCTGTATCTGCGATACATTAGGGGTACATTCTGCCTGTGGTTACAGTTTTAAGTCATTACCTCTGTCAATTGTGAACCGATTTCCAATTGAAAATTATCAATAGATTGGTTAGTGATTAGACGCATTTGTTGATTGGTGGCTGGTCGGTGTTGATGCAATATATTGATTAAATTTCGACAAAGTTTGTTTATTGTTTAAGTTCAATTGCCGCTTAGCTCGAAATATTAGTGGCTATAACTTTGTCAATTTTCATTGGATTTCCAATTGAAAATAATGTCCACACTCGTCTTCAAAAGGCACACCTTTTGATGGGTAGCTAGTACCGGTAGCTGCAATATTTATTTACATCCACCACACACCGATGAATACACATATAAACACATTTGTGGGTAGGTATATCACATTTATGGATGCACATGGACATTATGGGTATGTGTTCACGCAACGCCACTCCAACTCTACTCATACAAGGCCATAGTGTAAACATTCACACATTTTCAATCGCGACCATTTTACTCGCGAGTCGCGACCCAGCGAATGAGGTTGTTAGTGTTGCTTACATATTCTGATTCAAGGATATACTTTTGCCAGTATGACGTCACAACTTGTTTTGGTGACGCAAGATTATTGTGACGTCATCTGTATTAATATCAATATTTTTCCAATTATGACAAATTAGTACTTTTTTCGCAAAAAGGAATGTCAGAACCGTAATCAGGACACTCTTGTACATCATTCCACGTACTTCTCCCAAGGTGTCCTATTCCCTTTAAGTAGTTTGGGAGATCATTACGTTTTAGTGACATCATGCCATGCCATTTTTGGAGAAAAAACGATGCATGTTTGACAAATCGTAGAAAATCAAGTTCTGAAGCAAATTGCAAATAAAAACGTTATAAGAAAGGGAATGGCATTCTCTTCAAAATGGCTATCTCGGAATTTCAACATTATTAGTTTTTAACCCCCAATAATACAAACGTTATTTTCGGGGGAAAAAATCCACAAAATAATTGTTTTCAAAGATATTAAAAAACGGAAGACATATTGGAGAAACAAGTATGAACGATATCCACACCAAATTTCAAGGTAATGTCGTTATTTTTGACTGACTTATGGCTCCTAAGTATGAGTAACTCGTGACGTCATTTTCTTGAAATTGCATTTTATGGCTTGTAGTGACCAGCTACGGAAAAATTAATGCCGCCACTGTATTTATTAGACAAAACTGGTCTAGAAATATGCCTTTTTTACTTAGATTAATCAATTTCAAATATTGACCTTTTGCGTCCTGACTTTGACCTGAACCTGACCTAAGGGCGATTATTTGGGAGTCAGGATGGCTACTACTATCGAATTATACGTGTAAAATAGCCCATAAACATGTGTCGCATGACTAGACTTCTTGCCAATAGTGACCTTTTGTGACCTGACCTTGACCTTGACCTTTGCTTACAATCTCAATTTCGCTTACTCGGGAGATGTATTACACCTCTGAGAGCACTTTGTGCTATAAATGTCGCAATATAATGCTTTAAATGGCAAGTATGGCCCATCAACCAAAATACCTCTATTTTGGCCTTTCACCTGACCGTGACCTGACATGTGACCTTATTTGGAAAGTTCGCGTGTGATTTAGATGCGCCTCATTGAGATATTTATATTGCCGTCTTAAGCGTCTCGCTGCGGTTATTGGTTCGGAAGATAACGAGGGGGCAGAATATGCCCGAAAAATATCCCCCAGCGGGTGGCGTTAGGCTGAATACCCCAGCGGGTCGCGGGTTAAACACGTCATACAAATTGTGAGGAGGAGTGGGCAGTGAGAAGCCTTGATCTTGTTTAGAGAAAAACCCAACCCTATATGCAATATTTGTGATGGATTTGTTCTCTTCTCATCTTGGTCTACCTTTTGGTGCCCCAAATTTTCCTCATTTAAAGGGAAATAATGACCTTTTTCCACAAAAATGGAGTTAGCACTTGAAATTGCCAGACGAGACCAAAGTATATTGTAAATTCATCACATTTTGCATGAAAACTTTCCTACCGAAAGATATTTCAAGTTAAAGTTGATAAGCGTTCCACACTTTTAACGACCGGTACTTGCAAGTACTTTTGGTCCTCATCAAACTTCGTGCTTTTCTCGTATTGTTTTTTTACGCAATGGAGTGGAAAATATATTGTGCGTTCTGCTTGTTGTGATTATATGCCCGGCGATCTTCTAAAACTAACAGCGATTGGAAAAAGTGGCAATAAAATCGGAAGCTCATCGATGCACATCAACGGCGGCATAGTTAGTGGTTGCGACCCTCAATTTGTGAAAATCGATTAATTTGTTTTCAACATTAGCAGTATTGTATAATTTGTATGTGGCTGTATATAACACTATGCTTTATATTATCATGAAAAATAATAATGTTTCCCCAAAAAACTAACAAACAATAACACAAAACTGGCAATTAAATCGGAAGCTCATCGATGCACATCGACGGCGACCTATTTAGCGTCGGCGATTTGTTTACAAAGTCATTGTCATGCTTCTCGGCGCACTTAACCATTGTGGCGAGTTGTTCCGGATTAGTATACCCAAGTCCCGTAGCAGGCTTTGTTAATGACGTCACTGGTGCCATTCTTGTGTAGCATTGCACAATATATCTGATTTTGAGTTGAAAGCTAATTAAAGACTTATTCAAATTATTGGTTTTAAGTTTGCATTTTCTTGTTAATCATTATTAAAGGTATTTTATCACTGTATTTCATAGTAGTTGACACTTCAGAAACTTGTGACGTAATAATATTGTATCCAATATGCATTTCCCTCACCTTTTGCTATTGTGGTGCAGTGCCGAGTGCTTTGCGAATACTAGCTTGCCTGGGGTTCAATTCATTCCGCCTTTATTTTATTCGAGTTGGTATAGTTTGCATGTTGTTGTTATTCATGACTTATACTGATAGTCAGTCATGCATCACGGATGCTTCACGGATTGCTTCACGGATCAGAGCGCTGCTCGAACGCACGCTAGTAGCGCTAGTAGCGCTTTCGTTCTCCATGACAACCAGACGTGAGCCAATGAAAAGCCAAAACGTATTCCCTTTCTGGCTTTTGATTGGCTGACGCCTGGTTGCCATGGAGAACGAAAGCGCTACTTGCGCTACTCGCGTGTGTCCGAGCAGCGCTCAATTCGATCGGAAACGTCACAGAACCTCCAAAAATGCCGCACTCGATGTAAACAATGGTAGGGAAGGACGAATTTGTCAATGACCTTCATGAAGTACACAAGGTACTTGTTTTGTATTTTTTCCAAACTTACATCTTTGAATTTGGGAATAATTGTATTTAATTCTTAAATTTTAATAAAATAATTTTGAAACCATAACGGTAGCCTAAGCAATTGTTGCTAACAAAATCAAAAGGCCATTATTTCCCTTTAACAAAATAATTTGTGTAATAAAAATAGCCATAACGTGGGAGCCAATAGCCCTCTGGTCACGTTTCTACGCCAATGTTGCTGGTGTCGGAAGTCTGGTCGAACAGTTTCCTGAGACTGTGCACAGCACTCGCAGTCTGCAAACAGACGATAGCGCTGCTGCTGCTGTCGTTTGTCCGTACATTCCGGCTAACGGAACAGGCTGAAATAAATCCTACGTTATCGCTTCAGTGGTCGTGTGACCCAGAATCCACTGAGCCCGCGCCTCGCTGGCCGAGTAAACACAGGGCGGAAGGTCGCACAGTGCGACGTGCGTACCTATTGGGTCAT
>JAXIVJ010000064.1:133711-265251 GCA_036785665.1 Chirona hameri
TAACTGCTATGACATACAATGTTTGAGCTCATGCCTGCGAATATACAATACAGGCTATGGTTCCGCCATAAGCAAGAGTACCTAGACCAGGAGCTGACGGGTCCGAGCAGGCAGACCATGGCGCTCAATAAGGAACTCTAGACAGGAAGCTGGACGGTCGAGCAAGCCGACCATGGCCTCAATAAGGAGTAACTAGACCAAGAAGCTGGACGGGTCGAGCAAGCCGACCATTGGCGCTCAATAAGAGTACATCTAGACCAGTGAAGCTGGACGGGTCGAGCAAGCCGACAAGGCGCTCAATAAGGAGTACCTAGACCAGAAGCTGGACGGGGTCGAGCAAGCCGCCATGGCGCTCAATAAGGAGTACCAAGACCGAGGAAGCTGGACGGGGTCGGAGCAGGAGCATCGGAAACAGCTATGGCTCCGCAATAAGCAAGAGTACCTAGACCAGGAAGCGTGACGGTCGAGCAGCCGACCATGGCGCCTCAATAAGGAGTACCTAGGACCAGGAAGCTGGACGGGTCGAGCAAGCCGACCATGAGGCGCTCAATAAGGAGTACCTAGACCAGGAAGCTGGACGGGTCGAGCAAGCCGACCAATGGCGCTCAATAAGGAGTACCTAGACCAGGAAGCCTGGACGGGTTCGAGCCAAGCCGACCATGGCGCTCAATAAGGAGTACCTAGACAGGAATGCTGGACGGACGGTCGAGCAAGCCGACATGGCGCTCAATAAGGAGTACCCTAGACCAGGAAGCCTGGACGGGTCGAGCAAGCCGAGCCATGGCGCTCAATAAGAGTAACCTAGACCAGGAAGCTGGACGGGTCGAGCAAGCGACCATGGCGCTCCATAAGGAGTACCTAGACCAGGAAGCTTAGACGGGTCCGAGCCAAGCCGACATGGCGCTCCATAAGGGGGGGGGGGGAAGTACCTAGACCAGGAAGCTGGACGGGTCGAGCAAGCCGACCATGGGCGCTCAATAAGGAGTACCTAGACCAGGAAGCTGGACGGGTCGAGCAAGCCGACCATGGCGCTCAATAAGGAGTACCTAGACCAGGAAGCTGGACGGGTCGAGCAAGCCGACCATGCGCTCAATAAGGAGTACCTAGACCAGGAACGTGGACGGGTCGAGCAAGCCGGACCATGGCGCTCAATAAGGAGTACCTAGACCAGGAAAGCTGGGCGGTTCGAGCAAGCGACCATGGCGCTCAATAGAGTAACCTAGACCAGGAAGCTGGACGGGTCGAGCAAGCCGACCATGGCAGCCCAATATTGGAGTACCTTAGTACACAGGAAGCTGGGACGTGGGTCGAGCAACCTACCATGGCGCTCAATAAGGAGTACCTAGACCAGGAAGCTGGACGGGTCGAGCAAGCCGACCATGGCGCTCAGTAGGAGTACCTAGACCAGAAGTGGACGGGTCGAGCAAGCCCGACCATGGCGGCTGAATAAGAGTACCTAGACCAGGAAGCTTGACGGGTCGAGCAAGCCGACCATGGCGCTCAATAAGGAGTACCTAGACCAGGAAACTGGACGGGTCGAGCAAGCGACCATGGCGCTCATAAGGAGTACCTAGGACCAGGAAGCTGGACGGGTCGAGCATGCCGACCATTGGAGCTCAATAAGGAGTACCTAGACCGTGAAGCTGGACGGGTCGAGAAGCCGGACCATGGCGCTCAAGGGGGTAAGGAGTACCTAGACCAGGAAGCCTGGACGGGTCGAGCAAGGCCGACCATGGCGCTCATAAGGGGGGGGAAGGTGACCTAGACCAGGAAGCTGGACGGGTCCGAGCAAGCCGGACCCGTGGCGCTCAATAAGGAGTCCTAGACCGGAGCTGGACGGGTCGAGCAAGCCGACCATCGGCGCTCAATAAGCATTACCTACACCAGGAAGCTGACGGGTCGAGAGGCCGACCATGGCGCTCAATAAGGAGTATACTAGACCAGGAAGCTGGACCGGTCGAGCAGGCCCAACCATGGCGCTCAATAAGGAGTACCTAGGACCAAGGAAGCTGGACGGGTCGAGCAAAGCCGAACATGTGCGCTCAATAAGGAGTACCTAGACCAGGGAGCTGGACGGGTCCGAGCAGGCCCGACCTTGGCCGCTCAATAAGGAGTACCTAGACCAGGAAGTGGACGGGTCGGCAAAGCCGACCATGGCGCTCAATAGGAGTACCTAGACCAGAAGCTGGACGTGGTCGAGCAGGCCGACCATGGTGCTCCATAAGAGTACCTAGACCAGGAAGCTGGACGGGGTCGAGCAAGCCGAGCCATGGCGCCTCAATAAGGAGTACCTAGACCAGGAAGCTGGGACGGGTCGAGCAGGCCGACCATGGCGCTCAATAAGGAGTACCTAGACCAGGAAGCTGGACGGGTCGAGCAAGCCGACCATGGCGCTCAATAAGGAGTACCTAGACCAGGAAGCTGGACGGTCGAGCAGGCCGACCATGGCGCTCAATAAGGAGTAACTCTAAGGCGAAGCTTACTGAGATTACCCGCCCCATTTCCCGCCCATTACCCGCCCATTTCCCGCCCATTTCCCGCCCATTACCCCGCCCATTACCGCCCCATTCTCTCGAGGACGGCATTTGACCAGTGACAAAATTGAAATGGAACGAGAATGTGTACGACCAGGAAAGTTAGGCGATGAATAGCTTGACCCCTTTTTGAAAGGGCAAGCTAAATACACCGACAGGCACAGGCACGTAGCCAGGATTTGTATCAGGGGAAGGGGAGGGGAGCGGGGGGCACGTCCAGTGGCGATAAAAAATTTCGCTCCGTTTCGTCAGCGAAAACTTGTTGACGGGAGGGTGGCGTCGGGTCGGTCAGCGCGAAGAGTCCATAGTGACAAACAAGAGACCATTGCGTCATTGCTTCGATCCGATGGCATGGCAGTGGCGTCATATCATGATAACGATGGGTGAACACTTCACGCACTATCTCAAGGTTATGCTGGCAACAAGCGCAGGACAATCATTGCGGTACACGCAGTACCAGCTGGCCACGGACTCAGCCCGGCACTGAGCTGAGCTGAGCTGGCTGGCTGGGGCTGGGGCTGGGGGCTGGGGCTGGGGCTTGGTCTGGGGCCCTGGGGCTGGGTCTGGTCTGGTCTTGGGGCTGGGGCTGGGCTGGGCTGGGCTGGGGGCGTGGGCTGGGGCTGGGCTGGGACTGGCTGGGCTGGCTGCTGGGCTGGGCGGGCTGGGTCTGGGTAGTGTAACGCACGGCAGAGCAGGGCACGCCAGCAGTGCCTGGGGAGCGGCGCCACAGGGACGGGGGAAGGCGCGGGGAGGAGGAGGCACTACTACCCGTCGGCGGCTGGCTGATCCGGTAGCGCACGGACAGACGGGGATTCACCGGTCCGTCCCGGTCATACGAGAGGACCGATCTGGACTCATCGCTTGATACAGCAGCCAGCTGATGCCAGCTAACAACAGACGGGGATTCACCAGTCCGGTCCCGGTCATACCGAGAGCGAGAGAGCGAGAGAGCGGAGGAGAGAGAGAGAGAGGAGAGAGAGAGAGAGGGAGGGAGAGGGAGAGGGAGAGGGAGAGGGGAGGAGGGAGAGGGAGAGGAGAGGGAGAGGGAGAGGGAGAGGGAGAGGGAGAGGAGGAGGGAGAGGGAGAGGAGAGGGAGAGGAGAGGGAGAGGGAGAGGGAGAGGAAGAGGGAGAGGGAGAGGGCGAGGGAGAGGGAGAGTGAGAGGAGAGGAGAGATAGAGAGGAGAGAGAGAGGAGAGAGAGAGAGAGAGAGAGAGAGAGAGAGAGAGAGAGAGAGAGAGAGGTGAGAGAGAGAGAGAGAGAGAGAGAGAGAGAGAGTAGAGAGAGAGAGAGAGAGAGAGAGAGAGAGAAGAGAGAGAGAGATGAGAGAGAGAGAAGAGAGAGAGAGAGAGAGAGAGAGAGAGAGAGAGAGAAGAGGAGAGAGAGAGAGAGAGAGAGAGTTGAGAGAGAGAGAGAGAGAGATAGAGAGAGGATGAGAGAGAGAGAGAGAGAGAGAAGAGGAGAGAGAGAGAGATAGAGAGGGAGAGAGAGGAGAGAGAGAGAGAGAGAGAGAGAGAGAGAGAGAGAGAGAGAGAGAGAGAGAGAGAGAGAGAGAGAGAGAGAGAGAGAGAGAGAGAGAAGAGAGAGAGAGAGAGAGAGAAGAGAGAGAGAGAGAGAGAGAGAGAGAGAGAGAGAAGAGAGAGAGAGGAGAGAGAGAGAGAGAGAGAGGAGAAGAGAGAGAGAGAGAGACGATTCTGGACTCATCGCTGATACAGCAGCCAGCTGATGTCAGCTGCTCCGCACCCCGAGTCCAGACATTCCCCTCTCAGCACCCCGAGTCCAGACATCCCATCCCCCTCTCAGCACCCCGAGTTCAGACATCCCCCTCTCAGCACCCCTAGTCCAGACAAACCCCTCTCAGCACCCCGAGTCCAGACATCCCCTTCTCAACCCCCCGAGTTCAGACATCCCCTCTCAGCACCCCTAGTCCAGACATCCCCCTCTCAGCATCCCGAGTTCAGACATCCCCCTCTCAGCACCCCTAATCCAGACATCCCCCTCTCAGCACCCTGAGTCCAGACATTCCCCTCTCAGCACCCCGAGTCCAGACATCCCCCTCTCAGCACCCCGAGTCCAGCCATCCCCCTCTCAGCACCCCGAGTTCAGACATCCCCCCTCTCAGCACCCCTAGTCCAGACAAACCCCTCTCAGCACCCCGAGTCCAGACATCCCCCTCTCAACCCCCCGACTTCAGACATCCCCTCTCAGCACCCCTAGTCCAGACATCCCCCTCTCAGCACCCCGAGTGCAGACGTCCCCCCTCTCAGCACCCCTAGTCCGGACATCCACCTCTCAGCACCCCTAGTCCAGACATCCCCTCTCAGCACCCCGAGTCCTGACATCCCCCTCTCAGCACCCCGAGTCCTGACATCACCTCAACACCCCGAGTCCAGAGATCCCCTCTCAGCACCCCGAGTTCAGACATCCCCCTCTCAGCACCCCGAGTTCAGACATCCCCTCTCAGCACCCCTAGTCCAGACATCCCCCTCTAAGCACCCCGAGTCCAGACATCCCCCTCTCAGCACCCCGAGTCCAGACATCCCCCTATCAGCACCCAGAGTCCAGACATCCCCCTCTCAGCACCCCTAGTCCAGACATCCCCCTCTCAGCACCCCGAGAACAGACATCCCCCCTCTCAGCACCCCTAGTCCGGACATCCCCCTCTCAGCACCCTGAGTCCAGACATCCCCCTCTCAGCACCCCGAGTCCAGACATCCCCCTCTCAGCACCCCAAGTCCAGACATCCCCCTCTCAGCACCCCGAGTCCAGACATCCCCTCTCAGCACCCCGAGTCCAGACATCCCCACTCAGCACCCCGAGTCCTGACAGTCCCCCTCTCAGCACCCCGAGTCCAGACATCCCCCTCTCAGCACCCCTAGTCCGGACATCCCCCTCTCAGCACCCTGAGTCCAGACATCCCCCTCTCAGCATCCCGAGTCCAGACATCCCCCTCTCAGCACCCCAAGTCCAGACATCCCCCTCTCAGCACCCCGAGTCCAGACATCCCCTCTCAGCACCCCGAGTCCAGACATCCCCCTCTCAGCACCCCTAGTCCTGACATCTGCCTCTCAGCACCCCGAGTCCAGACATCTCCCTCTCAGCACCCCGATTCCCGACAGTCCCCAGACAGCCTCCCTCTCAGCACCCAGAGTCCAGACATCTCCCTCTCAGCACCCGAGTCGACATCTCCCTCTCATCACCCGAGTCCAGGCATCCACTCTCAGCACGAGTCCTGACATCCCCCTTCTCAGCACCCCGAGTCCAGACATCTCCCTCTCAGCACCCCGAGTCCAGACATCCCCCCTCTCAGCACCCCGAGTCCTGGCATCCCCCTATCAGCACCCCGAGCCCAGACATCTCCTCTCAGCACCCCGAGTCCTGACATTCCCCCTATCAGCACCCCGAGTCCAGACATCCCCTCTCAGCACCCCGAGTCCAGACATCTCCCTCTGAGCACCCCGAGTCCAGACATCCCCTCTCAGCACCACGAGTCATGACAGTCCCCCTCTCAGCACCCAGAGTCCAGACATCTCCCTCTCAGCACCCGAGTCCAGACATCTCCCTCTCAGCACCCGAGTCCAGACATCCCCTCTCAGCACCCCGAGTCCAGACATCCCCTCTCAACACCCCGAGTCCAGGCATCCCCTCTCAGCACCACGAGTCCTGACATCCCCCCTCTCAACACCACGAGTCCAGACCTCCCCCTCTCAGCACCCCGAGTCCAGACATCCCCCTCTCAGCACCCCGAGTCCAGACATCCTCTCTCAGCACCCCGAGTCCAGGCATCCCCTCTCAGCACGAGTCCTGACATCCCCCTTCTCAGCACCCCGAGTCCAGACATCTCCCTCTCAGCACCCCGAGTTCAGACATCCCCCCTCTCAGCAACCCTAGTCCAGACAAACCCCTCTCAGCACCCCGAGTCCAGACATCCCCCTCTCAACCCCCCGACTTCAGACATCCCCTCTCAGCACCCCTAGTCCAGACATCCCCCTCTCAGCACCCCGAGTGCAGACGTCCCCCCTCTCAGCACCCCTAGTCCGGACATCCACCTCTCAGCACCCCTAGTCCAGACATCCCCCTCTCAGCACCCCGAGTCCTGACATCCCCCTCTCAGCACCCCGAGTCCTGACATCACCTCAACACCCCGAGTCCAGACATCCCTCTCGGCACCCCGAGTTCAGACATCCCCCTCTCAGCACCCCGAGTTCAGACATCCCCTCTCAGCACCCCTAGTCCAGACATCCCCCTCTAAGCACCCCGAGTCCAGACATCCCCCTCTCAGCACCCCGAGTCCAGACATCCCCCTATCAGCACCCAGAGTCCAGACATCCCCCTCTCAGCACCCCTAGTCCAGACATCCCCCTCTCAGCACCCCGAGAACAGACATCCCCCCTCTCAGCACCCCTAGTCCGGACATCCCCCTCTCAGCACCCTGAGTCCAGACATCCCCCTCTCAGCACCCCGAGTCCAGACATCCCCCTCTCAGCACCCCAAGTCCAGACATCCCCCTCTCAGCACCCCGAGTCCAGACATCCCCTCTCAGCACCCCGAGTCCAGACATCCCCACTCAGCACCCCGAGTCCTGACAGTCCCCCTCTCAGCACCCCGAGTCCAGACATCCCCCTCTCAGCACCCCTAGTCCGGACATCCCCCTCTCAGCACCCTGAGTCCAGACATCCCCCTCTCAGCATCCCGAGTCCAGACATCCCCCTCTCAGCACCCCAAGTCCAGACATCCCCCTCTCAGCACCCCGAGTCCAGACATCCCTCTCAGCACCCCGAGTCCAGACATCCCCCTCTCAGCACCCCTAGTCCTGACATCTGCCTCTCAGCACCCCGAGTCCAGACATCTCCCTCTCAGCACCCCGATTCCCGACAGTCCCCAGACAGCCTCCCTCTCAGCACCCAGAGTCCAGACATCTCCCTCTCAGCACCCGAGTCGACATCTCCCTCTCAGCAACCGAGTCCAGGCATCCACTCTCAGCACGAGTCCTGACATCCCCCTTCTCAGCACCCCGAGTCCAGACATCTCCCTCTCAGCACCCCGAGTCCAGACATCCCCCCTCTCAGCACCCCGAGTCCTGGCATCCCCCTATCAGCACCCCGAGCCCAGACATCTCCTCTCAGCACCCCGAGTCCTGACATTCCCCCTATCAGCACCCCGAGTCCAGACATCCCCTCTCAGCACCCCGAGTCCAGACATCTCCCTCTGAGCACCCCGAGTCCAGACATCCCCTCTCAGCACCACGAGTCATGACAGTCCCCCTCTCAGCACCCAGAGTCCAGACATCTCCCTCTCAGCACCCGAGTCCAGACATCTCCCTCTCAGCACCCGAGTCCAGACATCCCCTCTCAGCACCCCGAGTCCAGACATCCCCTCTCAACACCCCGAGTCCAGGCATCCCCTCTCAGCACCACGAGTCTGACATCCCCCCTCTCAACACCACGAGTCCAGACCTCCCCCTCTCAGCACCCCGAGTCCAGACATCCCCCTCTCAGCACCCCGAGTCCAGACATCCTCTCTCAGCACCCCGAGTCCAGGCATCCCCTCTCAGCACGTGTCCTGACATCCCCCTTCTCAGCACCCCGAGTCCAGACATCTCCCTCTCAGCACCCCGAGTCCAGACATCCCCCTCTCAGCACCCCGAGTCCTGGCATCCCCCTCAGCACCCCGAGTCCAGACATCCCCTCTCAGCACCCTGAGTCCTGACAGTCCCCCTATCAGCACCCCGAGTCCAGACATCCCCTCTCAGCACCCCGAGTCCAGACATCCCCCTCTCAGCACCCCAAGTCCAGACATCTCCCTCTGAGCACCCCGAGTCCAGGCATCTCCTCTCAGCACCCCGAGTCATGACAGTCCCCCTCTCAGCACCCCGAGTCCTGACATCTGCCTCTCAGCACCCCGAGTCCAGACATCTCCCTCTCAGCACCCCGAGTCCCGACAGTCCCCAGACAGCCTCCCTATCAGCACCCAGAGGCCGGACATCTCCATCTCAGCACCCGAGTCCAGACATCTCCCTCTCAGCACCCGAGTCCAGACATCCCCTCTCAGCACCCCGAGTCCAGACATCCCCTCTCAACACCCCGAGTCCAGGCATCCCCTCTCAGCACCACGAGTCCTGACATCCCCCCTCTCAGCACCCCGAGTCCAGACCTCCCCCTCTCAGCACCCCGAGTCCAGACATCCCCCTCTCAGCACCCCGAGTCCAGACATCCCCTCTCAGCACCCCGAGTCCAGGCATCCCCTCTCAGCACGAGTCCTGACATCCCCCTTCTCAGCACCCCGAGTCCAGACATCCCCCTCTCGGCACCCCGAGTCCAGACATCCCCCTCTCAGCACCCCGAGTCCTGGCATCCCCCTCTCAGCACCCCTAGTCCCGACAGCCTCCCTCTCAGCACCTCGAGTCCAGACATCCCCTCTCAGCACCCCTAGTCCTGACAGTCCCCAGACAGCCTCCCTCTCAGCACCCCAAGTCCAGACATCCCCCTCTCAGCACCCCTAGTCCTGACAGTCCCCAGACAGCCTCCCTCTCAGCAATCTCCAGTCCAGACATCCCCTCTCAGCACCCCAAGTCCAGACATCCCGCTCAGCACCCCGAGTCCAGACATCCCCCTTTCAGCACCCCGAGTCCAGACATCCCCCTCTCAGCACCCCGAGTCCAGACATCCCCCTCTCAGCACCCCAAGTCCAGACATCCCCCTCTCAGCACCCCGAGTCCAGACATCCCCTCTCAGCACCCCGAGTCCAGACATCCCCCTTGCAGCACCCCGAGTCCAGCCATTCCCCTCGCAGCACCCCGAGTCCTGACAGTCCCCCTCTCAGCACCCGAGTCCAGACATCCCCCTCTCAGCACCCCGAGTCCAGACATCCCCCTCTCAGCACCCCAAGTCCAGACATCCCCCTCTCAGCACCCCGAGTTCAGACATCCCCCTCTCAGCACCCCTAGTCCAGACATCCCCCTCTCAGCACCCCGAGTCCAGGCATCCCCTCTCAGCACGAGTCCTGACATCCCCCTTCTCAGCACCCCGAGTCCAGACATCCCCTCTCAGCACCCCGAGTCCTGACAGTCCCCCTCTCAGCACCCCGAGTCCAGACATCCCCTCTCAGCACCCCGAGTCCAGACATCCCCTCTCAGCACCCCGAGTCCAGACATCCCCCTCTCAGCACCCCGAGTCCTGACATCTGCCTCTCAGCACCCCGAGTCCAGACATCTCCCTCTAAGCACCCCGAGTCCCGACAGTCCCCAGACAGCCTCCCTCTCAGCACCCAGAGTCCAGACATCTCCCTCTCAGCACCCGAGTCCAGATATCTCCCTCTCAGCACCCGAGTCCAGGCATCCCCTCTCAGCACGAGTCCTGACATCCCCCTTCTCAGCACCCCGAGTCCAGACATCCCCCCTCTCAGCACCCCGAGTCCAGACATCCCCCCTCTCAGCACCCCGTGTCCTGGCATCCCCCTCTCAGCACCCCAAGTCCAGACATCCCCCTCTCAGCACCCCGAGTCCAGTCATCCCCTCTCAGCACCCCGAGTCCTGACAGTCCCCCTCTCAGCACCCCGAGTCCAGACATCCCCTCTCAGCACCCCGAGTCCAGACATCCCCCTCTCAGCACCCCGAGTCCTGACATCTGCCTCTCAGCACCCCGAGTATAGACATCTCCCTCTCAGCACCCCGAGTCCTGACAGTCCCCAGACAGCCTCCCTCTCAGCACCCAGAGTCCAGACATCTCCCTCTCAGCACCCGAGTCCAGACATCCCCCTCTCAGCACCCCGAGTCCAGACATCCCCTCTCAGCACCACGAGTCCTGACATCCCCCCTCTCAGCACCCCGAGTCCAGACATCCCCCTCTCAGCACCCCGAGTCCAGACATCCCCCTCTCAGCACCCCGAGTCCAGACATCCCCCTCTCAGCACCCCGAGTCCAGGCATCCCCTCTCAGCACGAGTCCTGACATCCCCCTTCTCAGCACCCCGAGTCCAGACATCCCCCCTCTCAGCACCCCGAGTCCAGACATCCCCCTCTCGGAACCTCGAGTCCTGGCATCCCCCTCTCAGCATCCCTAGTCCCGACAGCCTCCCTCTCAGCACCTCGAGTCCAGACATCCCCCTCTCAGCACTCCTAGTCCTGACAGTCCCCAGGCAGCCTCCCTCTCAGCACCCCAAGTCCAGACATCCCCCTCTCAGCACCCCTAGTCCTGACAGTCCCCAGACAGCCTCCCTCTCAGCATCTCCAGTCCAGACATCCCCTCTCAGCACCCCAAGTCCAGACATCCCCTCTCAGCACCCCCAGTCCAGACATCCCCCTCTCGGCACCCCGAGTCCAGACATCCCCTCTCAGCACCCCCAGTCCAGACATCCCCCTCTCGGCACCCCGAGTCCAGATATCCCCCTCTCAGCACCACCAGTCCAGACATCCCCCTCTCGGCACCCCGAGTCCAGACATCCCCTCTCAGCACCCCCAGTCCAGACATCCCCCTCTCGGCACCCCGAGTCCAGACATCCCCCTCTCAGCACCCCGAGTCCAGACATCCCCCTCTCAGCACCCCGAGTCCAGACATCCCCCTCTCAGCACCACGAGTCCAGCCATCCCCCTCGCAGCACCCCGAGTCCTGACAGTCCCCCTCCCAGCACCCCGAGTCCAGACATCCCCCTCTCAGCACTCCGAGCCCAGACATCCCCCTCTCAGCACCCCTAGTCCAGACATCCCCTCTCTCAGCACCCCGAGTCCAGCCATCCCCCTCTCAGCACCCCAAGTCCAGACATCCCCCTATCAGCACCCCGAGTCCAGACATCCCCTCTCAGCACCCCGAGTCCAGACATCCCCCTCTCAGCACCCCGAGTCCAGCCATCCCCCTCTCAGCACCCGAGTTCAGACATCCCCTCTCAGCACCCTGAGTCCAGACATCCCCTCTCAGCACCCCGAGTCCAGACATCCCCCTCTCAGCACCCGGAGTCCAGCCATCCCCCTCGCAGCACCCCGAGTCCTGACAGTCCCCCTCTCAGCACCCCGAGACCAGACATCCCCTCTCAGCACCCCGAGTCCAGACATCCCCCTCTCAACCCCCCGAGTTCAGACATCCCCTCTCAGCACCCCTAGTCCAGACATCCCCCTCTCAGCACCCCGAGTTCAGACATCCCCCCTCTCAGCACCCCTAGTCCGGACATCCCCCTCTCAGCACCCCTAGTCCAGACATCCCCCTCTCAGCACCCCGAGTCCTGACATCCCCCTCTCAGCACCCCGAGTCCTGACATCACCTTCTCAAAACCCCGAGTCCAGACATCCCCTCTCAGCACCCCGAGTTCAGACATCCCCCTCTCAGCACTCCAAGTCCAGACATCCCCCTCTCAACACCCCGAGTTCAGACATCCCCTCTCAGCACCCCGAGTCCAGACATCCCCCTCTCAGCACCCCTAGTCCAGACATCCCCCTCTCAGCACCCCGAGTCCAGGCATCCCCTCTCAGCACGAGTCCTGACATCCCCCTTCTCAGCACCCCGAGTCCAGACATCCCCTCTCAGCACCCCGAGTCCTGACAGTCCCCCTCTCAGCACCCCGAGTCCAGACATCCCCTCTCAGCACCCCGAGTCCAGACATCCCCCTCTCAGCACCCCGAGTCCTGACATCCCCTCTCAGCACCCTGAGTCCAGACCTCCCCCTCTCAGCACCCCGAGTCCAGACATCCCCCTCTCAGCACCCCGAGTCCAGACATCCCCTCTCAGCACCCCGAGTCCAGGCATCCCCTCTCAGCACGAGTCCTGACATCCCCCTTCTCAGCACCCCTAGTCCAGACATCCCCCTCTCAGCACCCCGAGTTCAGACATCCCCCCTCTCAGCACCCCTAGTCCGGACATCCCCCTCTCAGCACCCCTAGTCCAGACATCCCCCTCTCAGCACCCCGAGTCCTGACATCCCCCTCTCAGCACCCCGAGTCCTGACATCACCTTCTCAAAACCCCGAGTCCAGACATCCCCTCTCAGCACCCCGAGTTCAGACATCCCCCTCTCAGCACTCCAAGTCCAGACATCCCCCTCTCAACACCCCGAGTTCAGACATCCCCTCTCAGCACCCCGAGTCCAGACATCCCCCTCTCAGCACCCCTAGTCCAGACATCCCCCTCTCAGCACCCCGAGTCCAGGCATCCCCTCTCAGCACGAGTCCTGACATCCCCCTTCTCAGCACCCCGAGTCCAGACATCCCCTCTCAGCACCCCGAGTCCTGACAGTCCCCCTCTCAGCACCCCGAGTCCAGACATCCCCTCTCAGCACCCCGAGTCCAGACATCCCCCTCTCAGCACCCCGAGTCCTGACATCCCCTCTCAGCACCCTGAGTCCAGACCTCCCCCTCTCAGCACCCCGAGTCCAGACATCCCCCTCTCAGCACCCCGAGTCCAGACATCCCCTCTCAGCACCCCGAGTCCAGGCATCCCCTCTCAGCACGAGTCCTGACATCCCCCTTCTCAGCACCCCGAGTCCAGACATCCCCCTCTCGGCACCCCGAGTCCAGACATCCCCCCTCTCAGCACCCCGAGTCCTGGCATCCCCCTCTCAGCACCCCTAGTCCCGACAGCCTCCCTCTCAGCACCTCGAGTCCAGACATCCCCTCTCAGCACCCCTAGTCCTGACAGTCCCCAGACAGCCTCCCTCTCAGCACCCCAAGTCCAGACATCCCCCTCTCAGCACCCCTAGTCCTGACAGTCCCCAGACAGCCTCCCTCTCAGCATCTCCAGTCCAGACATCCCCTCTCAGCACCCCAAGTCCAGACATCCCGCTCAGCACCCCGAGTCCAGACATCCCCCTTTCAGCACCCCGAGTCCAGACATCCCCCTCTCAGCACCCCGAGTCCAGACATCCCCCTCTCAGCACCCCAAGTCCAGACATCCCCCTCTCAGCACCCCGAGTCCAGACATCCCCCTCTCAGCACCCCCAGTCCAGACATCCCCCTTGCAGCACCCCGAGTCCAGCCATTCCCCTCGCAGCACCCCGAGTCCTGACAGTCCCCCTCTCAGCACCCCGAGTCCAGACATCCCCCTCTCAGCACCCCGAGTCCAGACATCCCCCTCTCAGCACCCCAAGTCCAGACATCCCCCTCTCAGCACCCCGAGTCCAGGCATCCCCTCTCAGCACGAGTCCTGACATCCCCCTTCTCAGCACCCCGAGTCCAGACATCCCCTCTCAGCACCCCGAGTCCTGACAGTCCCCCTCTCAGCAACCCGAGTCCAGACATCCCCTCTCAGCACCCCGAGTCCAGACATCCCCCTCTCAGCACCCCGAGTCCTGACATCTGCCTCTCAGCACCCCGAGTCCAGACATCTCCCTCTAAGCACCCCGAGTCCCGACAGTCCCCAGACAGCCTCCCTCTCAGCACCCAGAGTCCAGACATCTCCCTCTCAGCACCCGAGTCCAGATATCTCCCTCTCAGCACCCGAGTCCAGGCATCCCCTCTCAGCACGAGTCCTGACATCCCCCTTCTCAGCACCCCGAGTCCAGACATCCCCCCTCTCAGCACCCCGAGTCCAGACATCCCCCCTCTCAGCACCCCGTGTCCTGGCATCCCCCTCTCAGCACCCCAAGTCCAGACATCCCCCTCTCAGCACCCCGAGTCCAGTCATCCCCTCTCAGCACCCCGAGTCCTGACAGTCCCCCTCTCAGCACCCCGAGTCCAGACATCCCCTCTCAGCACCCCCGAGTCCAGACATCCCCCTCTCAGCACCCCGAGTCCTGACATCTGCCTCTCAGCACCCCGAGTATAGACATCTCCCTCTCAGCACCCCGAGTCCTGACAGTCCCCAGACAGCCTCCCTCTCAGCACCCAGAGTCCAGACATCTCCCTCTCAGCACCCGAGTCCAGACATCCCCCTCTCAGCACCCCGAGTCCAGACATCCCCTCTCAACACCCCGAGTCCAGGCATCCCCTCTCAGCACCACGAGTCCTGACATCCCCCCTCTCAGCACCCCGAGTCCAGACATCCCCCTCTCAGCACCCCGAGTCCAGACATCCCCCTCTCAGCACCCCGAGTCCAGACATCCCCCTCTCAGCACCCCGAGTCCAGGCATCCCCTCTCAGCACGAGTCCTGACATCCCCCTTCTCAGCACCCCGAGTCCAGACATCCCCCCTCTCAGCACCCCGAGTCCAGACATCCCCCTCTCAGAACCTCGAGTCCTGGCATCCCCCTCTCAGCATCCCTAGTCCCGACAGCCTCCCTCTCAGCACCTCGAGTCCAGACATCCCCCTCTCAGCACTCCTAGTCCTGACAGTCCCCAGGCAGCCTCCCTCTCAGCACCCCAAGTCCAGACATCCCCCTCTCAGCACCCCTAGTCCTGACAGTCCCCAGACAGCCTCCCTCTCAGCATCTCCAGTCCAGACATCCCTCTCAGCACCCCAAGTCCAGACATCCCCTCTCAGCACCCCCAGTCCAGACATCCCCCTCTCGGCACCCCGAGTCCAGACATCCCCTCTCAGCACCCCCAGTCCAGACATCCCCCTCTCGGCACCCCGAGTCCAGATATCCCCCTCTCAGCACCACCAGTCCAGACATCCCCCTCTCGGCACCCCGAGTCCAGACATCCCCTCTCAGCACCCCCAGTCCAGACATCCCCCTCTCGGCACTCCGAGTCCAGACATCCCCCTCTCAGCACCCCGAGTCCAGACATCCCCCTCTCAGCACCCCGAGTCCAGACATCCCCCTCTCAGCACCACGAGTCCAGCCATCCCCCTCGCAGCACCCCGAGTCCTGACAATCCCCCTCCCAGCACCCCGAGTCCAGACATCCCCCTCTCAGCACTCCGAGCCCAGACATCCCCCTCTCAGCACCTCTAGTCCAGACATCCCCTCTCTCAGCACCCCGAGTCCAGCCATCCCCCTCTCAGCACCCCAAGTCCAGACATCCCCCTATCAGCACCCCGAGTCCAGACATCCCCTCTCAGCACCCCGAGTCCAGACATCCCCCTCTCAGCACCCCGAGTCCAGATATCCCCCTCTCAGCACCACCAGTCCAGACATCCCCCTCTCGGCACCCCGAGTCCAGACATCCCCTCTCAGCACCCCCAGTCCAGACATCCCCCTCTCGGCACCCCGAGTCCAGACATCCCCCTCTCAGCACCCCGAGTCCAGACATCCCCCTCTCAGCACCCCGAGTCCAGACATCCCCCTCTCAGCACCACGAGTCCAGCCATCCCCCTCGCAGCACCCCGAGTCCTGACAGTCCCCCTCCCAGCACCCCGAGTCCAGACATCCCCCTCTCAGCACTCCGAGCCCAGACATCCCCCTCTCAGCACCTCTAGTCCAGACATCCCCTCTCTCAGCACCCCGAGTCCAGCCATCCCCCTCTCAGCACCCCAAGTCCAGACATCCCCCTATCAGCACCCCGAGTCCAGACATCCCCTCTCAGCACCCCGAGTCCAGACATCCCCCTCTCAGCACCCCGAGTCCAGCCATCCCCCTCTCAGCACCCGAGTTCAGACATCCCCTCTCAGCACCCTGAGTCCAGACATCCCCTCTCAGCACCCCGAGTCCAGACATCCCCCTCTCAGCACCCGGAGTCCAGCCATCCCCCTCGCAGAACCCCGAGTCCTGACAGTCCCCCTCTCAGCACCCCGAGACCAGACATCCCCTCTCAGCACCCCGAGTCCAGACATCCCCCTCTCAACCCCCCGAGTTCAGACATCCCCTCTCAGCACCCCTAGTCCAGACATCCCCCTCTCAGCACCCCGAGTTCAGACATCCCCCCTCTCAGCACCCCTAGTCCGGACATCCCCCTCTCAGCACCCCTAGTCCAGACATCCCCCTCTCAGCACCCCGAGTCCTGACATCCCCCTCTCAGCACCCCGAGTCCTGACATCACCTTCTCAAAACCCCGAGTCCAGACATCCCCTCTCAGCACCCCGAGTTCAGACATCCCCCTCTCAGCACTCCAAGTCCAGACATCCCCCTCTCAACACCCCGAGTTCAGACATCCCCTCTCAGCACCCCGAGTCCAGACATCCCCCTCTCAGCACCCCAAGTTCAGACATCCCCCTCTCAGCACCCCGAGTCCAGACATCCCCCTCTCAGCACCCCGAGTTCAGACATCCCCCCTCTCAGCAACCCTAGTCCGGACATCCCCCTTCTCAGCACCCCGAGTCCAGACATCTCCCTCTCAGCACCCCGAGTCCAGACATCCCCCCTCTCAGCACCCCGAGTCCTGGCATCCCCCTATCAGCACCCCGAGCCCAGACATCTCCTCTCAGCACCCCGAGTCCTGACATTCCCCCTATCAGCACCCCGAGTCCAGACATCCCCTCTCAGCACCCCGAGTCCAGACATCTCCCTCTGAGCACCCCGAGTCCAGACATCCCCTCTCAGCACCACGAGTCATGACAGTCCCCCTCTCAGCACCCAGAGTCCAGACATCTCCCTCTCAGCACCCGAGTCCAGACATCTCCCTCTCAGCACCCGAGTCCAGACATCCCCTCTCAGCACCCCGAGTCCAGACATCCCCTCTCAACACCCCGAGTCCAGGCATCCCCTCTCAGCACCACGAGTCCTGACATCCCCCCTCTCAACACCACGAGTCCAGACCTCCCCCTCTCAGCACCCCGAGTCCAGACATCCCCCTCTCAGCACCCCGAGTCCAGACATCCTCTCTCAGCACCCCGAGTCCAGGCATCCCCTCTCAGCACGAGTCCTGACATCCCCCTTCTCAGCACCCCGAGTCCAGACATCTCCCTCTCAGCACCCCGAGTCCAGACATCCCCCTCTCAGCACCCCGAGTCCTGGCATCCCCCTCTCAGCACCCCGAGTCCAGACATCCCCTCTCAGCACCCTGAGTCCTGACAGTCCCCCTATCAGCACCCCGAGTCCAGACATCCCCTCTCAGCATCCCGAGTCCAGACATCCCCCTGTCAGCACCCCAAGTCCAGACATCTCCCTCTGAGCACCCCGAGTCCAGGCATCTCCTCTCAGCACCCCGAGTCATGACAGTCCCCCTCTCAGCACCCCGAGTCCTGACATCTGCCTCTCAGCACCCCGAGTCCAGACATCTCCCTCTCAGCACCCCGAGTCCCGACAGTCCCCAGACAGCCTCCCTATCAGCACCCAGAGGCCGGACATCTCCCTCTCAGCACCCGAGTCCAGACATCTCCCTCTCAGCACCCTAGTCCAGACATCCCCTCTCAGCACCCCGAGTCCAGACATCCCCTCTCAACACCCCGAGTCCAGGCATCCCCTCTCAGCACCACGAGTCCTGACATCCCCCCTCTCAGCACCCCGAGTCCAGACCTCCCCCTCTCAGCACCCCGAGTCCAGACATCCCCCTCTCAGCACCCCGAGTCCAGACATCCCCTCTCAGCACCCCGAGTCCAGGCATCCCCTCTCAGCACGAGTCCTGACATCCCCCTTCTCAGCACCCCGAGTCCAGACATCCCCCTCTCGGCACCCCGAGTCCAGACATCCCCCCTCTCAGCACCCCGAGTCCTGGCATCCCCCTCTCAGCACCCCTAGTCCCGACAGCCTCCCTCTCAGCACCTCGAGTCCAGACATCCCCTCTCAGCACCCCTAGTCCTGACAGTCCCCAGACAGCCTCCCTCTCAGCACCCCAAGTCCAGACATCCCCCTCTCAGCACCCCTAGTCCTGACAGTCCCCAGACAGCCTCCCTCTCAGCATCTCCAGTCCAGACATCCCCTCTCAGCACCCCAAGTCCAGACATCCCGCTCAGCACCCCGAGTCCAGACATCCCCCTTTCAGCACCCCGAGTCCAGACATCCCCCTCTCAGCACCCCGAGTCCAGACATCCCCCTCTCAGCACCCCAAGTCCAGACATCCCCCTCTCAGCACCCCGAGTCCAGACATCCCCTCTCAGCACCCCGAGTCCAGACATCCCCCTTGCAGCACCCCGAGTCCAGCCATTCCCCTCGCAGCACCCCGAGTCCTGACAGTCCCCCTCTCAGCACCCCGAGTCCAGACATCCCCCTCTCAGCACCCCGAGTCCAGACATCCCCCTCTCAGCACCCCAAGTCCAGACATCCCCCTCTCAGCACCCCGAGTTCAGACATCCCCCTCTCAGCACCCCTAGTCCAGACATCCCCCTCTCAGCACCCCGAGTCCAGGCATCCCCTCTCAGCACGAGTCCTGACATCCCCCTTCTCAGCACCCCGAGTCCAGACATCCCCTCTCAGCACCCCGAGTCCTGACAGTCCCCCTCTCAGCACCCCGAGTCCAGACATCCCCTCTCAGCACCCCGAGTCCAGACATCCCCCTCTCAGCACCCCGAGTCCTGACATCTGCCTCTCAGCACCCCGAGTCCAGACATCTCCCTCTAAGCACCCCGAGTCCCGACAGTCCCCAGACAGCCTCCCTCTCAGCACCCAGAGTCCAGACATCTCCCTCTCAGCACCCGAGTCCAGATATCTCCCTCTCAGCACCCGAGTCCAGGCATCCCCTCTCAGCACGAGTCCTGACATCCCCCTTCTCAGCACCCCGAGTCCAGACATCCCCCCTCTCAGCACCCCGAGTCCAGACATCCCCCTCTCAGCACCCCGTGTCCTGGCATCCCCCTCTCAGCACCCCAAGTCCAGACATCCCCCTCTCAGCACCCCGAGTCCAGTCATCCCCTCTCAGCACCCCGAGTCCTGACAGTCCCCCTCTCAGCACCCCGAGTCCAGACATCCCCTCTCAGCACCCCGAGTACAGACATACCCCTCTCAGCACCCCGAGTCCTGACATCTGCCTCTCAGCACCCCGAGTATAGACATCTCCCTCTCAGCACCCCGAGTCCTGACAGTCCCCAGACAGCCTCCCTCTCAGCACCCAGAGTCCAGACATCTCCCTCTCAGCACCCGAGTCCAGACATCCCCCTCTCAGCACCCCGAGTCCAGACATCCCCTCTCAGCACCACGAGTCCTGACATCCCCCCTCTCAGCACCCCGAGTCCAGACATCCCCCTCTCAGCACCCCGAGTCCAGACATCCCCCTCTCAGCACCCCGAGTCCAGGCATCCCCTCTCAGCACGAGTCCTGACATCCCCCTTCTCAGCACCCCGAGTCCAGACATCCCCCCTCTCAGCACCCCGAGTCCAGACATCCCCCTCTCAGAACCTCGAGTCCTGGCATCCCCCTCTCAGCATCCCTAGTCCCGACAGCCTCCCTCTCAGCACCTCGAGTCCAGACATCCCCCTCTCAGCACTCCTAGTCCTGACAGTCCCCAGGCAGCCTCCCTCTCAGCACCCCAAGTCGACATCCCCCTCTCAGCACCCCTAGTCCTGACAGTCCCCAGACAGCCTCCCTCTCAGCATCTCCAGTCCAGACATCCCCTCTCAGCACCCCCAGTCCAGACATCCCCCTCTCGGCACCCCGAGTCCAGACATCCCCTCTCAGCACCCCCAGTCCAGACATCCCCCTCTCGGCACCCCGAGTCCAGATATCCCCCTCTCAGCACCACCAGTCCAGACATCCCCCTCTCGGCACCCCGAGTCCAGACATCCCCTCTCAGCACCCCCAGTCCAGACATCCCCCTCTCGGCACCCCGAGTCCAGACATCCCCCTCTCAGCACCCCGAGTCCAGACATCCCCCTCTCAGCACCCCGAGTCCAGACATCCCCCTCTCAGCACCACGAGTCCAGCCATCCCCCTCGCAGCACCCCGAGTCCTGACAGTCCCCCTCCCAGCACCCCGAGTCCAGACATCCCCCTCTCAGCACTCCGAGCCCAGACATCCCCCTCTCAGCACCCCTAGTCCAGACATCCCCTCTCTCAGCACCCCGAGTCCAGCCATCCCCCTCTCAGCACCCCAAGTCCAGACATCCCCCTATCAGCACCCCGAGTCCAGACATCCCCTCTCAGCACCCCGAGTCCAGACATCCCCCTCTCAGCACCCCGAGTCCAGCCATCCCCCTCTCAGCACCCGAGTTCAGACATCCCCTCTCAGCACCCTGAGTCCAGACATCCCCTCTCAGCACCCCGAGTCCAGACATCCCCCTCTCAGCACCCGGAGTCCAGCCATCCCCCTCGCAGCACCCCGAGTCCTGACAGTCCCCCTCTCAGCACCCCGAGACCAGACATCCCCTCTCAGCACCCCGAGTCCAGACATCCCCCTCTCAACCCCCCGAGTTCAGACATCCCCTCTCAGCACCCCTAGTCCAGACATCCCCCTCTCAGCACCCCGAGTTCAGACATCCCCCCTCTCAGCACCCCTAGTCCGGACATCCCCCTCTCAGCACCCCTAGTCCAGACATCCCCCTCTCAGCACCCCGAGTCCTGACATCCCCCTCTCAGCACCCCGAGTCCTGACATCACCTTCTCAAAACCCCGAGTCCAGACATCCCCTCTCAGCACCCCGAGTTCAGACATCCCCCTCTCAGCACTCCAAGTCCAGACATCCCCCTCTCAACACCCCGAGTTCAGACATCCCCTCTCAGCACCCCGAGTCCAGACATCCCCCTCTCAGCACCCCTAGTCCAGACATCCCCCTCTCAGCACCCCGAGTCCAGGCATCCCCTCTCAGCACGAGTCCTGACATCCCCCTTCTCAGCACCCCGAGTCCAGACATCCCCTCTCAGCACCCCGAGTCCTGACAGTCCCCCTCTCAGCACCCCGAGTCCAGACATCCCCTCTCAGCACCCCGAGTCCAGACATCCCCCTCTCAGCACCCCGAGTCCTGACATCCCCTCTCAGCACCCTGAGTCCAGACCTCCCCCTCTCAGCACCCCGAGTCCAGACATCCCCCTCTCAGCACCCCGAGTCCAGACATCCCCTCTCAGCACCCCGAGTCCAGGCATCCCCTCTCAGCACGAGTCCTGACATCCCCCTTCTCAGCACCCCGAGTCCAGACATCCCCCTCTCGGCACCCCGAGTCCAGACATCCCCCCTCTCAGCACCCCGAGTCCTGGCATCCCCCTCTCAGCACCCCTAGTCCCGACAGCCTCCCTCTCAGCACCTCGAGTCCAGACATCCCCTCTCAGCACCCCTAGTCCTGACAGTCCCCAGACAGCCTCCCTCTCAGCACCCCAAGTCCAGACATCCCCCTCTCAGCACCCCTAGTCCTGACAGTCCCCAGACAGCCTCCCTCTCAGCATCTCCAGTCCAGACATCCCCTCTCAGCACCCCAAGTCCAGACATCCCGCTCAGCACCCCGAGTCCAGACATCCCCCTTTCAGCACCCCGAGTCCAGACATCCCCCTCTCAGCACCCCGAGTCCAGACATCCCCCTCTCAGCACCCCAAGTCCAGACATCCCCCTCTCAGCACCCCGAGTCCAGACATCCCCCTCTCAGCACCCCGAGTCCAGACATCCCCCTTGCAGCACCCCGAGTCCAGCCATTCCCCTCGCAGCACCCCGAGTCCTGACAGTCCCCCTCTCAGCACCCCGAGTCCAGACATCCCCCTCTCAGCACCCCGAGTCCAGACATCCCCCTCTCAGCACCCCAAGTCCAGACATCCCCCTCTCAGCACCCCGAGTCCAGGCATCCCCTCTCAGCACGAGTCCTGACATCCCCCTTCTAAGCACCCCGAGTCCAGACATCCCCTCTCAGCACCCCGAGTCCTGACAGTCCCCCTCTCAGCACCCCGAGTCCAGACATCCCCTCTCAGCACCCCGAGTCCAGACATCCCCCTCTCAGCACCCCGAGTCCTGACATCTGCCTCTCAGCACCCCGAGTCCAGACATCTCCCTCTAAGCACCCCGAGTCCCGACAGTCCCCAGACAGCCTCCCTCTCAGCACCCAGAGTCCAGACATCTCCCTCTCAGCACCCGAGTCCAGATATCTCCCTCTCAGCACCCGAGTCCAGGCATCCCCTCTCAGCACGAGTCCTGACATCCCCCTTCTCAGCACCCCGAGTCCAGACATCCCCCCTCTCAGCACCCCGAGTCCAGACATCCCCCCTCTCAGCACCCCGTGTCCTGGCATCCCCCTCTCAGCACCCCAAGTCCAGACATCCCCCTCTCAGCACCCCGAGTCCAGTCATCCCCTCTCAGCACCCCGAGTCCTGACAGTCCCCCTCTCAGCACCCCGAGTCCAGACATCCCCTCTCAGCACCCCGAGTCCAGACATCCCCCTCTCAGCACCCCGAGTCCTGACATCTGCCTCTCAGCACCCCGAGTAAAGACATCTCCCTCTCAGCACCCCGAGTCCTGACAGTCCCCAGACAGCCTCCCTCTCAGCACCCAGAGTCCAGACATCTCCCTCTCAGCACCCGAGTCCAGACATCCCCCTCTCAGCACCCCGAGTCCAGACATCCCCTCTCAACACCCCGAGTCCAGGCATCCCCTCTCAGCACCACGAGTCCTGACATCCCCCCTCTCAGCACCCCGAGTCCAGACATCCCCCTCTCAGAACCCCGAGTCCAGACATCCCCCTCTCAGCACCCCGAGTCCAGACATCCCCCTCTCAGCACCCCGAGTCCAGGCATCCCCTCTCAGCACGAGTCCTGACATCCCCCTTCTCAGCACCCCGAGTCCAGACATCCCCCCTCTCAGCACCCCGAGTCCAGACATCCCCCTCTCAGAACCTCGAGTCCTGGCATCCCCCTCTCAGCATCCCTAGTCCCGACAGCCTCCCTCTCAGCACCTCGAGTCCAGACATCCCCCTCTCAGCACTCCTAGTCCTGACAGTCCCCAGGCAGCCTCCCTCTCAGCACCCCAAGTCCAGACATCCCCCTCTCAGCACCCCTAGTCCTGACAGTCCCCAGACAGCCTCCCTCTCAGCATCTCCAGTCCAGACATCCCCTCTCAGCACCCCAAGTCCAGACATCCCCTCTCAGCACCCCCAGTCCAGACATCCCCCTCTCGGCACCCCGAGTCCAGACATCCCCTCTCAGCACCCCCAGTCCAGACATCCCCCTCTCGGCACCCCGAGTCCAGATATCCCCCTCTCAGCACCACCAGTCCAGACATCCCCCTCTCGGCACCCCGAGTCCAGACATCCCCTCTCAGCACCCCCAGTCCAGACATCCCCCTCTCGGCACCCCGAGTCCAGACATCCCCCTCTCAGCAACCCGAGTCCAGACATCCCCCTCTCAGCACCCCGAGTCCAGACATCCCCCTCTCAGCACCACGAGTCCAGCCATCCCCCTCGCAGCACCCCGAGTCCTGACAGTCCCCCTCCCAGCACCCCCGAGTCCAGACATCCCCCTCTCAGCACTCCGAGCCCAGACATCCCCCTCTCAGCACCTCTAGTCCAGACATCCCCTCTCTCAGCACCCCGAGTCCAGCCATCCCCCTCTCAGCACCCCAAGTCCAGACATCCCCCTATCAGCACCCCGAGTCCAGACATCCCCTCTCAGCACCCCGAGTCCAGACATCCCCCTCTCAGCACCCCGAGTCCAGATATCCCCCTCTCAGCACCACCAGTCCAGACATCCCCCTCTCGGCACCCCGAGTCCAGACATCCCCTCTCAGCACCCCCAGTCCAGACATCCCCCTCTCGGCACCCCGAGTCCAGACATCCCCCTCTCAGCACCCCGAGTCCAGACATCCCCCTCTCAGCACCCCGAGTCCAGACATCCCCCTCTCAGCACCACGAGTCCAGCCATCCCCCTCGCAGCACCCCGAGTCCTGACAGTCCCCCTCCCAGCACCCCGAGTCCAGACATCCCCCTCTCAGCACTCCGAGCCCAGACATCCCCCTCTCAGCACCTCTAGTCCAGACATCCCCTCTCTCAGCACCCCGAGTCCAGCCATCCCCCTCTCAGCACCCCAAGTCCAGACATCCCCCTATCAGCACCCCGAGTCCAGACATCCCCTCTCAGCACCCCGAGTCCAGACATCCCCCTCTCAGCACCCCGAGTCCAGCCATCCCCCTCTCAGCACCCGAGTTCAGACATCCCCTCTCAGCACCCTGAGTCCAGACATCCCCTCTCAGCACCCCGAGTCCAGACATCCCCCTCTCAGCACCCGGAGTCCAGCCATCCCCCTCGCAGAACCCCGAGTCCTGACAGTCCCCCTCTCAGCACCCCGAGACCAGACATCCCCTCTCAGCACCCCGAGTCCAGACATCCCCCTCTCAACCCCCCGAGTTCAGACATCCCCTCTCAGCACCCCTAGTCCAGACATCCCCCTCTCAGCACCCCGAGTTCAGACATCCCCCCTCTCAGCACCCCTAGTCCGGACATCCCCCTCTCAGCACCCCTAGTCCAGACATCCCCCTCTCAGCACCCCGAGTCCTGACATCCCCCTCTCAGCACCCCGAGTCCTGACATCACCTTCTCAAAACCCCGAGTCCAGACATCCCCTCTCAGCACCCCGAGTTCAGACATCCCCCTCTCAGCACTCCAAGTCCAGACATCCCCCTCTCAACACCCCGAGTTCAGACATCCCCTCTCAGCACCCCGAGTCCAGACATCCCCCTCTCAGCACCCCAAGTTCAGACATCCCCCTCTCAGCACCCCGAGTCCAGACATCCCCCTCTCAGCACCCCGAGTTCAGACATCCCCCCTCTCAGCAACCCTAGTCCGGACATCCCCCTCTCAGCACCCCGAGTCCAGACATCCCCCTCTCAGCACCCCAAGTTCAGACATCCCCCTCTCAGCACCCCGAGTCCAGACATCCCCTCTCAGCACCCCGAGTCCAGACATCCCCTCTCAGCACCCCGAGTCCTGACAGTCACCCGCTCAGCACCCCGAGTCCAGACATCCCCTCTCAGCACCCCGAGTCCAGACATCCCCCTCGCAGCACCCCGAGTCCTGACATCTGCCTCTCAGCACCCCGAGTCCAGACATCTCCCTCTCAGCACCCCGATTCCCGACAGTCCCCAGACAGCCTCCCTCTCAGCACCCAGAGTCCAGACATCTCCCTCTCAGCACCCGAGTCCAGACATCTCCCTCTCAGCACCCGAGTCCAGGCATCCCCTCTCAGCACGAGTCCTGACACCCCCCTTCTCAGCACCCCGAGATCAGACAACCCCCTCTCAGCACCCCGAGTCCAGACATCCCCTCTCAGCACCCCGAGTCCTGGCATCCCCCTCTCAGCACCCCGAGTCCAGACATCCCCTCTCAGCACCCCGAGTCCTGACAGTCCCCCTCTCAGCACCCCGAGTCCAGGCATCCCCTCAGCACGAGTCCTGACATCCCCCTTCTCAGCACCCCGAGTCTAGACATCCCCCTCTCGGCACCCCGAGTCCAGACATCCCCCTCTCAGCACCCCGAGTCCTGGCATCCCCCTCTCAGCACCCCTAGTCCCGACAGCCTCCCTCTCAGCACCTCGAGTCCAGACATCCCCCTCTCAGCACCCCGAGTCCTGACAGTCCCCAGACAGCCTCCCTCTCAGCACCCCAAGTCCAGACATCCCCCTCTCAGCACCCCTAGTCCTGACAGTCCCCAGACAGCCTCCCTCTCAGCATCTCCAGTCCAGACATCCCCTCTCAGCACCCCAAGTCCAGACATCCCGCTCAGCACCCCGAGTCCAGACATCCCCTTTCAGCACCCCGAGTCCAGACATCCCCCTCTCAGCACCCCGAGTCCAGACTTCCCCCTCTCAGCACCCCAAGTCCAGACATCCCCCTCTCAGCACCCCGAGTCCAGACATCCCCCTCTCAGCACCCCGAGTCCAGCCATCCCCCTCGCACACCCCGAGTCCAGCCATTCCCCTCGCAGCACCCCGAGTCCTGACAGTCCCCCTCTCAGTAACCCGAGTCCAGACATCCCCCTCTCAGCACCCCGAGTCCAGACATCCCCCTCTCAGCACCCCGAGTCCAGCCATCCCCCTCGCAGCACCCCGAGTCCTGACAGTCCCCTCTCAGCACCCCGAGTCCAGACAAACCCCTCTCAGCACCCCGAGTCCAGACATCCCCCTCCCAGCACCCCTAGTCCAGACATCCCCCTCTCAGCACCCCGAGTTCAGACATCCCCCCTCTCAGCACCCCCGTCCGGACATCCCCCTCTCAGCACCCCTAGTCCAGACATCCCCCTCTCAGCACCCCGAGTTCAGACATCCCCCTCTCAGCACCCCGAGTCCAGACATCCCCCTCTCAGCACCCGAGTCCTGACAGTCCCCCTCTCAGCAACCCGAGTCCTGACATCTGCCTCTCAGCACCCCGAGTCCAGACATCTCCCTCTCAGCACCCCGAGTCCCGACAGTCCCCAGACAGCCTCCCTCTCAGCACCCATAGGCCGGACATCTCCCTCTCAGCACCCGAGTCCAGACATCTCCCTCTCAGCACCCGAGTCCAGACATCCCCTCTCAGCACCCCGAGTCCAGACATCCCCTCTCAACACCCCGAGTCCAGGCATCCCCTCTCAGCACCACGAGTCCTGACATCCCCCTCTCAGCACCCCGAGTCCAGACCTCCCCCTCTCAGCACCCCGAGTCCAGACATCCCCTCTCAGCACCCCGAGTCCAGGCATCCCCTCTCAGCACGAGTCCTGACATCTCCCTTCTCAGCACCCCGAGTCCAGACATCCCCCTCTCGGCACCCCGAGTCCAGACATCCCCCTCTCAGCACCCCGAGTCCTGGCATCCCCCTCTCAGCACCCCTAGTCCCGACAGCCTCCCTCTCAGCACCTCGAGTCCAGACATCCCCTCTCAGCACCCCTAGTCCTGACAGTCCCCAGACAGCCTCCCTCTCAGCACCCCAAGTCCAGACATCCCCCTCTCAGCACCCCTAGTCCTGACAGTCCCCAGACAGCCTCCCTCTCAGCATCTCCAGTCCAGACATCCCCTCTCAGCACCCCAAGTCCAGACATCCCGCTCAGCACCCCGAGTCCAGACATCCCCCTTTCAGCACCCCGAGTCCAGACATCCCCCTCTCAGCACCCCGAGTCCAGACATCCCCCTCTCAGCACCCCAAGTCCAGACATCCCCCTCTCAGCACCCCGAGTCCAGACATCCCCCTCTCAGCACCCCGAGTCCAGCCATCCCCCTTGCAGCACCCCGAGTCCAGCCATTCCCCTCGCAGCACCCCGAGTCCTGACAGTCCCCCTCTCAGCACCCCGAGTCCAGACATCCCCCTCTCAGCACCCCGAGTCCAGACATCCCCCTCTCAGCACCCCAAGTCCAGACATCCCCCTCTCAGCACCCCGAGTTCAGACATCCCCCTCTCAGCACCCCTAGTCCAGACATCCCCCTCTCAGCACCCCGAGTCCAGGCATCCCCTCTCAGCACGAGTCCTGACATACCCCTTCTCAGCACCCCGAGTCCAGACATCCCCTCTCAGCACCCCGAGTCCTGACAGTCCCCCTCTCAGCACCCCGAGTCCAGACATCCCCTCTCAGCACCCCGAGTCCAGACATCCCCCTCTCAGCACCCCGAGTCCTGACATCTGCCTCTCAGCACCCCGAGTCCAGACATCTCCCTCTAAGCACCCCGAGTCCCGACAGTCCCCAGACAGCCTCCCTCTCAGCACCCAGAGTCCAGACATCTCCCTCTCAGCACCCGAGTCCAGATATCTCCCTCTCAGCACCCGAGTCCAGGCATCCCCTCTCAGCACGAGTCCTGACATCCCCCTTCTCAGCACCCCGAGTCCAGACATCCCCCCTCTCAGCACCCCGAGTCCAGACATCCCCCTCTCAGCACCCCGTGTCCTGGCATCCCCCTCTCAGCACCCCAAGTCCAGACATCCCCCTCTCAGCACCCCGAGTCCAGTCATCCCCTCTCAGCACCCCGAGTCCTGACAGTCCCCCTCTCAGCACCCCGAGTCCAGACATCCCCTCTCAGCACCCCGAGTCCAGACATCCCCCTCTCAGCACCCTGAGTCCTGACATCTGCCTCTCAGCACCCCGAGTATAGACATCTCCCTCTCAGCACCCCGAGTCCTGACAGTCCCCAGACAGCCTCCCTCTCAGCACCCAGAGTCCAGACATCTCCCTCTCAGCACCCGAGTCCAGACATCCCCCTCTCAGCACCCCGAGTCCAGACATCCCCTCTCAACACCCCGAGTCCAGGCATCCCCTCTCAGCACCACGAGTCCTGACATCCCCCTCTCAGCACCCCGAGTCCAGACATCCCCCTCTCAGCACCCCGAGTCCAGACATCCCCCTCTCAGCACCCCGAGTCCAGACATCCCCCTCTCAGCACCCCGAGTCCAGGCATCCCCTCTCAGCACGAGTCCTGACATCCCCCTTCTCAGCACCCCGAGTCCAGACATCCCCCCTCTCAGCACCCCGAGTCCAGACATCCCCCTCTCAGAACCTCGAGTCCTGGCATCCCCCTCTCAGCATCCCTAGTCCCGACAGCCTCCCTCTCAGCACCTCGAGTCCAGACATCCCCCTCTCAGCACTCCTAGTCCTGACAGTCCCCAGGCAGCCTCCCTCTCAGCACCCCAAGTCCAGACATCCCCCTCTCAGCACCCCTAGTCCTGACAGTCCCCAGACAGCCTCCCTCTCAGCATCTCCAGTCCAGACATCCCCTCTCAGCACCCCAAGTCCAGACATCCCCTCTCAGCACCCCCAGCCCAGACATCCCCCTCTCGGCACCCCGAGTCCAGACATCCCCTCTCAGCACCCCCAGTCCAGACATCCCCCTCTCGGCACCCCGAGTCCAGATATCCCCCTCTCAGCACCACCAGTCCAGACATCCCCCTCTCGGCACCCCGAGTCCAGACATCCCCTCTCAGCACTCCCAGTCCAGACATCCCCCTCTCGGCACCCCGAGTCCAGACATCCCCCTCTCAGCACCCCGAGTCCAGACATCCCCCTCTCAGCACCCCGAGTCCAGACATCCCCCTCTTAGCACCCCGAGTCCAGCCATCCCCCTCGCAGCACCCCGAGTCCTGACAGTCCCCCTCCCAGCACCCCGAGTCCAGACATCCCCCTCTCAGCACTCCGAGTCCAGACATCCCCCTCTCAGCACCCCTAGTCCAGACATCCCCTCTCTCAGCACCCCGAGTCCAGCCATCCCCCTCTCAGCACCCCTAGTCCAGACATCCCCCTATCAGCACCCCGAGTCCAGACATCCCCTCTCAGCACCCCGAGTCCAGACATCCCCCTCTCAGCACCCCGAGTCCAGCCATCCCCCTCTCAGCACCCGAGTTCAGACATCCCCTCTCAGCACCCTGAGTCCAGACATCCCCTCTCAGCACCCCGAGTCCAGACATCCCCCTCTCAGCACCCCGAGTCCAGCCATCCCCCTCGCAGCACCCCGAGTCCTGACAGTCCCCCTCTCAGCACCCCGAGACCAGACATCCCCTCTCAGCACCCCGAGTCCAGACATCCCCCTCTCAACCCCCCGAGTTCAGACATCCCCTCTCAGCACCCCTAGTCCAGACATCCCCCTCTCAGCACCCCTAGTCCAGACATCCCCCTCTCAGCACCCCGAGTCCTGACATCACCTTCTCAACACCCCGAGTCCAGACATCCCCTCTCAGCACCCCGAGTTCAGACATCCCCCTCTCAGCACTCCAAGTCCAGACATCCCCCTCTCAACACCCCGAGTTCAGACATCCCCTCTCAGCACCCTGAGTCCAGCCATCCCCCTCGCAGCACCCCGAGTCCTGACAGTCCCCCTCCCAGCACCCCGAGTCCAGACATCCCCCTCTCAGCACTCCCGAGTCCAGACATCCCCCTCTCAGCACCCCTAGTCCAGACATCCCCTCTCTCAGCACCCCGAGTCCAGCCATCCCCCTCTCAGCACCCCTAGTCCAGACATCCCCCTATCAGCACCCCGAGTCCAGACATCCCCTCTCAGCACCCCGAGTCCAGACATCCCCCTCTCAGCACCCGAAGTTCAGACATCCCCCTCTCAGCACCCCGAGTCCAGACATCCCCCTCTCAGCACCCCGAGTCCAGACATCCCCCTCTCAGCACCCCGAGTCCAGACATCCCCCTCTCAGCACCCCGAGTTCAGACATCCCCCCTCTCAGCACCCCTAGTCCGGACATCCCCCTCTCAGCACCCCGAGTCCAGACATCCCCCTCTCAGCACCCCAAGTTCAGACATCCCCCTCTCAGCACCCCGAGTCCAGACATCCCCTCTCAGCACCCCGAGTCCAGACATCCCCTCTCAGCACCCCGAGTCCTGACAGTCCCCCGCTCAGCACCCCGAGTCCAGACATCCCCTCTCAGCACCCCGAGTCCAGACATCCCCCTCTCAGCACCCCGAGTCCTGACATCTGCCTCTCAGCACCCCGAGTCCAGACATCTCCCTCTCAGCACCCCGATTCCCGACAGTCCCCAGACAGCCTCCCTCTCAGCACCCAGAGTCCAGACATCTCCCTCTCAGCACCCGAGTCCAGACATCTCCCTCTCAGCACCCGAGTCCAGGCATCCCCTCTCAGCACGAGTCCTGACACCCCCTTCTCAGCATCCCGAGTTCAGACATCCCCCTCTCAGCACCCCGAGTCCAGACATCCCCCTCTCAGCACCCCGAGTCCTGGCATCCCCCTCTCAGCACCCCGAGTCCAGACATCCCCTCTCAGCACCCCGAGTCCTGACAGTCCCCCTCTCAGCACCCCGAGTCCAGGCATCCCCTCAGCACGAGTCCTGACATCCCCCTTCTCAGCACCCCGAGTCTAGACATCCCCCTCTCGGCACCCCGAGTCCAGACATCCCCCTCTCAGCACCCCGAGTCCTGGCATCCCCCTCTCAGCACCCCTAGTCCCGACAGCCTCCCTCTCAGCACCTCGAGTCCAGACATCCCCCTCTCAGCACCCCGAGTCCTGACAGTCCCCAGACAGCCTCCCTCTCAGCACCCCAAGTCCAGACATCCCCCTCTCAGCACCCCTAGTCCTGACAGTCCCCAGACAGCCTCCCTCTCAGCATCTCCAGTCCAGACATCCCCTCTCAGCACCCCAAGTCCAGACATCCCGCTCAGCACCCCGAGTCCAGACATCCCCCTTTCAGCACCCCGAGTCCAGACATCCCCCTCTCAGCACCCCGAGTCCAGACTTCCCCCTCTCAGCACCCCAAGTCCAGACATCCCCCTCTCAGCACCCCGAGTCCAGACATCCCCCTCTCAGCACCCCGAGTCCAGCCATCCCCCTCGCAGCACCCCGAGTCCAGCCATTCCCCTCGCAGTACCCCGAGTCCTGGCAGTCCCCCTCTCAGTAACCCGAGTCCAGACATCCCCCTCTCAGCACCCCGAGTCCAGACATCCCCTCTCAGCACCCCGAGTCCAGACATCCCCTCTCAGCACCCCGAGTCCTGACAGTCCCCCGCTCAGCACCCCGAGTCCAGACATCCCCTCTCAGCACCCCGAGTCCAGACATCCCCCTCTCAGCACCCCGAGTCCTGACATCTGCCTCTCAGCACCCCGAGTCCAGACATCTCCCTCTCAGCACCCCGATTCCCGACAGTCCCCAGACAGCCTCCCTCTCAGCACCCAGAGTCCAGACATCTCCCTCTCAGCACCCGAGTCCAGACATCTCCCTCTCAGCACCCGAGTCCAGGCATCCCCTCTCAGCACGAGTCCTGACACCCCCTTCTCAGCACCCCGAGTCCAGACATCCCCCTCTCAGCACTCCCGAGTCCAGACATCCCCCTCTCAGCACCCCTAGTCCAGACATCCCCTCTCTCAGCACCCCGAGTCCAGCCATCCCCCTCTCAGCACCCCTAGTCCAGACATCCCCCTATCAGCACCCCGAGTCCAGACATCCCCTCTCAGCACCCCGAGTCCAGACATCCCCCTCTCAGCACCCGAAGTTCAGACATCCCCCTCTCAGCACCCCGAGTCCAGACATCCCCCTCTCAGCACCCCGAGTCCAGACATCCCCCTCTCAGCACCCCGAGTCCAGACATCCCCCTCTCAGCACCCCGAGTTCAGACATCCCCCCTCTCAGCACCCCTAGTCCGGACATCCCCCTCTCAGCACCCCGAGTCCAGACATCCCCCTCTCAGCACCCCAAGTTCAGACATCCCCCTCTCAGCACCCCGAGTCCAGACATCCCCTCTCAGCACCCCGAGTCCAGACATCCCCTCTCAGCACCCCGAGTCCTGACAGTCCCCCGCTCAGCACCCCGAGTCCAGACATCCCCTCTCAGCACCCCGAGTCCAGACATCCCCCTCTCAGCACCCCGAGTCCTGACATCTGCCTCTCAGCACCCCGAGTCCAGACATCTCCCTCTCAGCACCCCGATTCCCGACAGTCCCCAGACAGCCTCCCTCTCAGCACCCAGAGTCCAGACATCTCCCTCTCAGCACCCGAGTCCAGACATCTCCCTCTCAGCACCCGAGTCCAGGCATCCCCTCTCAGCACGAGTCCTGACACCCCCTTCTCAGCATCCCGAGTTCAGACATCCCCCTCTCAGCACCCCGAGTCCAGACATCCCCCTCTCAGCACCCCGAGTCCTGGCATCCCCCTCTCAGCACCCCGAGTCCAGACATCCCCTCTCAGCACCCCGAGTCCTGACAGTCCCCCTCTCAGCACCCCGAGTCCAGGCATCCCCTCAGCACGAGTCCTGACATCCCCCTTCTCAGCACCCCGAGTCTAGACATCCCCCTCTCGGCACCCCGAGTCCAGACATCCCCCTCTCAGCACCCCGAGTCCTGGCATCCCCCTCTCAGCACCCCTAGTCCCGACAGCCTCCCTCTCAGCACCTCGAGTCCAGACATCCCCCTCTCAGCACCCCGAGTCCTGACAGTCCCCAGACAGCCTCCCTCTCAGCACCCCAAGTCCAGACATCCCCCTCTCAGCACCCCTAGTCCTGACAGTCCCCAGACAGCCTCCCTCTCAGCATCTCCAGTCCAGACATCCCCTCTCAGCACCCCAAGTCCAGACATCCCGCTCAGCACCCCGAGTCCAGACATCCCCCTTTCAGCACCCCGAGTCCAGACATCCCCCTCTCAGCACCCCGAGTCCAGACTTCCCCCTCTCAGCACCCCAAGTCCAGACATCCCCCTCCCAGCACCCCGAGTCCAGACATCCCCCTCTCAGCACCCCGAGTCCAGCCATCCCCCTCGCAGCACCCCGAGTCCAGCCATTCCCCTCGCAGTACCCCGAGTCCTGGCAGTCCCCCTCTCAGTAACCCGAGTCCAGACATCCCCCTCTCAGCACCCCGAGTCCAGACATCCCCCTCTCAGCACCCCGAGTCCAGCCATCCCCCTCGCAGCACCCCGAGTCCTGACAGTCCCCTCTCAGCACCCCGAGTCCAGACAAACCCCTCTCAGCACCCCGAGTCCAGACATCCCCCTCTCAGCACCCCTAGTCCAGACATCCCCCTCTCAGCACCCTGAGTTCAGACATCCCCCTCTCAGCACCCCCGTCCGGACATCCCCCTCTCAGCACCCCTAGTCCAGACATCCCCTCTCAGCACCCCGAGTTCAGACATCCCCCTTCAGCACCCCGAGTCCAGACATCCCCCTCTCAGCACCCGAGTCCTGACAGTCCCCCTCTCAGCAACCCGAGTCCAGACATCCCCTCTCAGCACCCCGAGTCCAGACATCCCCTCTCAGCACCCCGAGTCCTGACATCCCCCTCTCAGCACCCCCAGTCCAGACAAACCCCTCTCAGCACCCCGAGTCCAGACATCCCCCTCTCAGCCCCCCCCCCCCCCCCCCCCGAGTTCAGACATCCCCCTCTCAGCACCCCGAGTCCTGACATCCCCTCTCAGCACCCCGAGTCCAGACATCCCCCTCTCAACACCCCGAGTCCAGACATCCCTTCTCAGCACCCCGAGTTCAGACATCCCCCTCTCAGCACCCCAAGTCCAGACATCCCCCTCTCAGCCTCCCGAGTTCAGACATCCCCTCTCAGCACCCGAGTCCTGACAGTCCCCCTCTCAGCACCCCGAGTCCTGACAGCCTCCCTCTCAGCACCCCGAGTCCTGACATCCCCCTTCTCAGCACCCCGAGTCCAGACATCCCCCTCGCAGCACCCCGAGTCCAGACATCCCCTCTCAGCACCCCGAGTCCTGACAGTCCCCAGACAGCCTCCCTCTCAGCACCCCGAGTCCAGACATCCCCTCTCAGCACCCGAGTCCCGACAGTCCCCCCTCTCAGCACCCCGAGTCCAGACATCCCCTCTCAGCACCCGAGTCCCGACAGTCCCCCCTCTCAGCACCCCGAGTCCAGACATCCCCTCTCAGCACCCGAGTCCCGACAGTCCCCCCTCTCAGCACCCCCGAGTCCAGACATCCCCTCTCAGCACCCGAGTCCCGACAGTCCCCCCTCTCAGCACCCCGAGTCCAGCCATCCCCCTCGCAGCACCCCGAGTCCTGACAGTCCCCCTCTCAGCACCCCGAGTCCCGACAGTCCCCCCCTCTCAACACCCCGAGTCCTGACATCCCCCCTCTCAACACCCCGAGTCCTGACATCCCCCTTCTCAGCACCCCGAGTCCAGACATCCCCTCTCAGCACCCCGAGTCCCGACAGTCCCCCTCTCAGCACCCCGAGTCCAGACATCCCCTCTCAGCACCCGAGTCCCGACAGTCCCCCCTCTCAGCACCCCGAGTCCAGCCATCCCCCTCGCAGCACCCCGAGTCCTGACAGTCCCCCTCTCAGCACCCCGAGTCCCGACAGTCCCCCCTCTCAACACCCCGAGTCCCGACAGTCCCCCCTCTCAGCACCCCGAGTCCTGACATCACCCTCTCAACACCCCGAGTCCTGACATCACCCTCTCAACACCCCGAGTCCCGACAGTCCCCCTCTCAGCACCCCGAGTCCAGACATCCCCTCTCAGCACCCCGAGTCCCGACAGTCCCCCCTCTCAACACCCCGAGTCCTGACAGTCCCCCTCTCAGCACCCCGAGTCCTGACATCACCCTCTCAACACCCCGAGTCCTGACATCCCCTCTCAGCACCCCGAGTCCAGACATCCCCTCTCAGCACCCCGAGTCCCGACAGTCCCCCCTCTCAACACCCCGAGTCCTGACATCCCCCTCTCAGCACCCGAGTCCAGACATCCCCTCTCAGCACCCCGAGTCCTGACATCCCCCTCTCAGCACCCCGAGTCCCGACAGTCCCGTCCACAGCAGTGTCCTAGCATTGGGAAATTTGGGTGGAAAACAACACCCTATAGATACTATTTTGCCACCCTTTTCCCCAAGTTTTCCTGTAAATTTTCCACTCCTTATTTTAAAATATATTGGATAATTTGAACTCTGATACTGATTTATGGATGTAACGATAGGGACAGCCTGTGGAGGGAAAGACATGAGAATTGGCATAGGTAATAAATGATCCTGGTGAGCGGGTAATTAGGCATTGATAAAGCCGAATACATGATGTTTTTTTGGTTTAATTTTCCACTCTGTGTTTATTTTTAGTCAGAATTGTCCATACCGCACCCAAACTCGAAAGCAATCTGTAGAAACCGATAAAATAACACAAGAAACCACCGAGTCCACTCAGCTCCCGACTCCTGTACCCGAGCCCGACATGAAGATGACTCCCGCGGCCCGCTGCCGCGGCCCGGCACAGTGCCATCCGATCACGGCTCGGCGATCGTTGGACCGACCACTGGCCGGCCACCAGCCGTCGCCGCGCACCGGACGTCCGACCAGGGTTGTGCTCGACTCAGAGTCGGTGAGTCAAATTTGACTCAACTCTGACTCAAATCAACTTGAGTCAGAGTCGAGTCGCTTAAGGAAAATAGGGGCTTGCCTTGAGTCAGAGTTGAGTCGCTGAAAAAAATATGGGCTCAACTTGAGTCAGAGTCGATTCGCTTAATAAAAATAGGGGTTTGAGTTGAGTCAGAGTGAAGTCGCATGGATGTCGCTTGAGTCAAAGTTGAGTCGTCTGGATGCTGCTTGAGTCAAAGCTGAGTCGACTCATCCTCTTACGAGTCAAAGTCGCATCTGATGCAAACAACAAATTGGGAGCAACTAAATAATGAAGGGGTCCAAACAATGTTCTAGTGTGAGGGTGGGTTCAGGTGCTTTTCAAACCCACATAAATCAATTTTCTGTCTAAAAATAACTTAAAGGAAATAGTTCACCTTGGCAAAAATTTACCCAACACGATTTGATTATACTTTGTAATACAATTTCTTTTTACATTGTCAAAAAGGCCTTATATCGCGCCGATTCAGGACAGAAGGCCGTAAATTTGTATTGTTTATCAAAACTATATGCATACTCTCTGAGTCAGAGTCCTGACGTCACGCGAATGCAAAAAATGGTTCAGCCAATCAGATTCGAAAGTAGTCGCGTAAAGATAGACTCGTATTGGAGATGTGCCAACCGGCGGCCGGCGATTCGATTGCTAGCACCAGCTGCAAGCTGATTGGCTGATGGTATAGCCTCTGCCCGGGCTGGAACCAGTACAACATTCTTTCGCCAGCACCGCATTTCTTCGCCAAAAACTCAAATATATTCGCCTGGAGTCTTTTCAGTCAAGAAAACTTGCAGATAGGGGTTTCCCAACACGGGCTACAAAACTGCTATTTCAGTTAAAAACCCTATGTTGAAGGTGAACTATTTCCTTTAAAGAGTACTTAAAGGAAATAGTTCACCTTCAACATAGGGTTTTTAACTGAAATAGCCGTTTTGTAGCCCGTGTTGAGAAATCCCTATCTGCAACTGTTCTTGACTGAAAAGACTCTCCAGCCGAAGATATTTGACTTTTTGGCGAAGAAATGCGGCGCATATATGATATACCGTACCATCTGAAAGTGCCAGCACTGCACGGAGCATGCGCAGACCAATAACGCACACCATAAACTTAATAATTTACGACCTTCTGTCCTGAATTGGCGCGATGTAGGACCATTTTTGAAAAGAAAAAAAGAAACTGTATTAAAAAATATAACAAAATCATGTTCTGAAAAATTTCCGAAGGTGAACTATTTCCTTTAACTACATCACAAACTCTGCTGACTGCTCCTTATCTTAAGTGAAGCAATACAATATTGAATATGTACATATAAATTATAACTGCAGTATTTATAACCAAATAATATCATATCAACATAACATTCTGGAATGTGTATACGAACCATGAACCATACGCGCCATTTATGTCTGAAATAGAAAGTTTGCATCACAAACTCACTTGATGTTGATAGGTACTTGAATAATGTTAATTCAACAACAGATCACAATTCACTTTGTTTGCTAACGCCAAAATATTTGCTTTCGGAATTCTTACAGTTGTCACTTGTCAGTTCACCCATGACTCAGTTACATTTCAAAACATAGGCGTTTATGGTTCGATGGTTCGAGCGCGATTATTTTGCTAAACTCCACAACAATGACTTGGCAAGTTTCAATCATACGAATTTCCTACCGTGCTGATAGGTCCTCAACTCAAATGTGTTGAGGAATTGATTGAGGACTGTGATTGGAATATATTAGTCCACATGCTAACACTAGCTACTAGCAGTTCACAAGTTACTCTGGGAGTGTCACATATGCAATTTCTCCAAATAATTGATTAAACCAGTTAACTTGCAAATTCCATCCAAACTTTTTTATTAATTTTGTGTGCGCAGTTTCAGGGCGGGTTTTAAAACAAGTCCTGCGCCCCGCCAGGCACGGAGGTTTAGTGAGAGCGTGATAGGGTTTAGTGAGCGGCATTAAAGGAAATAGTTCACCTTCAACATGGGATTTTGAACTGAAATAGCAGTTTTGTAGCCCGTGTTGAGAAATCCTTATCTGCAACTTTTCTTGGCTGAAAAGACTCTCCAGCCGAAGATATTTGACTTTTTGGCGAGGGAATGCGGCGCATATATGATATACCGTACCGTCTGAGAGTGCCAGCACTACCAGGGTGCATGCGCAGACCAATAACGCACACCATAACATTAATAATTTACGACCTTCTGTCCTGAATTGGCGCGATGTAGGACCATTTTTGAAAATAAAAAAAGAAACTGTATTAAAAAATATAATAAAATCGTGTTCTGAAAATTTCCGAAGGTGAACTATTTCCTTTAACCTAACCCTACAGCGTAAATAAGTTATGTGACGTCATAGCCGGGCCGCCGTGAACGCCGTCTATACTTGCCGTATCAAGGTCGGTCGTCGTCAGCTGGTATTTCAGGCGGTTGTCATCCCAATGCCTATAAGGTGTTCAATAAATTATCCCGGTGACGTCACTGGTGCATTACCTTTTGGATCCCTGTGTTTTCTTGTCATTAATATGAGACTTGATACTGTCGAACATACATTATTGATGATGTATTTTACATGTATGTGACTTGCGAAGTAGTGTTGCATATATTTAGCTTGCTATGCCGGATAATAAGTATCCCCTCGGTGACGTCATATCAGATAATGCGCAGCAGGGACGATTCTACCTTATATTTATGGCCTTGCTGGCGTGTAAAGTTGTAAACAAAGTTTGGCGGCGGCGAGGCGACGGAAGCGGCGAGATATTAATTATTGTAGTTAGAATTAGTTATAGTGAAAAATGTCTAGGGGAAGACATACATAGTTACTAAACGGGATATTATCTATCGATTGGTAGGTATAGTATAGGCATTAACTAATAACTAATGCCGAATCGTGTGCAGATGGCCAGTACATCGAAACATTTCATTGCTTGGTTACAACATTTTGGAATATGCAGTGAATTGTATTGAAGTTGAACGCTACAAAATATTACATTTTGTGATTGGGGTTGGCATTGGGGGAGTTACATGTCCTTACCTTACCTTGCCTTGCCTTACCTTACGGTAATCAGGATGTTTAGGCCTCAAGGCCTGTAGTACCCGCTCTCATCGAGCTCATGATTCCTGGCATGTCTCAGTCAGTTAATGTCTCACCACACATGTGTTGCACACCCTTGTGTATGTGTTGCACACCCTTGTGTAACGCTGGTGGATGGTGTGGTTTAATTGTATTTTACTAATACGATACACATCAATATCGTATCATAGTTAATTGACTAATTTGGTCTAAATGCAGTGTTCCTACTGCAGTCTGCAGTCTACAGTAGTGTCTGTACTGTAGTGTCTATCTGACTGAGCAAAGTTGTGTAAGTAACAAAAGGCTACCTACTGTAAATGACTACCTACTGTAACTCTTAACCGTAGGTACCTATTCATGAATACAGCCAGACTGGTTATTGATTCAACTTTTTTGGAACGATTCAATCATTCATTTTGGAATCTGAATGATTCAATCACCGTTCGATTCACTGATACAATTTTGAGAATTGGTTCTTCCCGATTCAAAGAATCAAAAAAGAATTTTAATTGTTGATGTTTCACGTGATGATTCACGTTTGATTCAACTTTTAAATATATGTGGTGAATTTATGTCAAACCAATACCAATGGAAGCATACATATATGTGATCATTAAAACATTGTTACAACAATACTATTTCAGTATAAATGAATGTAGCCACTGGGACTGCATATATTTGCACAATTTACCAGCACAATTTACCAGTGTACTTGAATCGTTGAGAATGGTTAAACCTTTTGATTCAATTAGCCTTGATTTGATGCGGGTTTTGATTCAATCACGATTCAGGCCTCGTGCACGGCGCGGAAACGCAGCATGACGCCCCAGCGCGCCATCAGGTTGGCAACGCGGTGGCTGCCCCGGAACTCGCGGGCGTTGTCGGTCAGAACTTCGCCGGGCGCTCCCCGCTCCAGCAAGATCTCCTCCAGTTTCTGCGCGAGTTCCTCCGCCTCAGCTCGCCGCAGGGCCCGCCAGATGCAGTACCGAGATGGCCCGCAGTCAATCACCGAGAGATCCTCGCGGCCGGCGTCCTCGACGACGTCCTTCGCCAGCCGCTCCCACGTGCGCGGCACACACCGAGCGAGCCGTGTTGCCAGCGAACAGGTGCCGGGTCGATGGACTGCCACGGCCCGCACTGGCCGTCTGCCAGTCGCGCACCACCGACCGGGGCACCGTCTGGCCCATGTCCCTCCGCGCGTACCAGAGTGCGCCGTATCCCTTGGTGGCCGGTTGCCTCGTGGATGTCACGGACGCGGACCCGGTCCGTCGCGTGGTCGCGCCACCACCATGGGGCGGCTCGCCACCCACCGCAGCTGCGACGCGATCGGCGGGATCCTGGACTCGCAGCCATCCCTTTGGAACGCGAGTAAGCACGTCGGCCGGGGTTCTCTGCTGACCGCACCAGGCCCACCGTCAGGGAGAGCTGCAGCTCCTCCACCAGTTATATGATGCTGACACGGCGGCGGATCAGCAGCTCTCCGTGAGCTTTGGTCCGCAGCCGGGCGCGGCCACTCAGAGCGTCGTCGATCCACCGATGGACCGTGGCCGAATCGGTGCGGAGGTCGATATTCCTGACCCCATGCGACCGCCATGTTGATACCGCTGAGCGCCGCGTCCAGCTCCGCCATGTTGATGTGCATGGCCGCCTTGGACTCCGGCCGCAGCCAACTCACGTCTTCCACCGTGCCGCCTCCCGGGTGGTCTTCCAGGATGACACCGTTCGCGGGCGAGCCGGCGTCCGTCCAGACGACGAGTCGGTCGCCAGTCAGTTGCCAAGGACCGCACGCCGGGTCCGCCGCCTCGAGTCGCTTCACCACGTCCTGGATCTGTGTGTGGAGTGTTGGGTCGTCCACGGCGTCGCCCCATCCGTTCGTCGGCGTGTTAACACGCCGCTTCAGCCGCGCCGCAGCGGGTCGCAGCCAGCCCGCTACTGGCAGGTGCGCCACCAGCTGGCCACACCAGGCGAACACCGACCGCCGCGTGACCCGCGCCGGCGGCCCCGGGACCTCATTGTCCCGCTGCCAGCGGAGCTCGCCGAGATGCGCGCGGAGGTGCAGGCCCAGCAGCCGCGTCCCGTCCGTCGCTCGCTCCGGCGGCTTGCATTCCAACCCATAGAGCGCGAAATGCCGCACGACGTCGTCGGCAGACACGATGTCTGCATCAACCAGGTCATCCACGTACGGCAGGACGCCGCGCCTGAAGGTCATCCACGTACGGCAGGACGCCGCGCCTGAAGGTCATCCACGTACGGCAGGACGCCGCGCCTGAAGGTCATCCACGTACGGCAGGACGCCGCGCCTGAAGGTCATCCACGTACGGCAGGACGCCGCGCCTGAAGGTCATCCACGTACGGCAGGACGCCGCGCCTGAAGGTCATCCACGTACGGCAGGACGCCGCGCCAGAAGGTCATCCACGTACGGCAGGACGCCGCGCCTGAAGGTCATCCACGTACGGCAGGACGCCGCGCCAGAAGGTCATCCACGTACGGCAGGACGCCGCGCCAGAAGGTCATCCACGTACGGCAGGACGCCGCGCCTGAAGGTCATCCACGTACGGCAGGACGCCGCGCCTGAAGGTCATCCACGTACGGCAGGACGCCGCGCCTGAAGGTCATCCACGTACGGCAGGACGCCGCGCCGCATTCGCTCATCCCGCTCCAGGATCGCCTGGACAACCGCCTTCATGATGAGCGGCGCCACGTTCAGGCCCAATCCCAAGCGCGTCAGGCAATACCTGACCACGCACTTCCACCGTCTGATACGGCCAAAGCCGCCGCTCCAGCCGGAGCTGGAGGTACGTCTTCCGCAGGTCCACGACAGCCACGCGGCTCCCGTGGTGGCGCCACCGGCGGAGCTGGTCCGCGCAGACGTCCGCGTCCACGCCCGCGGTGTGGGCAGTCACATGACCATTGAGCTCCCGATAATCCATAACGGGCCGCACCATCAGCCAATGCCTTGTTCTGCTGCTGAACCGCCATCAGCGGGGTGAGGCACCGGGCCTGGCCGTCCATCCGCTCGTCGTGGGGCCTCAACCACTTCTCAGCGATCCACGCGTCCAGCTCAGCATCGTACGCTTGGCACGCCGCTGGCGGCACGGCGTACTCAGTGACACGGTTGCACTCAGTAACACGGTACTCCGGGCCGACGCCCCCGGCCCACTTCCACGCTACCGTCCACTCGCCACTGAGGTCGCTGGATCGCACGGTGAAGTCTGTGGCGTCCACGGTCACGTTCTGCCGGCGCGTCACAGCCGCCGCCGCGCACAGCATCACGCCCGCAGACGTCCGCCAGCTCACGCCGCCCAGCGCCGTGATGCCCGCCCGCCATCCCCAGCACCATGTCCATTCCCAGCGGTCGGTTCCGGGGTTCGGGACGACCAGGGCCTCGAGCATTACTCGCCTGCCCCGCTCGTCGACCGCAATGTTCGCGACACCACTGCACTGCAGCGTACCACCGTTGACAGTTGTCATGTTGACCTCCCTGCCTCCCTGCCTGCCTGCCTCCCTTCCTGCCTCCCTTCCTGCCTGCCTGCCTGCCTGCCTGCCTGCCTGCCTGCCTGCCTGCCTGCCTGCCTGCCTGCCTGCCTGCCTGCCTGCCTGCCTGCCTGCCTGCCTGCCTGCCTGCCTGCCTGCCTGCCTGCCTGCCTGCCTGCCTGCCTGCCTGCCTGCCTGCCTGCCTGCCTGCCTGCCTGCCTGCCTGCCTGCCTGCCTGCCTGCCTGCCTGCCTGCCTGCCTGCCTGCCTGCCTGCCTGCCTGCCTCCCTCCCGAGGGCAGGCAGCGGCGAGGTAGTCTTCCTTACCGCAGACCCAGCAGCGCCGAGGCGACCGTGATTCGGTCGCGGTTGCCGGTCGCTGACGCGGGCCGCCGCGACAGTCGTGGCCGGCTCGTTTCCCAGCACGTCGCGCGCGCGAGATTGAGCTTCTCTGCCCGAGCCCCGGCTCGGATGGTGCCACTCACAGATGTCGGCAGCCCGTTCACGAACACAGCCGCGAGCTGTGGTCCGTGACGCCGCTGTTACGTGTAGTCTCCGATCGCTCACGCTAGTGTGCCGGTTACAATGCCAGACACTGTACCCGTGTCTGCGTTGGCCCGGTCAGCGCCCCGGGCGGGGACCGGGTCAGCCGAGGCTGGGGTCGCGGGACCGGGAACGGGGCAGTGTCGCCCAGGACGTCGCCGGGGCCGGGCTACAATACAGGTTGACCAGAGTTACCGTATCTGCCTCGGGAGTCACTGCGGTCGGGACACAACATTGGCGACGAGGATGAAGCCTTCCACTGCCCAGGTGTGCGCCGGCTTGGTATAACGTCGTCTGCTGGTACGGTACGTCACCATGGAACGGGACCTGGCACCGCTGGCGCCGTTCAATTGCGCCGAGCCATGTAAGTGGGACAGTTGTAAGCGCTCGTTTGATTATTATATTGCGGCCTCGGACATCACATCTGAGTCTCGGAAGATAGCAGTTCTGTTGCATGTTGGGGGACTTGATCTGCAGGAAGTGTTTCACTTTGTTGTGGACGCAAGTGTCAAGGTCGAAACATTGCAGGACGTGTTTGATGTTTTTGATAAACAGTTCTTGCCGAAGAGGAACGTAATTTACGAGAGACATGTGTTCCGTAAAGAAGCTCAGAGGTCGGGAGAGACCGTCGATGTTTTTGCAACCAGGCTCCGAGGCCTAGTAAAGACATGCGACTATGATTCCCTTCAGGATGAAATGGTCAGGGATCAGATCGTAGACAAGTGTTTGAGCCACCGCTTACGATGCCATCTGCTCAGGGAACAGTGTCTGGCGCTGGAGTCGGCGCTGACATTCGCGAGGTCCATGAAAGATGCCGACAGACAAGCCGAGCTGATGGAGGATCGTGCAGCGGAGGACCACGCCGCACGTGCCATCGCCACCAGCCGGTCCGGCCGGAGGTCGCCCACCAGAGCTTCGGATCAGGCAGACGGTAGGGTGAAATGCATCAGCTGTGGCAAAGGCTATCACGATTCCGGGGACTGTTTTGCCAGAAACAAGAAATGTCATGGTTGTGGCAGGGTAGGTCATTACCAGAGGATGTGTCGCAGTGGTGACCGATCCCGAACAGGTCGAAGGCAAGTTCGCCTTGTAACGTCGGACCACGAGGATCACGTCTTCCGCCTCGCTGCTGCAGATCGCGATGGAACGTATCCTGTGCAAGTAAGTGACCAGTCGTGCGACTTGCTTGTTGACTCAGGCGCCACCTGCAATGTTATGAGCGAGGCTCTACTCAGAGAACGGTTCGAAAGTAAGCGGCTGCTGCCGAATCGTAACAAGTTGTACGCATATGGGTCCGGAAAACCGATGAGTGTCATTGGTCAGTTCAAGACGTGCGTCACATTTCGTGATAGCACAGTGCAGACAGTGTTCCATGTAATTCCTGGGTCACATCAGTCTCTGCTGGGAAAGGATACGTCTGAGAGGCTGGGCCTGCTCCATGTGGGGCCCCAGGTCAGACGCGTCACCGACCGGGTCACCCTGCTAACAGATATCCCGCTCTGTTCAGGGGACTTGGCAAGCTGAAGGACTTCCAGCTGACGGTGCCGATCGATCCAGAAGTGACACCGGTCGCCCAGAAGGTCCGGAAGATCCCTTTCTCTCTCCAGGGCCCCGTGGAGCGGAAGCTGAAGGAGTTGCTGGACGAGGATATTATTGAGAAGGTCAGTGGTCCGACCCCGTGGGTATCACCTGTCGTTTGTATTCCAAAGAAGAACGGGGATATCAGACTGTGTGTTGATATGAGACGGGCCAACACAGCTGTGATCAGAGAACGACATCCGATGCCAACTTTGGACGATGTCTTGCATGAGATGACGGGCGCTAACATGTTTTCTAAGCTAGACCTGGCTCAGTCCTTCCACCAGATCGAGCTGGATGAGGCGTCGCGGGGCATCGCCACCTTTGTCACACACAAAGGGCTGTACCGCTACAAACGTCTGTTGTTCGGTATATCGTGTGCCCCCGAGATGCATCAGCGGGTGATCCAGCAGGTGCTGGAGGGATGCGAGGGAGTTCGGAATATCGCTGATGATATCATTGTGTTCAGCGCTACGGCTGAGCAGCATGACCGACGGCTGGAAGCGGTTCTTCGTCGTTTACAGGATGCTGGTCTGAAGCTGAACGGGGAGAAGTGTCAGTTCGGCATGACTGAGCTGACGTTCATGGGACACCGTCTCAGCAAGGTCGGAGTAACAGCAACCGATGACAAGGTCGCTGCGGTCTTGAACGCCAGAGAGCCGCGGACCGCTTCTGAAGTGCGTTCGTTTCTCGGTCTGGTCACGTTAAGTCGTTTCTTACCTGATCTGTCCACAGTCTCTGCGCCCCTCCGTGATCTGACCAAGTCAGGGGTGGCATGGAAGTGGGAGAAACCCGAGAGGGACGCTTTCAGTGAGCTTAAGCGGAGGCTGGCTAACAAAAACGTTATCGCCTACTTTTCCCTGACAGCAGAAACTCAGCTCGTGGTGGACGCTTCGCCAGTGGGGTTAGGTGCAGTCCTGCTCCAGAGACAGCGCACAGGCGCGTTCCAGCCAGTCGAGTATGCCAGCCGGAGCTTAAGTGATGTCGAGTGCCGGTATTCGCAAACAGAACGCGAAGCCCTGGCAGTAGTCTGGGGTTGTGAACGTTTTCATCTGTATCTGTATGGCATCGATTTTGAGCTGCTCACCGATCATAAAACTCTTCAGACGATTTTCTCACCTGCGTCAAAGCCACCAGCCAGAGTAGAGAGGTGGGTGCTCCGCCTGCAGCCGTATCGTTACCGGGTGAAGCATATCCCTGGGCCGCGAAACATCGCTGACTGTTTCAGCAGGCTGACGCAGACTGCGGCAACTGCTACCGACGGCGGGGACCACTACGCACGTTTCGTGGCTCTGCACGCCGTGCCTGCCGCACTGCAGAAGAGCGACATCCAGAGAGAGACCGCAAGAGATGATGAGCTGCAATCGGTAATGAGATGTCTGCCGAACGGTAAGAAACTGGACTGTCCGAGGCCTTATAGGACGCTGTGGCAAGAGCTGTCTGTCTGTGATGACATGCTGCTGCGCGGAAACCGACTTGTTGTGCCAGAGACGCTGCGTGGGAAAGTTCTGGAGCTGGCCCACGAGGGTCACCAGGGTATTGTCCGCACAAAACAGAAGCTCAGAAGTAGCGTGTGGTGGCCTGGGGCGGATGTGGATGCGGAGCGGCTGGTGAGGTCATGTCACGCGTGTCAGATTGTGTTTGCAGGGAACCCACCTGAGCCGATCTCTACCACAGAGCTTCCCACAGGACCTTGGGAGGACCTGAATCTCGATCTTTGTGGGCCGTTCCCTGGTGGTGAGAATTTGCTTGTTCTCGTCGACAAGTAGTCGAGGTGGGTGGAAGTGGAAACGATGTGTTCAACCACAACACGAGATGTCACTGTCCGACTTGAGAAGATATTCGCTAGTCACGGTTTCCCCCTGACGCTGACTACCGATAATGCCCGCAATCTCACTTCGGCAGAGTTCGAGGACTTCTGCAAGGTGCGTGGGATCCGGCATCTGACGGTGACACCACTCTGGCCACAAGCGAACGGACTGGTCGAGCGTCAGAACCGGACTCTGCTGAAGGCCATCAGGACGGCCGTGGCGGAGGGACGGAACTGGCCGTCCAGTCTACAGACGTTTCTGCTGGCGTACCGGACTACGCCTCACCCCGCTACTGGAGTCAGCCCTGCTGAGCTGCTCTGCGGCCGGCAGCTGCGCACCAAGATGCCGGCCGTGACACGTCCTGCGCCGGCGCCTGGCCGGCCTGCTGTGCAGCAGAGGAACGAGCGCTACCGTGAGGCGGGGAAACGCTACGCTGACCACCGGCGGCGCGCGGTTCCGTCGGACATCAGTGTCGGTGACCCGAGTGCTCGTCAAAATCCCTAGAAAACTCACCAAACTGTCTTGTGCTTTCTTTGCGGAGCCGTATACAGTAGTGTCAGTAAAGGGCTCTCAAGTAACTGTTAGAAGGCCGTCGGATGGCAGGCTGTTCAAGCGGAACAGCAGTTTTGTAAAACGATACGTAACGCGTGATCTTGTAGAGCCCCTGTCATTCCCATGTAGCGACGGTCCAGTGTCCATCGCTTCGCCAAGCAGCAGGGCAGAACCCGCGCCCGAAAGACCTGACCGATGTGAGCGGAGCACGGAGCTTCGCACGCGCAGTGGCCGGCTAGTCGTGAAACCGCAGTGGTACGGTGATGTCGTGGAATATTGAACATTTGGTTACTGAGCGTTGAGAATGTGTGTTGGTGTGCATCCGTATTTGGTAATTTCGCTCAGTTTGGGATTCAGATTGTGTCCAAGTTGGGAAGGGAATGTTACGTGTACAGTCTCCGATCGCTCACGCTAGTGTGCCGGTTACAATGCCAGACACTGTACCCGTGTCTGCGTTGGCCCGGTCAGCGCCCCGGGCGGGGACCGGGTCAGCCGAGGCTGGGGTCGCGGGACCGGGAGCGGGGCAGTGTCGCCCAGGACGTCGCCGGGGCCGGGCTACAATACAGGTTGACCAGAGTTACCGTATCTGCCTCGGGAGTCACTGCGGTCGGGACACAACAGCCGCCCAACAGAGCGACATACCGGATCGCCAGATAAACGTCAACACTCTCGCCGGGCTGCAGCCGACGGGTCGCGAAGGCTGCCTGTGCCGCGTAGTCGTCCATGGCGAACGCTAAAACAAAGCGTCCTGCACGGCTCTGGCCGAGCGCCGGTCCGCCGCGGACAGCTGGGCCGAGACGGCGAACGCGCCACCCTTCAGGCGCATTGGCAGCACCTTCGCGGGCGACGCGTCGCGATACTCGCACAGCAGCGTCGCCTGCGTGTGCCGTTCCAAAACGTCACCGGTTCCGTCGTAGGCGTCAATCAGACGAGGGTCCAACCTGGATCCAGTCAGCACCTCGTCCGATCCCCGCGGCACAGCCTGCGCCTCGTCCGAACCATGCGGCACCTCCAGTGTAGGCCGAAATAGCTTGCAGAAATCGATAAAATAACACAAGAACCCACCGAGTCCACTCCGCTCCCGACTCCTGTACCCGAGCCCGACATGAAGATAACTCCCGCGGCCCGCTGCCGCGGCCCGGCACAGTGCCATCCGATCACAGCTCGGCGATCGTTGGACAGACCGCTGGCCGGCCACCGGCCGTCGCCGCGCGCCGGACATCCGACACCCGAGCGGCGGCCGCCTGCACTCATTCAAACACTCGGACGGCACATGATACATGACTCATCACTCACAACATTCAAACGTGTCAGCGCAGACCACGCAACCACACAATCTTAGGACCCTGGTCTCCAGACAGCCGTTATCAGCACCCCGAGTCCTGACAGTCCCCCTCTCAGCACCCCGAGTCCAGATATCCCCCTCTCAGCACCCCGAGTCCTGACATCCCCTCTCAGCACCCCGAGTCCTGGCAGTCCCCCTCTCAGCACCCTGAGTCCAGACATCCCCCTCTCAGCACCCCGAGTCCAGACATCCCCCTCTCAGCACCCCGAGTCCTGACAGTCCCCCTCTCAGCACCCCGAGTCCTGGCAGTCCCCCTCTCAGCACCCCGAGTCCAGACATCCCCTCTCAGCACCCCGAGTCCTGACAGTCCCCCTCTCAGCATCCCGAGTCCTGGCAGTCCCCCTCTCAGCACCCCGAGTCCAGACATCCCCCTCTCAGCACCCCGAGTCCTGACAGTCCCCCTCTCAGCACCCCGAGTCCTGGCAGTCCCCTCTCAGCACCCCGAGTCCAGACATCCCCCTCTCAGCACCCCGAGTCCAGACATCCCCCTCTCAGCACCCCGAGTCCTGACATCCCCCTCTCAGCACCCCGAGTCCAGACATCCCCTCTCAGCACCCCGAGTCCTGACATCCCCTCTCAGCACCCCGAGTCCAGACATCCCCCTCTCAGCACCCCGAGTCCAGACATCCCCTCTCAGCACCCCGAGTCCAGACATCCCCCTCTCAGCACCCCGAGTCCAGACATCCCCCTCTCAGCACCCCGAGTCCTGACATCCCCTCTCAGCACCCCGAGTCCTGACATCCCCCTCTCAGCACCCCGAGTCCAGACATCCCCCTCCCAGCACCCCGAGTCCAGACATCCCCCTCTCAGCACCCCGAGTCCTGACATCCCCCTCTCGGCACCCCGAGTCCTGACAGTCCCGTCCACAGACAGCCGTTCTCTCAGCACGTCTTTACAGTCTGGGAGACACGGCGGACAGAGCTGCTGCTGCTGCATCTGACTCGCCAGCAGGGGTGCAGCCAGGGGGGGGGGCTATGGGGGCTAAAGCACCCCCGTCGCCGCTCAGAGGGGCCCATCTCGGGTCTGAAAAGGGTCCATCGTGGACTCAGAAAGGGCTCATTTCAGGGGCCTAATAAAACCCCAATTTAGCCTCAGAAAGCGAGCATCTCAAGTCTTTTTTGGAGGGGGCATCAGCCAATGTTAAGGGGCCCACTTCGGTTAGCCCCCGTCGCAAAATCCTGGCTGCGCCCCTGGACGCCAGTCACAATCAGCCATGAGTCACGGTCGGTGGGGCCAGCCACCACATTCCGTACACCACTGACGAGCACATGATACCAACTGCAGCAGCGGGACAAACCAGTACTGCACAAGGCCTGAAGAGAAGGCAAGGACTATCACCAAGCATGTCGACTTACCTTCGATTTTGTCTTGGTTGGGGCATAGTTGAGCCCTGGAATGTGTGCCATATTACCCGGTAGAAGACCTGAGGGAAACATAAATAGACTGAATTAGTTGCATACATTCTGCATTGTTGATGTACTTTTTGAAACTGCATTCGACTATGTTTGCAAAACATGAAACATACAGAAATGGCAAGGCCAAGCAATAACTGAAATTGATCAAATAACTTGAAAGCAATAATCACCTGGAACAATACGTACTCCTTTTTACATAAAGCACCACGCTGCGCAGTGTCCGAAAAGTGGTTCCACGATAAAAGTTCACGGAACAAATTTTTCGCCAGCGGCGGAACAAATTTTGTAATGCGTGTACCAGTATTTTTTGCGTAATTTTTGATACGCGTATTGATACGCGTACACAACCTATTTTCATATATGTCAATATGTGCATATATTATGAAGTGGAAAGTTGATGAATCGTCAGCCTGTACAGATATGGTCTTGGCGTCAGTCGGGGACCGAGTCTTCCGGGTCGTATGCTAACAAGGTACCTTGTATCGTTGCGTATGCGCATATGGGAAACAGGGCTCAAGTCTCAGTCAAATAAGGAAGGAAGAAAGGTACTGCCGTCTTTTGCATAACGTGTTTTAGGTGTCCAAGGGTTATCCATGGCCCCGATGACTATGGTATCGGTGGCGGGGTTGTAATCTGAATACGTAACAACCTTTTTTGGAAGGTTTAAAAAGTTTTTGGTTTAATTTTTGGAAAAGTACCAGTTTGTCTTCCCCAAATCACTGCAGAAATTTCTGATGTTGGGAATTTGGAGGTTCCGGCTTACGATTTTGTTTGGCAATTTGTGTCGCATCACTGTCACGTTCCGGCCATTGTTCGGAAAGTCAAATCTCAGTCTATTGTTTATACTCGTCCGCCATTTGCACCCGCAGACTAAACAAAATAATTATTTACGGTCAAAGTTTTCACGGAACAAAACTTCCAAGTTCATAAAAATGGAGAAACGGGCCACTTTTCTGACACTGACGCTGCGTCTCTAAAATCAACACGATATCGAGCTCCATCGTGTTGGCTCGCTGCACCGATTCGAATTACCCATGTACAAGCCAGTTCTCCTCGCTTCAATACACTGAGCATCGTGTAGTTCGATTTCAACTGCCGTGACACTAAAGCCCTGGCTACACTATGCGTGATTTTCCGCAAATCACGCGCGTGTTATCCGAGTTGTCGGGATTTGCGTGACAGAGCAAGTTCAGCTGATAGCAAATGCATCGGGTGAGCTACACTGGCACATCACGCAGATCCCGGATGAAACGTCAAGGAAATTCCGCAGACACGTCACGGACGGAACGATGAAAAGGTCAAAATTCTGAACTTGTCGTGTTTTCCGAGATTGCGAGATGCAGGGTTTCTATCATTTTGCTTGATTTCGCGTATAGTAGTGTATAATAGACCTAAACTTGAGTAATGTGTGCTGTGTATCGTGGCGGAAGATGAATGAAGAAGCGTTTGAGCAAATTGTGAGTGTTGAAACTTGTGTTGAAGAGCCTGGGGCGTTCCAGGACAGATCGACCAGTCGGAGGGTCGATTTTACACCCTCATCTCTCAGCAAAAATATAAGATTGGGTCTATAGGGTAGTCGTAGGCCCTGAAGACGGCTGTGCAAATATTTTGCCTCGCCGAGTAAGGTCACCAAGTTATAGCCTACGGCAATGTCGAGGTCACGCTGCAAACCTTTCTTTGATGGCCCATAACTTGTAATCAAACGACCCGAAACCTTAAAAACTATACACCAATGAACTCGCCATGATGCAAGGAAACTTTTGGCTATCTCCAAATTTAGATTTTATATTTTTTGATTGTATGACCTTGTGACCCTTTCTTACGTGACCTATCTTTACACTTCCCCAGTTGAAATCTGTATTTTTAACTCAAAACCAAATTGAGCATTATCAATTACCTTTCGATATACACAATAAAAAGTGGATATAGCCTATTAAATTCCCCCTTTCAGCCTCGCAAAAAACGTATAGGTGGCGCTGCGAACGTTACCCATGTATATCTCCGGATTGGGTAAAGATATCGAGGTGCGGTCAACGCCAGTGGATTGGACAGGTGATTCTGAGCAAGAAATATTTGTATGACTGTGACCCGAGGTCAAAGTCCAGGTCATAATTTAGGTAAAACTTCATTTGAGATCACCACTACTTCCTGCCAATAACTCTTAATGAAATAAAGCTAGAGACATGATACTGACACCACTGTGTTTATCTCGTCGAGACACTTCCGTAAATGTGCAACATGGCCTACCTGGGTTATCGCATAACCTGGGATGATCTTGACCTGAGGTCAAAATTTTAATTTGACCTAACCCGATCATTGTGGACAATGGACATGGTTCGAAGTGTATGACGAGAAGAACAGGATAACGGCAGAATGCCTTTCTATTGTTTGCCTTGATATTTATGAGAGCAGAAGTTATATACTAAATAAACACTTTTGACAAAAATAGTGTGGCCTGTAGTGACCTCTGGAACCTATACTATCGACCTGATCTAAAAATTGAGTACACTCAAGTAATGACAAATTGAAGACCTTTTCTTTGCTTTTCAGTTTATTCCTCTTCCTAGCTATCGCAGTACCTGAAATATGTGGGGTTTCTGGAGCAAATTGCTAAAAAATATCAAACAATTTTGCCCTTTGATGACATCTGGTGCCTGGTTGTGATCTCAATATTGACCTGAACAAATAATAATCGAAATAATTTAGACATGAATTTAGACGAGAGTCACTCATGTACGTCGAGGTGTTTAATCATTCAGACACTTGGATGCGAGGTAGCATGGCTGTGAGACGGTTTCGTACGGTTCTGTTCACATTTGTACATGGTTCCAATCATGCAAAATACCAGGGGCAAGAAGTGAGCATATGATGTTGTCGCACACTGATGCTCAAAATACAATGAGATGCGCTTGAAAATGTGTTCCATGATCAAAGAATCCAGTACTGAGCAACCAGATCGATCGACCAAAGGTTGACAAAGTGACTTCCGATCAAGTTTGGAAACTTTCGAACTTTTTGCATCCACCAGTTTAGGCGCATCCCAAAATGGCCTTCTGGATTCGTCCTTGTCTAAACTCGGTGCAATACCCCGAAAATAGGCAAAAATCCCATACGTACAGCAAACGGAAATTATTTACAAGTTTTACCTAAATTATGACCTTGACCTTGACCTCGGGTCACAGTCATACAAATATTTCTTGCTCAGAATCACCTATCCAATCAACTGGCGTTGACCGCACCTCAATATCTTTACCCAATCCGGAGATGTACATGGGTAACGTTCGCAGCGCCACCTATACGGGTTTTTGCGGGCTGAAAGGGGGCATTTAATAGGCTATATCCACTTTTGTATTGTCTATATCGAAAGGTAATTGATCAAGCTCAATTTGACTTTGAGCAAAAATACAGGTTTCGACTGGGAAAAGATCAAAATAGGTCACGTAAGAAAAGGTCATAAGGTCACAAAATAAAAAATAAAAATATTCGAGATAGCCAAAAGTTTCCTTGAATCATGGCGAGTTCATTGGTATATAGTGTTTAAGGTTTCAGGTCTTTTAACTACAAGTTATGGGCCATCAAAGAAAGGCGTGACCTCTCGAAATTGCCGGAGGCTATAACTCGGTAACCGTTGCTCGGTGAGGAAAAATATTAGCACAGTTGTCTTCAGGGCCTACGACTACCCTAAAGACCCAATCTTAGATGTTTGTGAAATGTGAGGGTGTAAGGCACTGGTCGACCTGTCCTGGAGCTGGTAGATATTTATGCAGTGGTTTGTCGATTTAAAAAATGCACTGGTTTATCAATTTTCCTTGCGTGAATTGCGTGATCGGGAGATCCCGGACGTCACAAAAGTTCTGCAAACACGGAGAACACGCGTGTGATTTGCGGGACAATCACGCATAGTGTAGCCTGGGCTTAAAGGGAATAGTTCACCTTTAACATGGGGTTTTGGACTGAGATAGCAGATTTGTAGAGCAGATCTAAAAATGGGTTGTGGTGAAAGAATTACCTCCCTACGCAAAGTAATTTCGACACAGGACGAGTGGGCCCGGTTTCATGTCCGCTGTTCCGGTTCACGATCGGGACATGAACGCTCGCCGCCGGAGGCAGGTACACTCTCTGGCACGTAGTCTCTGATCACGACGCCTCGTTAATATCCGCTCAGCCGCCCGGGCGGCGCGGCGGCCCCTTGTCAGAGACTGTATTTGGCGTCAGGCGGAGCTAGAACGCCAGCTGCTGTCGTACGATTTCTCGTGAAATGAAAAGAGAAACTTACTTCTTTCTCCACATATATCCATCAGTTGTCCAAACGAAAGTTATATTCGTAGTTTTGAGCTCAAGATGCACCGTATGGTTGAATTTCAAGACAACTTTCAAGGTGACATATTCCCTTTAAAGGAATAGGTCACCTTGAAAGTTGTCTTGAAATTCAACCATACGGCGCATCTTGAGCTCAAAACTACGAATATAACTTTCGTTTGGACAACTGATGGATATATCTGGAGAAAGAAGTAAGTTTCTCTTTGCATTGCACGATCAGCATTGCACATTGCACGATCAGCATTGCAGCATTGCATTCTTTGCATTGCACGATGGCAGCAGCAGCAGCCAGGCTCACCGCCCATGACTGGCGGTCGGCCGTGGCCGCAGTGGCACACACAGTGACGACAGACAGAGAGGCGCGGTTATTCACCCGGCCAGCCCGGCCGTAAACATCCCCCCCCCCCACCCCCCTCCCCCCCCCTTTTTTTCGGAACTCGGCAGACTAGCTAAACATGTAGCCCGCTTGAAAGTTAATATTTTATGAAGGGAGTGGGTCCTGGTGGAATTCATTTTCCCATTTTCCAAATTTGTATAAGCAATGCGAAACTTGTGTTATGCCGCGAAATTTCCACTTTTTGACTGTGGATAGTTGAACTTTGACTGCTGCTAATAAATTAACTTCTCCCGCAAAAAGTGGTGTGTGGGTGTGGGGGGGGCAACCATCTCTCCTTCTGAGAGTGGGGGTCGGGGGGGGGCCGTCCCCCCCGACCCTCCCGTCGGCGACGCACCTGCATGTTACGGATGAAATTTCCTTCGTTTTCCTTTCGGAGCAGCGGTGTGTCGAAGGGAAAACTAAGGAAATTTCATCCGTAACTGACTGAGCCCATTTCCACGTCGCAGGGGTGTCCCTGTCTCTCCCCCTCCCCTCCCCTCCCCTCCCCTCCCCTCCCCTCCCCTCCCCTCCCCTCCCCTCCCCTCCCCTTCCCTCCCTTCCCTTCCCTTCCCTTCCCTTCCCTTCCCTTCCCTTCCCTTCCCTTCCCCTCCCTTCCCCTCCCCTCCCCTCCCCTCCCCTCCCCTCCCCTCCCCTCCCCTCCCCTCCCCTCCCCTCCCCTCCCCTCCCCTCCCCTCCCCTCCCCTCCCCTCCCCTCCCCTCCCCTCCCCTCCCCTCCCCTCCCCTCCCCTCCCCTCCCCTCCCCTCCCCTCCCCCCAACCACACACTTGGCTTCAGCCACCCCAACTTGGACGAGGAAGTGGGTTAAATCCGGGGAGAAATCTGTATTTTTGTGGATTTTGATGGTACTTTAAGCGATTTTCCCAGCTCAGCCCCCCCCCCCCCCCCCTTCCCCACACACACAACTTTTCTAGAGAAGCTAAGCGCCTGCCACGTCGTATTTTTCATATTCCAATATTGATTAATAGGAATTACATGCAAACTAGAATCAGCTTCCGCCATAAAAAGTGTGTTTGGGGAGGGAGGGGGGGTTGGCCGCCATAAAAAGTGTGGGGGGTCAACCCCACCACACTCAGGCGGAAATCTACCGCTAGATGAGTAAACTATATGTTTAATTTTCCACTAATTTTCTTTTGAAAGGGGTGTAAAGTTAATGTCCCTAGGCCGACGACTATTCTAATGACCAAAGTAATCGCCAATTGCCAAAAAGTCAACTCCGACTCCGGGCCGGAGTCCGAGTCGGTAAGATTTTAGCGACTCCGACTCCGACTCCGGCCAAAACAGCCAACTCCGACCGACTCCGACTCCGACTCCGACTCCGACTCCGACTCCGACTCCGACTCCGACTCCGACTCCGACTCCGACTCCGACTTCGACTCCGACTCCGACTCCGACTCCGACTCCGCAGCCCTGGACTCGCAACATCGGGAAACTAAGTTGCATACGTGGATAAACAAGGAGCAAAATCTTGTGTTACGACAGTTGAGTCGTTCTTATTGGGTCGCGCCAATCCAAGGGGATTATAAAACGTTTTCAGCGTCGGTCACCGATTTTTACGACATTTGGTGTCGAGGTCAAATCGAACCACCTGTTTCCCAAAATCAGGTCCATTTTGACCTTACAGGTCTTGCAGGTCTCCTCCAAGGTCAAATTCAATGTCAAAGGACGGGGGACGCTGTAGCGCCAAAAGTTTGCGTCCTATTACAACAAAAATGGTCTCAAACGATGACCCGCGCCCATTTCCAGGATGACAAGCATTCTTAGAGTTGTTCCCCGTGACCTTCAAGGTGAAAGGACGGGGAACGCTGTAGCGCCCAACTTTGGGCGCTAACTTGAAGGTCACGGGGCACAACTCTAAGAATGCGTGTCATTCTGGAAATGGACACGGGGATCGTTTGAGACCATTTGTGTAGCAATTGGACGGTAACTTTGGGCGCTACAGCGTTCCCCGTCCTTTGACCCTGAATTTGACATTGAAGGTCACGAGGCTTGACCTTGAAGGTCACGGGGCACAACTCTGAACATTCTTGTCATCTTGGAACTGGGCACATGCAATCGTTTGAGACCAATTTGTCGCGATCAGACGGTAACTTTGGGCGCTACTGCGTTCCTCGTCATTTGACCCTGAATTTGACTTTGAAAGTCACGGGCACAACGCCAAGCATACTTGTAATCCTGTAAATGGGCACGAGGAGTCGTTTGAGACCATTTTTGTCGCGATTGGAATGTAACTTTGTGCACTACAGCGTTCCCCGTCCTTTGACCTTGAATTTGACCTTGAAGGTCACGGGGAAAACTCTGAAAATGCTTGTCATCCTGGAACTGAGCACGGGGAATTGTTTGAGGCCATTTTTGTCGTGATTGGACGGTAGCTTGGGGCGCTACAGCGTGCCCGTCCTTTGACCCTGAATTTGACATTTAATGTCACGGGGCTTAACCTTCAAGGTCACGGGGCACAACTCTGAAAATTATTGTCATCTTGGAACGGGGCACGAGGAACCGTTTGAGACGATTTTGTCGCGATTGGACTGTAACTTTGGGCCCTACAGCGTTCCCTGTCCTTTGACCTTGAAGGTTACGGGGCACAACTCTGAAAATTAAAGTCATCCTGGAACTGGGCACGAGGAATCGTTTGAGACCCTTTTTATCGCGACTGGGCGGTAACTATGGGCGCTACAGCGTTCTCCGTTCATTAACCCTGAATTTGGCATTGAAGGTCACGGCGCTTGACCTTGAAGGTCACAGGGCACAACTCTGAAAATTATTGTCATCCTGAACTGGGCACGAGGAATCGTTTGAGACCATTTTGTCGCCATCGGACGGTAACTTTTGGGCGCTACAGCTCGTTCCGTCGTTTGACCTTGAATTTGATCATGAAGGAGACCAGTAAGGTCAAAATGGACCCGATTTTTAAAAGCAGGAGGTTCGTTTTGACCTTAGGACCAAATCGCGTAAAAATCGGTGACCGACGCTGAAAACATGTATGTGGAGCTGTGGACATCATGAACAATGGACATTCATCAAAGCTATCTTAAGGCCCCCATGAAAAAACGTGACACTTTTTAAATATGCCCGGCGAGGCGTTGAAGGTGCCGACGTATTGTACCTTTCACACTCGGGGCGAGTGTGAAAGGTACAATACGTCGGCACCTTCAACGCCTCGCCGGGCATATTTAAAAAGTGTCACGTTTTTCATGGGGGTCCAGGCCTCTTCGTAGGCGCCATCCAGGGCGCTATCAGGGGTGGAAGAGGGGGGGGCAAAAGCGTGTTATTAGTTTCGAAGGTCACGGGTGCCCGGTCGCCGTCGGAGGGAAGCTGAAGGCGCCAGGGTGTCATCATTCTGAGTGCGCCGGGACATCACATCGCTTTCGGGCCGGCAAGGTGCCATTCGGGGGCGGTATGATACCTTCCGAGGGCGGCAAAATGTATTCCGAGAGGCAATATGTATTCCGAGGGCGGCAATATGTTTTCCGAGGGCGACATGATGCTTTCCGAGCGCGGCATAATGCGCTCTGAGGGCGACATGATGCCTTCCGAGGACGGTATAATGCGCTCTGAGGGTGGCAAGATGCCTTCCGAGGGCGGCAATATGTCTCTGATGGCGGCATGCCTTCCAAGAGCGGCGTAATGCGCTGAGGGCAGCAGGATGCCTTCCGAGGGCGGCATATTGCACTCTGAGGGCGGCATAATGTGCTCTGAGGGCGGCAAGATGCCTTCCGAGGGTCACAAAACATCTTCCGAGGGCGGCATAATGCACTTCGAGGGCGGCAAAATGTCTTCTGAGGGCGGCAATATGTTTACCAAGGGCGGCATGATGCTATCTGGACTCTGAGGGCGACAAGACATCTTCCGAGGGCGGCATAATGCACTCCGAGGGCGGCAAAATGTCTTCCGAGGGCGACACGATGTTTTCCAAGGGCGACGCGATGTTTTCCGAGAGCGGCATTATGCTTTCCGAGGGCGGCGTAATGCGCTGAGGGCGGCATGATGCCTTCCGAGCCCCGAGGGCGGCATAATGCCTTCCGAGGGCGGCGATGTACCTTCTGAGGGCGGCATGAGTTGTGAGGGCGGCAAGATGTCTTCTGAGGGTGTCAGAGTGTCTTTCAAGAGTGCTACGACGCTGTCGGTAGACACAAGGGCGCCCTGGCGGCCTCCCGAGAACGCTACGGCGCCTTCGGCGCCGGCAAATCCTTTGCAAGAACGGCGGCGCCCGAGGGCGCCGTTTTCTAAGGCAGGGGGTTGCAACCACTAAAGCCCTCCCTCCTGGATCCGCCACTGGCCAGGACCACCGCCAACAAACGCGACTTCCACTGTCCGATACTGGCGCGGATGTGGAGTGGAGGTGGAGCTCTTCCGCGCCAGTATCGGACAGTGGAAGTCGCGCTTGCTGGCGGTGGTCCGGGCTGAAGGTGGTTTGATCGTTCACGCGTGGAAATAAAAAAACGTCAAAAACCCGTTTTTTGAGGGTTTAGATAAGTCGTATAACATCGAAACTAAATATCCGATTGATATGAAACCTTTTTCTTCACGCAGAATTAATTGTTTTGTATGCGAACCAAGTGTCAACTTTATATCTATTACCAAAAACAATTGGTAAGCCTCGAAACTCGGCGCGTTTTTGGGGGCTACCAGGGTAACAGAATACAACAGAGGGAACTGGGAAGGGCACTCCGTTTCCAATGCCAAACAATAAGGGTGTTGATTTGTAGAGCTGAACCAAAAACTGTTTTGAAATCAGGAAGAGCAATGAATCAAGAATCCAAGTGGTAGAACTTTGGGCGAGTAACTTCGTCCATTTGGCAACAGTCTACTGTACCTATATATCAAGTAATCTAAGGGCTGAAAGATGGCCTGCAGTATGGAGTAGATGGCCTGCATTGGCCTGCATTGAACGTTCGTATGTAGCATCATTGATGGCCTGATTGTTATCATTGTAACAAACAATGCAGAATTGCAAACGCTCGGAATTGCCAGCCAACAAAGTGAGCCGAGAGCTCGTGCCGGCTCTGACGGCAGCGGCCGCGGCCCAAAAGCGGCAGAGACGCACCGCTCACGAGCGCCACATACGTCGCACATGGCCGAAAATTGAATACACAAAATGGATGCACCGGCCCGAGCTGGTGTGAAAAAATGGCCGTCGCAGCTCTCGCCGTTGCCGAGCAGCGGCCCGCCAAAGGGAACTGACATCACATACATACATACATACATACGAACGTACATACGAATACTAGCGAATCTACGTATATTCGTATGAACGTATATACATACATACGAATCTAGCAGATGCATTATCAATTCTGCATTGTTAGCATCATTGTATGTTCTGCATTGGCCTGCATCAGAACGTTCGTATGTATGTATGTATGTATGTGATGTCAGTTCCCTTTGGCGGGCCGCTGCTCGGCAACGGCGAGAGCTGCGACGGCCATTTTTTCACACCAGCTCGGGCCGGTGCATCCATTTTGTGTATTAAATTTTCGGCCATGTGCGACGTATGTGGCGCTCGTGAGCGGTGCGTCTCTGCCGCTTTTGGGCCGCGGCCGCTGGCGTCAGAGCCGGCACGAGCTCTCGGCTCACTTTGTTGGCTGGCAATTCCGAGCGTTTCAAGTGAGGAGCTGCGATATTTGAGATTCGAAAAACGCACTTGGCATCAGTGAGTCACGTGCCTTGCCCATCCAACGATCAGCAAAAATAAAGTTTTTGAATAGATGAATTGCCACTTAAGCGCGGTTCCCCCATGCAACTTAAGCGCGGTTCCCGCGTGCATTTTAAGCGCGGTTCCCGGTGCATCTTAAGCGCGGTTCCGCCGTGCAAATTAAGAGCGGTTCCCACGTATAGCTTAAGCGCAGTTCAAGTAAGGTATTAAGACCGGTTCACGTGTGGATTATGTGAGGATCCCTTATGGATTAAGTGCGGGTCCCTTATGTATAAATTAAGTGCGTTTCCCATATGATTCGTTCGCAATCTGATAATCTATCGGTGTTTAGCTATATAGCCGCAGGTGCAGTTGGCGATGGTTTTCGTTTTCGATTAATTGTCTAGGGCGTTTCGAATATTAAGACGGCTCTCTACTGTAGCCGTCAACAAGAAAGTCAGCCAGGCATGATGTATGCTGGGAAAAAACAACTGTCAACGCTTCACTGACATGTTAAACATTATACTGACGTGACAATTAATGCGTATCGCGCATTCTGGGTAATTACGAGCGAGCGCCAAGCGCTCGCTCGTCTTTCCGTGGTATATGGGAAAAATCTGAATATGAGCGGCCCGACCCGACCCGGCCCGTGGCGACGCTTTTGAGAAGCGCATATCTCTGCAACCACACGTCCGATTGACAAGCTGACTTCTTTGCTGAGCAGCCCCATCCAACCTACCCAATTTGAGACCAATGCCGACTCTTGTGGGTGACTACCACTGCGCGTGCCGCGTGCCGCGTGAGGGGTGTTGAATTGTGTTTTCTCGCAAAAGCTCTGCAACGGCAGAGCCAATTGTGTGCAAATTTGGTGTGTGGTTAGGGACCCATCAGCCGCCAATATACCACAAGTCAGGGGTGGGGTGCCTCAGCACGTGCGCACGTGCACACCCACATTTTATGTCTCAGGAAGGGCTGAACGGATTGCGTTCTAATTTGATGTGTGGTTAAGGACCTCTCAGTCGTTGCCTTTCCACAAGTCAGGGGTGGAGTGCCTCTGTACGTGCGCACGTACTCACCCCTATTCTATATATCAAGAATGGCTGAGCCGATTGTGTTCAAATTTGGTGTGTAGTTACGGACTTCTCAACTGCCAGTTTCTCGCAAGTCAGAGATGGGTGCCTCTGCCCGTGCGCACGTGCACACCCCTATTCTATATCTCAGGAAAGGCTGAGCCGATGTGTTCAAATTTGGTGTATGGTTAGGGACCCCTCCGCCGCCGCCTTCCCACAAGTCATGGGTGCGGTGCCTCTGCACGTGCGCACCTTTTTTGTATCTCAGGAACTACTTGCCCGATCGGGTTGAAATTCACCAAACATTTATTTCGCGCTCGCACGTTCATCGCCAACTACGGCGCCGTACTGGTCACCAGGAGTAGGAGTAGGAGTAAAAGTAGCAGTATGGAGTAGGATTAGGAGTGGAGTACGAGTAGAAGTAGGAGTAGGAGTAGGAGGAGAAGGGGTAGGAGTAGGAGTAGGAGTATCAGTAGGAGTAGGAGTAGGAGTATCAGTAGGAGTAGGAGTAGGAGTAGGAGTAGGAGTAGGAGTAGGAGTAGGAGTAGGAGTGGGAGTGGGTGTGGGAGTAGGAGTAGGGGTAGGGACTGGGATAGGATATGGTTAGGGGCAGGGGTAGGGGTAGGGGCAGGGGTAGTGGTATGGGTAGGAGTATGGGTAGGAGTATGGGTAGGAGTATGGGTAGGAGTATGGGTAGGAGTATGGGTAGGAGTATGGGTAGAGTTAGAGGTAAGGGTAGGGGTAGGGGTAGGGGTAGGGGTAGGGGTAAGGGTAGGGGTAGGGATAGTGGTAGGGGTAGGGGTAGATGTATAGGTAAAGGTAAAGGCAGAGGTAGAGGTAGAGGTAGAGGTAGAGGTAGAGGTAGAGGTAGGGGTAGGGGTAGGGGTGGGGGTGGGGGTAGGGGGAGATATAGAGGGAGAGATAGAGGTAAAGGTGGAGGGAGACGAGGTGGAGATAGAGGGATTTGAGGTGGACGTAGACATATATGGAATTGCGCATCGCGCAATGCAGGCCATCTAGCAGGCCATGCAGGCCATGCAGGCCATCTATTGGGGGAGGCCGAGAGCACGTCATTGGGGGGCCGAAAGCACCATTAGGGAGGGGCAAACTCAACTTTGAGGGAAGGGGCCGAGCCCCCCCCCCCCCCGTATATAAATTGACACCTGATTGTACTTCATTCTTAAATTTAGATCATATAATTTGTATACCATAACGATAGCCTAAGAAATTGTTGTTTAAACAAATCAAAAGGTCATAATTTCCTTAAATAATTAACTAATTTGATTCACAGATTTGATATAAAATGGACATTGGCTGCCTTTTTAACAGAGCAAAATAATGCCTACGAACAACAATGCCTACGTACGACCGGTTTAGCTCCCTTTATACTAGGTTTTAATTTGATACATCCTCCCCTAATATTTGATACATCCTCCCTCCCCTAATATCTATTGAGTAGTGTCCGTTTTACACTCGAAACACAGCAAGGTTTTCGCAGGGTAATAGAACAACGGGTAGAACAGTAAGGAATGTAACGCCCAAATGAATTAGACAAGATATAATTTTCATCGTAATTGTTCTGTCTATTATAAATTAAATGTATTGTCTTCTATCAATAACTTGCATTTCCATAGATTATATCTTTATTTATTGAAATAAACTCCTGCAAATATACGAAGTAGTAGTCGAAGTAGTGTATATTTCAGTACATGTAGTAGGATTTGGAAGCGTTCATTAAATTATACTACGAAGTAGTAGTCGAAGTAGTGTATATTTCAGTACCTGCAGTAGCATTTGGAAGCGGTCAGCGGTCGTTCCAGGCATTTTCTAACCCCCAAGCCCATTTAACCCCTTTACGCCCAGAATATCGAAAAATGGTACATAAAACCGTTGCAGCTAAGGCTTGTAGCTATCTGTTCCAGAAATTGGATTTAAAATATGTACCATAGGTTACGAGCCAGCCTTGTCTGAAAGTCATCGATTTAACATGGGAATCCTATGGTGTAGGTTTTTAACGCCCAAACGCACGAGTGCTGCCAACAGTTACTGGTGGGGCTAGGTTTTCGTGTCTGTCCGCGGTTGAATTCACGTGCCTTTGTGAGCATGGAACCTCCGTCTAAGAGAATCTCCGAGAAATATTAATATTTCAGCGGCGTATGTAGTTCCGAGCTGGGAAAACAGTCAACAATCTGTGTGTAATTAAGGTGCCCTTATGCATAGGAAACCTCCATTCCGGAGAAATTCGTTAAATTACGAGTGCGTTAAATATCTATAGCTGTGTCGGAGATGTGTTAGTTGGAGTTGGAGATGCAGGTACAAGTCCGACAAGTCCGACAAGTCCGACAAGTCCGACAAGTCCGACAAGTCCGACAAGTCCGACAAGTCCGACAAGTCCGACAAGTCCGACAAGTCCAAGTCCAACAAGTCCGACAAGTCCAGTCCACAAGTCCGCCCCGAGGTCCGAGGCGCTAGTCTATATTACTATTTGATAAGCGTCTGTCTGTCTATCTATCTGTCTGTCTATCTATCTGTCTCTATCGGGCACCGCTCAGTTTATTCAATTTAAGTCCCAGTTAATTCACGTGCTGAATTGGTGCGGATACCTCCATCCCGGAGATGCCAGCTAGCTATGCATAGGACATATGTGGGAGATGGGATAAGTCACCGACGCACCGGAGTTGGTGGGGTGGTGATCCCTTGACGAGTAATAGGTAATTATGTCCTATGCAGTTCCAGTTCCAGTCCAGTTAATTGACGTGCTGAATTGGTGCGGATACCTCCATCCCGGAGATGCCAGCTAATCGTCCAGCGGAGCGGACGGGTTAGCACTAGTGATTACTATTTGATAACCCTAAATGTTCCAAGCTGCTTGGGGCGCTGCCAATCTTCGTCGGTTCTTCGAAATCTGCACATAACTGTCATGAAACGTCACAAGTAAGAATTAATGTTGAGAAAAAATGGACAGCCATATAACAATTGCTCCGCCAAGAGGCGCGAAATTTGAGGTTTTGGAAGGCTGGAGCACTATTTTTCCATTCAAATTAGACCGTAGGGTTATCACGAGGAAATGAGCCTGGAGAAAAGGGGAGGACCAAACAACATATTCCCCCTCCTTAGGGCCAAAGGAGCCCCCTGGAGCCGCCGGTGCCCCCTCCCCCATAATATAAGCCCGCCTCGCCAAAATGCCCACCCAGTCAAAAATCCTTACGGGAGGCCCCGGTATGGCCATGAGTGAAGTAATTGATTGGATCAAAAAGTGGTTTAGTTGTATGTGAAATCATACTCCATAGCTATATAAAAGCCATTGTTCTTCAGCGATAACTGTCATTTTATAGATGTTATATTGAAGCTACATGGACTGGAACAATGGCAGCATACACAACAAACACCACTTCGACTTTATTTGCAAGCCAGAATCATACACAAACTCATCCTCTCACACTGAATCACGTAGTCTCACCCACTATTAAAGGGACACTCCCACCTTCCAAAAGTTGCCAAATGTACGCCGCTTGTGGTGCAAAATATGAAGTAATTGCTGCCGAACACGATTATGTCATTTGTTTCTCGCAAACAGTGATCAATTTCATTTAAAAAAAAGTTTTAATATTTGGGTTGATGACGTCACATTGAGCTCTAGAGAGCTATACAGACATCCTTTACGCTGCCAAAGTATGGCACAATTATTTAGAGACAATTATGGCGCCTTGAATACAAAACAAACCAACTACCAAACCATTTGAAACACGCAAATATCTCCAAGTCTAACCTTAAAACAAGTCGACTATCATCACCATTTGGTAAAGAAGTGACGTCATCGGCTTTAGGCCCCTATTCAAATACACGTAGGGTTTATTCGTTACAATTGTCAAGAACAAGCTCGAATTTCTTTTTGATTATACCTATGTGGTTGTTTTAACTGCTACCCTACTTAATTTCAATGCAAATCCAACAACATGGCTATCTCAACTCAAAACTAATGTTAAGGTGGGAGTGTCCCTTTAAAGGGAAATAATGACCTTTTGATTGAAACAATTTATTAGGCTACCGTTATGGTTTTAAAATTATTTTATTTAAATTTAAGAATTAAATAAAATTATTTCCAAATTCAAAGCTGTAAGTTTGGAAAAAATACAAAACAAGTACCTTGTGTACTTCATGAAGGTCATTGACAAATTCGTCCTTCCCTACCATTGTTTACATTGAGTGCGGCATTTTTGGAGGCTCTGTGACGTTTCCGATCAAACTGAACGCTGCTCGGACACACGCTAGTAGCGCTTTCGTTCTCCATGGCAACCAGACGTCAGCCAATCAAAAGCCAGAAAGGGAATACGTTCTGGCTTTCCATTGGCTCACGCCTGGTTGCCATGGAGAACGAAAGCGCTACTAGCGCTACTAGCGTGCGTTCGAGCAGCGCTCTGATCCGTGAAGCAATCCGTGAAGCATCCGTGATGCATGACTGACTATCAGTATAAGTCATGAATAACAACAACATGCAAACTATACCAACTCGAATAAAATAAGGGCGGAATGAATTGAACCCCAGGCAAGCTAGTATTCGCAAAGCACTCGGCACTGCGCCACAATAGCAAAAGGTGAGGGAAATGCATATTGGATACAATATTATTAAGCCACAAGTTTCTGAAGTGTCGACTACTATGAAATACAGTGATACAATACCTTTAACAATGATTAACAAGAAAATTCAAACTTAAAAACAATAATTTGAATAAGTCTTTAATCAGCTTTCAACTCAAAATCAGATATATTTTGCAATGCTACACAAGAATGGCACCAGTGACGTCATTTACAAAGCCTGCTACGGGACTTGGGTATACTAATCAGGAACAACTCGCCACAATGGTTAAGTGCGCCGAGAAGCATGACAATGACTTTGTAAACAAATCGCCGACGCTAAATAGGTCGCCGTCGATGTGCATCGATGAGCTTCCGATTTAATTGCAAGTTTTGTGTTATTGTTTGTTAGTTTTTGGGGGATTTTTTTTTATTTTTCATGATAATATAAAGCATAGTGTTATATACAGCCACAGACAAATTATACAATACTCCTAATGTTGAAAACAGATGAATCGATTTTAAAAAATTGAGGGTCGCAACCACTAACTATGCCGCCGTTGATGTGCATCGATGAACTTCCGATTTTATTGCCACTTTTTCCAATCGCTGTTAGTTTAAGAAGATCGCCGGGCATATAATCACAACAAGCAGAACGCACTTTTTTTCACTCCATTGCGTAAAAAACAATACGGGAAAAGCCCGCAGTTTGATGAGGACCAAAAAGTACTTGCAAGTACCGGTCGTTGAAAGTGTGGAACGCTCATCAACTTTAACTTGAAATATCTTTCGGTAGGAAAGTTTTCATGCAAAATGTGATGAATTTACAATATATTTTGGTCTCGTCTGGCGATTTCAAGTGCTAACTCCATTTTTGTGGAAAAAGGTCATTATTTCCCTTTAAAGGGAAATAATGACCTTTTGATTTTGACATTTCTTTGGCTACCATTATGGTAATAAAATGATGTGATCTAAATTTAAGAATTAAATCAAAATTATTTCCTAATTCGAAGTTCGAAGTTTGGGAAATTCATGATCGGTATTTTCCTTCCACTATTGGAAAGCGACACATTGGGCCAATTCTGGGCTTTTGTATCTGTTGTGTCCCCCTCCATACTGGGGTTCTACTCGGGAACGCTACACACGCTGAAGACTCCGGTGAGCTAATTGTATTCACCTTTATAACTGGCGAACCCAACCACAACAAAACCTCGTGCCTGTCTCCGGAGGTCACGTCCTTAGTGGTGGCCACCAACAACAGTCGCAATAAATATAACATCGTAACAAGGGCGAATTGAACAGCGCCGCAAATGGTTCGATAACGGAAAATAAACATATATAATCCCGAACCGTAACCTCAACTTCTGTAGTGCCAATCAGACGGAAATGATAAATAATCTGATCTGATCAGCACTATTCGCCCACCATCAAACGAATACAACTTTGGCGCACGAAATATAAACAAACGAATAATGCAGACCCAACAGTATCAATCACGGACCCATCTATTCAACGTTGTTGAATGGGCACTTACGAAATCGCCGACACTAAATAGGTCACCGTCGACGTGCATCGATGAGCTTCCGAATCCATGATAATCCAGCTTTCTGTTATGCGGCAGGATGCAAACTTTTCTCATCTCCTCTCACCTCCCTGACATCTGTGCCTTGAGGGCATTCACATTCGCAGCGACGTTGACGTCAAAGTTCACAAAGTCGGTGCAGATAATCACCATTCATGCTCTGTAAAAACTGAACACTGTCACCAGACTTGGACAGGTAATCTGTGTGATGCAGCTCTGCCCTCGCCCAGTCTACGCTTTTCTTCTGCGGGATCGTGCACTCGCTGTACAATTTGGCTTCCACGCTACATTGCTCCAGCACGCGGTCCTTCACCTCCCCCCCCCCCCCCTCTAAGCGATATCCGCACCAGGCCGCCTGCTGTCACTGCAGGATGGACGGATGGTCTGTGGGCACATAAGGGGATAACCACTGTCAGGCCTAGTCGCTCCAAACAGTTTTGTTTAGAAACACTCACTTTTATGTGCTCTACGACCAAGAGGATTATAACATTTAATGGCATATCGATATCTGTTAATATTAAGTCTGAGCATGAAATAATACATGAACTGTCTGGGAAAAATACTAACAATCAGCCTTCATACATTTGAATTTAAGTGCACAAAAGGCTACAAATGACTGCTGCCACTGTTCACTTCTGTGAAAACAAAGGAAAGTAATTCAGTTAAAATCAAAGTCATATGTGAAGCTTATACATGTACTCCCCAAAATTCCCCCCATTGGGTTCCTCAAAATTCAAAGTCAAAAAGCCTCTCAACCAAAGTCAAGCATGCAACATGTGTGCATCACTATGTTAACCCACTAAAATATGCCTATTCATCATCACAACTACAGCAGTCCTGCAACCTTCCTTATGTTACAAGCCACATCACTTCACCACTGCAGATACAAGTATATAATAATTTTGACTAAATGTCTATTGTCACCAGAAAACCACATACAAATAAAAAAACTCACACTTATTGATGGAAAAAAGGACATTAAAAATGGTTACATCCTGGTATGTCACTATCATCGAATAAGCGCAACAATTTTTTAATGCTTACTTATCAAATTTCACGCCAGGAAGCAACTTATATACCACACCAAAGAACTATTAATCATGATCCTGTTAGCAGTGCCAGGAGCCAAAAACTATCGTCAATTCGCACAGTAACGCCGAAAAAATACAAACTGAGGGTTCTTACCTGTCTCTTCTTCCTCCATGGCATCGTAAAATGGCGGTATCTGGAACGTCATGTTGCCAATATAAAAAACTTGTATTTTCCTGAAGCGATTATTCATTCATAGAAAATAAATTTAATCACAGATACAAGAGCAAGAGAGCAACAAAAAGAAGCCCCAAAATCGCAAATTCAGGGTGTTCTTTCCATTTGCTTCCAAACAAGCCGAAGAAGACTGGGTGGGATCCAATGACAACAAAATATTTGGTAAAGGTATCCATGCCCTTCCTCTTGTAAGAAAAATATTGTGGTTATGGGCCTTTCTTCTGTGGTTATGGAATGTTTGAAAGTAAGAATGTAGCCAAATTTAACTAAATTTAGATTGAATGTCCTTATATGGGCATCACTGCCCATTTTGATATATTTATTGATATATCGGTCTGCTCCCTGCAGTTTGCCCAACTGAGGTTAGGAGACAGTGGATGTTGCATGTGTCACAACGACTTGACAAACTGACGACTTGAGACTAAAGACACTAAGACAACTAGAACCTTTGTCCCAAGCAGACATGGTTGACCCGTAACAACAGCAATCTGGAGGTTAGGATGTGTCTGAAGATTGGACTTTTAATCTATTAATCCACTGACAATTAATTGCAATCACAAACTGAAACTGCAGGAAATTATTTCAGTTTAAAATAAACATATTTTTTGTTGTGTTAGAATATCACCAAAACGCCAGTATGCAAAACGTGGCAAGTTTCGACAAGATCTTGTTGAGGCAAGGTTGGCACCAACACATCAAAATTGGGCAGCTTTTGAAAATTTTGGGGCAGCTTTTGAAAGCTTTTGGAATTTTAGGGCAGCTTCTGACTTTTTAGGGCAGAAGAAACAATTTATTGATTCACACTAGATAGATAAAACGCAATCATGAAAACGACTGACTCCCTCCCCCCAAGCAAGTTCCCCTCCAAGGCATCTCCTGTTCCTTGCCCAAAAATCCCTGCTTAGTACCACTTAGTACCTACCAAGCGAATACACCTGAAAGTGCAAGCAAGAAGAGGGACAAGACTACTAAGAAGTTGGATGCCTGAGCCTCACGGCTACGCGCCTTAAGCCAACAACTCCCCCACACACCCGGTCAACAGCATGTGGTTAAGTGAATTCACACTGGATCAACTGTGATCATGAAGACACCCCCCCCCCCCCCCCCGTGAAAAGTATTTGGTGATTGAGGAGCAAAATTTAATCCGGAAAATCCTGCCCCAAATGGGGCAGCTTGCTGTCCCATTTGGGGCAGGATTTGGGCTGCCCCAAATATCTTGTCAATGTTCCTGCCACGTTTTGCATACTGGCCAAAACGCAGAACTGGTTAGTGGTTTCTCATTTATACTACATAGGTAGACACTGTTTGTGGACCAAGCACCATATATCCTCTTGGGACCAAGGCGCTAACTGGAACTCTCACCCTGTTCCGAGGGATATGGGGGCCAGGACAACTTTTACAGAGGCCTGCAGAGGGATTTAAACCCCAGTCCCCGGCACAGAAAGCAAATATCTTACCACTGTGCCAGTTGCTCCCCTACATAGCAGGGGTGGAAAAGTTTGTTTGTTGGTATTATGAATTTGGACTCCACAATTGTGATTAAAGACAAAATGTTTTATTTTGCATAGGTACCATGTAAGAGATACAAAGTTGCTGGTGCTAGATAATCTGACGAATCGTATCTTCTATTTCATCAAAGAAACACCCAAGACTAGACTTGTGACTAGACATTTTGTAGAGTCACAATTCTGGAGTACAAAATGATATACCAACAAACATAAACTTTTCCGACATAGGTACTCACCTATCCACCCTTTCCAGGCGTTCCACGTGTGCTGTCCCCAATGTTTGCAATTAACGCCACCTTATGTTATTTTGGTTTATGTCAACCAAATGCCTTGTATACATACCAGTTCCGAGTTCGGCCATGGAAGCAAAAAGAACTACGTCACAGGCACAAAAACATCCGGCCGCCAGTATTCATTCTTATTTTGAGACCCTGGTTACATCTTACAGATGAAATAGAAAACAATTATTTTGATACCATGTGATACATTGCATTGCTGTCTTTATAGAGTGCATTATAACTAGGTAGCGCGGGTTTGCCGCTTCAACACAGGGGCAATGGGTGCATGGTTTAACAACTAAGTAGATTGTTTCTCCTAAACCAGACATATTGTGCTAAAGCATTATATACCATTGGTAATACATTTAATTATAAAACGTTTTCAACTATTTTGACATTTGAATTAGCATCCAACAATAAATTCATGTTTGCGGTAATTAGATGAGGCGGCAATGCCGTTATACATTAAGGTTCCTGTTAACTCTTTGCTATTCGGTATCTCTGGAATCGGAGGACAATTAATCAGCTGGCACAACTTACTTTTGATGCCTCAAACCCGTGCCCCCTGGGAATGCAGATGGTCTAGGGCTTGTTCCAGTGGTACCTCTAACCTCATCCAAGTTGTTCCAACTTGCAACTGTCTGTGCATTGGTATAGGACTTATAGGAAGTTGGAGCAACTTGGAGGAGGTTAGGGGTGCGACGGGAACAGGCCCCTAGTGGGCCGAGTTTTGATTTCACTAAGGATTCATAGGGCCTGTTCCAGTGGCACCTCTATCCTCTATCCTCCTCCAAGTTGCCCCAACTTGCAACTGTCTTTGCATTAGTATAGGACAGTTGCAAGTTGGAGCAACTTAGAGGAGGTTAGAGCTGCGATGTTGCAACCAAACCAAACCGAAACTTGGCCGAAACTTGTGACGTCATGGGACTGTAACCAACACGTTACGGAGAAGGCAATGATACTGATCATGGACTATTCCCCTGGACTGGAATCTCCTTCAGCGCACAATAATAGTGCGCCAAATGTCCCAAATGCAAAGCCCATGTCACATTTTTGTTCCTTTACCTCTACGAGGTCAGCTCATGTGACCGCCCAAGTCATGTAAGAGTATGATTCAGAAATCAGAGAAATGGGGTTTTCACCATTGTATTCGACTTGTCGAGACATATCAATTGATGCAAGAGTTGACCTTGACCTGACCTCAGGCCAGGTCAAATTTGTGGATATGACCTAACTAGGTCACCCAATATATCATTCGATGCGTCTCGACATGAAAAACACAACGGTGAAATATGTTTTCCCTTATCGTGCTTCTGTCAAAGGTTATTTCTTAAAACCAATTCGGCATTTTTTGTTTAGAATCTTTTTAATTCAGTGGCTTCTGATGACCTAACTATTGACCTTAGGTCAATTCTGATGAACCTTAATTACAGCAAATTCAATTTTCTTTCGAACACTTCTTTCCGCGCGTCGCTAGCTCTTTTATTGTCGAGATATACATATCGATAATAAAAGAGCTAGCGACGCGCGGACAAAAAGTGTTAGCCGAAATTTAATATAATGTATAATACCAAAATAACCGAAATTTGACCTCTGGTGACCTCAATATTGACTTGACCTAAAAATGACCTAAGTACTTCGATAGAGATTGTCTCGTGCTATCTAACACCGTCTTCCGCTTGTCGCTGCATTGCGTGTGTTTTTTAGATCTTAGGGGGAGGGGGCGGACCCCCCCCCCCCCCCCGGCAGTTCGTGGTCGGCGAGAACACCCGGCAGTGTGTGTGTGTGTGTGTGTGTGTGTGTGTGTGTGTGTGTGTGTGTGTGTGTGTGTGTTTGTGTTAATGGACCTTAATTCGGTAACAGTTAACTAACAAGCAAAATAACTAACTAACTAACTTATATATAACTTAAGTATATAAACTTTTTTCTGAAAAATATGTGTGTTTTAATCAGGCTGGTTATTGATTCGACTCTGATTGAATCGATTGGAGTCGTTCAATCAAAATCCCTTGAACCAATGAAGAGTCGATTCACCACCGGATTTTGTTATTCATGAATCATGATTGAATCAAAACCCGCATAGAAACAAGGCTGATTGAATAAAAAAGACTGTGCAATGCTATTTCAATGGTGAGTCAAAGGTGATTTGATCTAAAAATGATTTTATTCTTTGAATCGGAAAGAATCATTTCTCAAAATCGTTATCCATGAATCAAACGGTGACTGAATCATTCGTATTTCAAAATGAATCGTGATTGAATCCTTCCAAAAAAAGGTGAATCAATAACCAGTCTGTGCATTTGTTTCCCAGCATTTGCTTGAGTACGACCGTATACATTTCTATGAATTTATCGTTATATATAACGATAAATTCATAGAAATGTACCCGAAACATTGACCATAACACCGTAAAACACGGCATAGCATAACTCGGTTGAACTATGGTATGGTACTCGTACCAAATGTATGCTAAATGCATGATTTTGCCATGGTCAACTTGGTGCGAGCCCGGCACATCACCTAACCAGCTACCTCAGGTTCGGGAGTCAGTCAAGCCCGCCGGTTCTGGATTCAGGTACGATGAAAGCTCCAGTTCCGCTTCAACGACTTTTTGTACTTTTTGACTTTTTGTACCAGTTACGACTTTTTGTAAATGAATCGTGATTGAATTGACTCCTTCTTCATGTTTAGCAGCTATTTTCTAGTTTTTTTTCTTGTTAGGCGACCCATTTCTTTATATGATATTGATACCCATTTCATTAAATATATGACATACCAGTGGCGCACGCAGAGGGGGTCAAAGGGGTCAGCTGACCCCCCCCCCCCCCCCGAAATTTCTGAGGGGCCCGTATTTCTGAGGGGCCCGTTTCTGGTAGGGGCCCGGTCTTGGTCAGGCCCGATCGAGGTAGGGGCCCGGTGCTGGCAAAGGCGTGGCATGGGATGATGGGGCCCGGTCACAACAGGGCCCGGTCCTCGCATATTCTTGACACGGGCCCGTTTCTGGTAGGGGCCCGGTCTTGGTCAGGCCTGATCGAGGCAGGGCCCGGTGCTGGCAAAGGCGTGATATGGGGCCCGGTCAGAACGAGAGCCCGGTACTTGAACATTATTGATGCAGACCCGTTTCTGGTAGGGGCCCGGTCTTGGTCAGGCCCGATCGAGGCAGGGGCCCGGTGCTAGCAAAGGCGTGATATGGGGCCCGGTCAGAACGAGGGCCCGGTCACAACATGGCCCGGTCATTGCATATTCTTGATACGGGCCCGTTTCTGGAAGAGGCCCGGTCCTGGTCAGTTCCGATCGAGGCAGGGTCCCGGTGCTGGCAAAGGCGTGATATGGGGCCCGGTCACAACAGGGCCCGGTCCTTGCATATTCTCGATACGGGCCCGTTTCTGGTAGGGGCCCGGTCTTGGTCAGGCCTGATCGAGGCAGGGGCCGGTGCTGGCAAAGGCGTGGATGGGGCCCGGTCAGGACAAGGGCCCGGTCATAACAGGACCCGGTCCTCGCATATTCTTGATACGGGCCCGTTTTTGGTAGGGGCCCGGTCTTGGTCAGGCCCGATCGAGGCAGGGGCCCGGTGCTGACAAAGGCGTGATATGGGCCCGGTCACAACAGGGCCCGGTCCTTGCATATTCTTGATGCGGGCCCGTTTCTGGTAGGGGTCGGTCTTGGTCAGGCCCGATCGAGGCAGGGGCCCGGTACTGGGGAAGACGTGATATAGGGCCCGGTCAAAACGAAGGCTCGGTCACAACAGGGCCCGATCCTTGCAAATTCTTGATACGAGCGTATTTGATATTGATACGTATTTTTTACATTATCCATTGTTGATTCAGGAAATGGTTTATGGCAACTTGTGGCAACATGATGGTGGGCGCGAATGACGTAGTCGAGGCGCACTAAACCCCAACGATGATGATGATAACATAACTACCGGGGATCGGACTGCCTAACCTGCCTAACCTGTAAAATATGATTGTTGTTGTTGTCATTTACCTGCCTAACCTGTAAAATATAATTTGTGTTGTTGTCATTTACCTCATTTCGTCAAATTTACTCTCGACAGTTGTACCGCACATCAGTAGCACACGCACCTAAAGTTCGCACATCAGTAGCACACGCAGTCACCTTAAAGGAAATAGTTCACCTTCGGATTTTTTTTCAGAACATGATTTTATTATATTTTTTAATACAGTTTCTTTTTTTTCTTTTTAAAAATGGTCCTACATCGCGCCAATTCAGGACAGAAAGTTGTAAATTATTGATTTTATGGTGTGCGTTATTGGTCTGCGCATGCTCCATGGCAGTGCTGGCACTTTCAGACGGTACGGTACATCATATATGCGCCGTATTCCTTCGCCAAAAAGTCAAATATCTTCGGCTGGAGAGTCTTTTCAGCCATGAAAAGTTCCAGATAAGGATTTCTCAACACGGGCTACAAAACTGCTATTTCAGTTCAAAAACCATGTTGAAGGTGAATTATTTCCTTTAAGGCGGCCGCACACTAGGCCATTCGGCGCGCGATATACTGCGACATTCCGCCTCGGAAAATCGCGTCGATACCGCTGAATATCGTCCTTGTTCCGGCGGATTCGGCGCTGTCTGCTCGCGAGATTCCGCCCCGCAGACCTACAGCATGTCGCAACCTGTGTCTACAGCCTGTCACAAGGTAAATTAATGGTGGCCATTTTTCGACGAAGATGTAAGTTTAGAACCACGAAACTTTTACATAATAAATTTCACAGCGGCAAGAGCATGCTGTGCAAAATGTGCACCTCTGTCTCGCATAGATTCGCCACTGTTAGCATGATTAATTTTGTTGTCCGCGGCTCCGCGGCGTTCAGTCGCGGGAAAAAGCTCGTTCGAATCAGCTTTTTTCCGCCGGTCCGCAGATGGCCGGCCGACGACATTCGTCCGCGATTTTTGACGTTTCGGCTGACGCGAACGCGGAAAGTCGCTAAAGATGCGCGGAAAGTCGTAGCGATATCACGACCTCCGCGCGCCGAATGGCCTAGTGTGCGGCCGCCTTTACACGATATTGACAAGAAAATGATAATGTCTCAGGTCCCATGCTGTAGGGGGCCCGCTCAAAAACAAGTGACCGAAATCCGCGAAGTTTTCTCAAAACGGGTGGGGGCCCGCTCACAAGGGGGCCCACTTTTAGTGCTCTGACCCCCCCCCCCCCCGAAATGGAATCCTGCGTGCGCCACTGTGACATACTATTGGCAATAAGCAGCATTGGGTATGGAAAAGAGCGGTCCACGTTGCTTCTCTTCAGTCTTAATTTTTGCTGCAGTATTGCCAAAAAGTTCGCCCCCCCCCCCCCCCCCAACTTCAAAGTAGTTCCCACGCCCCTGTCGAACGATTTCAAACTCACAGAAGTTAATCAGAGCATAGGTATCGGCAATTCGTTTAACTCGGATATTTTTATATCGGTGACTAAAGGGCAGGTCAATTTCGTGACCTACCCATTACTGGTCAATGGGAAAATATACAAATGTTTCCTATTCAGAGGATATGCAATACCTAGATCAGGCCAATTCTTGGAGAATCATGTTATTTTAGCTCACTCGACCCAGGTGCAACTGTTGCTCAGTGACCTATGCAAGGTCAGCTGAGGACATCTGAGGTCACTAGCACTTTTTTGCCAATGACTCTTTATATAATGAACATAGACGTGAAACTGGCATTACTGTGCTTGTCTTGCTGATATGCGTCTCCCCATATGCAACATTACCTACTGGGTTCACCTTGATCTGAGGTCAAATTTTGAACTTGACCTAATCCGGTCATCCTGAATACGGTTCGAAGTGCCTCGACGAGGCAAACACGATGGCGTTGACATTGTTGCCCTATCTGCATTAGGTAAAACGATGTGCACGAAAACTTCTTGGAAGAAAATGTGAGCATGACATTTGGGGACCTCTGAAGCCTAAGCTGTTAACATGAGCTGAATGTTTTTTTGTTTCTTCCTAGCTATCATAGAGCCCATGGGCGGCGGAGGCGGGGGGGGGGGGGGACGGGGGGACGCGTCCCCCCAAACATTTTCGGATTTAACATTACGCCTATGGGCGTTGCATGGAACGATTCGACTTCAAAGTGCCTCCGCCGCCCCCCCCCCCCCCCCACACACACACACTTTCGGAAGGTGGCGCCGCCCTGGATAGTGCCCAAGATATTTGGAGTTTCTGGAGCTAGGTCCTAAAGTTGGAAAATTTCACTTTTGATGACCTCCGGTGACCTCAATATTGACCTGAGCCAAAACATGACCGAAGTGACTTCGATTGGGCTCTTAAAGGAAATAGTTCACCTTCGGGAAATTTTTCAGAACACGATTTTATTATATTTTTTAATACAGTTTCTTTTTTTCTTTTCAAAAATAGTCCTACATCACCCCAATTCAGGACAGAAGGTCGTAAATTATTAATGTTATGGTGTGCGTTATTGATCTGCGCATGCTCCATGGCAGTGCTGGCACTTTCAGACGGTACGGTACATCGTATATGCGCCGTATTCCTTCGCCAAAAAGTCAAATATCTTCGGCTGGAGAGTCTTTTCAGCCAATACAAGTTCCAGATAAGGATTTCTCAACACGGGCTACAAAACTGCTATTTCAGTTCAAAACCCATGTTGAAGGTGAACTATTTCCTTTAACGTCTTTAACCCGCGCACTGCAGGGGCTTTGCGCCGAACACAAACTGCAGGGGGGTTGATTTCCCCCCCCCCCCCTGAGATCTCGAAAACTACGCTACGTAGCGAGAAGCGGAAACAAGCATTTGATAGCTTGACACATGTTCTATCAAAAGTATTTCAGTCTTCTTTTAGGTCAGGTCAAAATTGAGGTCACCAGAGGTCATCAAAGGTCACATTTTCCAGTTTTTCCTGTTTTAGGACATCGCTCCAGAAATTCCAATATATCTTAGAAACGATGCTAGTTAGAAACAAACGGAAAAAAGCGAACGCCAGCCCGTGAAATTTGCAATCGCTAAGGTGTCCTCACATTTGATCTCAGGTCAATATTTGAGGCTCCAGAGGTCAAAAAGAAAAAAATGCCGTTTTTTTGCTTTTCGTTTTTGCTATTAACTTTTATTTAATAAAGATAACGAAAAACTGTTTACGCCATTGTGTTTATCTTGTCAAGGTGCTTCGAATGATATACATGGTGACCTTGTTAAGTCAACTTAACAATTCGACCTCAGGTCAAGGTCAAGTGGTGACCCAAGTAGGGTATGTTGCATATGGGAAGACGTATCTCGGCGAGACAAACACATTGATGTCTGTTTTACTTCTCTATCTTCATTATGTCGGGAGTTATTAACCAAAAAGTGATGGTGACCTCGCATGACCTCAAATGACCCAATAGGGGTCACTGAACAAAAATTGCACTTGGATCATCAAGAATATCCTATAATAACATGATCCAGAAGTAATTGGACTAATAACATGCATATCCTTGCATTAGGAAGCATTTGTATATTTCCCCTTTGACTTATTATGGGGAGTTTACGAAATTGACCTGACCTTAGGTCACCGATATCAAAATTACGAGATAAACGAATTGTAAGTACTTATGCCCTCATGACATCCTGTAAGTTTCAAACTGATCGGTGAAAAACTCTGGCTTTGGCACAACTGCAAACATTTTTGGAGGTGGGGTCACTTGACCTGGTCTGGTGACCTGACCTGAGATGACCCGAGGTTATTCTTTTTTCAAAGTGTGCGCAATTGATGTCCTAACAGGTGTGCCAAAACCCGGCGGCGCTGCGCGCCGCCGTTTTTCGCTATCTTTGAAAAAACCTGAGGGGGCGGGGCGGAAATCAACCCCCCTGCAGTGCGCGGGTTAAAAGGACCGTTGGTTAAAGGAAATAGTTCACCTTCGGAATTTTTTTCAGAACACGATTTTATTATATTTTTTAATACAGTTTCTTTTTTTCTTTTCAAAAATGGTCCTACATCGCGCCAATTCAGGACAGAAGGTCGTAAATTATTAATGTTATGGTGTGCGTTATTGGTCTGCGCATGCTCAGACCAGTGCTGGCACTCTCAGACGGTACGGTATATCATATATGCGCCGCATTCCTTGGCCCCACGTGGGTCCCCCCCCCCCCCCTGGTGCCGCTGGCAGCTCCGCCGGAGCAGCCCAGCGTGACAACACCGACGGCAGACCCGAGCGGGCCCTGCCCTTCGTCAGCCGAGTCCCTCCAGGACTCCGGCCGTGCCCAAGCGGCACAAACTCCCACCCCCGCCGAACATCAGGCGGAGTCAGCGGTCGAGGCCTCGGGGGAAGACTCCGTGGACTCTTCCGCGGAGGAGACCGATGCGTCCCTCATCCGTGCTTTTGGAAGCCGGGTCCCCACCTCCCAGCCCCGCCCCGCTCGCTACCGCTCTCCGCCCTCCCGCGCCTCCTCCCGGTCTCTGTCTCCCTCCCGCCCTGGCCAGCTCCCTGAACGGACCCGACCCCGTCGGAGACGGACACGAGCGACCGCAAGGCGCGGTCAGAATAGCAACTCCCGATGAACCAAAATCAAACTGAATTCGTCCTCCAATGGAATCTTTAATATCACATTGGGGGCAATTCAAACATTATGTCTTAAATAATAATCCGTTAGTAGCCGCTGTTCAGGAAACCCATTTCATTGACGCCGACTTTAATAATTATACTTTTAAAATCCCCGGCTATAGTCTCTACACAAATAACGTAAATGCATCACCGCGCCGAGGCGGCTTGGCTTTGCTTATTTCAAACCAACTTTTGCATCACCAAATCGACCTTCAAACAACCTTAGACGCAGTCGGCGTCAATATTAAAATCGCTCAGCTAGAACTAACTCTTATCTCAATTTATTTCCGTCCTACCGAGGACATAGACATTGATTCTCTTTCCCAGCTTATTACAAATATTAACACCCCATGTCTGATTATGGGCGATTTCAACGCGCATAGTCGGGCGTGGGGCTGCCTCCGTGATTCCCGCCGAGGCCAAATTATGCTGGACCTACTGGACCGGCATAATTTGGTCTTCCTTAACGACCAATCATCCACACACGTACACCACTCAGGAGGCGAGGTGACTTACAGCGCCATTGATCTCGCCTTCGCCACACCACGCATCGCGACTCTTTTTACATTTAACGCACAATCAGACCCTCTTTTTATCGATCATTTCCCAATTCACTTAGAACTACAAGTCCCTTCAGGACAGACAAATTTGTACTCCCTGCCTAGATGGAACCTTCGCAAAGCCGACTGGTCCTCCTTTCAAAAACACATTGACACTAGTCACCCCGCAGACTCCCAGACCGACATTAACACTTTTTTAAACACTATTCTCACATCAGCTCACCAACACATTCCACACACACGCACACACACACAACACCACCCGAGGCAGCGTACTGCCCCGTGGTGGAACACAGAATGCCAGAGAGCTGTTGCCTTCCGGAAAAGAGCATTTCGGAAATTCCAAGCTTGTATAACTGCAGACAACGAACACGAAGTACGGAAAACTCGCTCTCTGGCTAAAACAATCATTGACAAAGCAAAAAAAGAATCTTGGCAGGAATTCTCATCTACCTTTAATCGATTTACCTCCCTCTCAAAAATTTGGACATTAATTAAATCATTCTCAAATAAAAGACCACCGTCATACAAAATCCCACACTTACAAATACACAACATATCTTACACGCTTCCCCTAGAGGTGGCAACACAATTTGCACAACACTACGCTAACATATCATCAACACAACAATGTACACCAACTTTTACTAACCAACTTAACGATCAATTTCAATCTATTAGCTTCGACTCTAATAACGCAGAAATCTATAACTCTCCTTTTACCAACTCAGAGTTAACATACGCTATTGGTAAATGTGGTAAAACTTCCGTAGGACCAGATCAAATTGACTACTCTTTCTTTAAAAACTTGACAGAGACTGGTCTCACCAACTTACTAACAGCCTTCAATACCATGTGGTTTGATGGCACTTTCCCTGAATCTTGGCATAATAGTACGCTAATTCCTATACTTAAACCTCGCAAACCTAAATCTTCTCCCGCTAGCTATCGCCCTATTTCTCTAACTGTTGTGCATGTAAACTATTCGAACGCATGGTTAATGGACGCATCAGGACATACATTGAATCAAACAATTTACTTTCCCCACACCAAAGTGGTTTTCGACCTGGTCGCTCCACTGCGGACAATTTAGTTGGTCTTATCGACTCTGTCCAGCGCGGCTTTCGAGGGAGAGAGGTCACAGTTGCCCTCTTTCTTGATTTGAGAGCTGCGTTTGACAGAGTCAATAAGACTGCACTTCTAGTAAAGGTCCATAAGGCCGGAATTCGAGGTCGACTCGCTAAATTTATCCAAAACTTTTTAGAAAATAGAACTTTTAATGTAAGGTGCGGTAACACATATTCTCCAAATCAAAATCAGGACCACGGTGTCCCACAGGGATCGGTCCTCTCCCCGACCCTATTTTTAATTATGATTAACGACATTTTCAGTAATATTAACAAGATCGACAAAGGTCTTAAATTCTCAATGTACGCTGATGACCTGGCGGTGTGGTTCTCGCACCCGAGTGTCGATCAAGCCAGCAAAATGTTACAACTAGTACTCATTGATATAAAGGTATGGTGCGACCAATGGGGTCTGGAAATTTCTCCAAGTAAATCTGCATCTCTATTTTTTTTCAAAGAAACCTGCATATGTGGAACCCTACATTCCATTAAAATATAACAATCAAATTATCCCTTTCGTCAAATCATTCAAGTATCTGGGAATAACACACGTCTCTCGTTCATCCCACACTTCAATGATTTAGTGCAGAGATGTACGCGACGAATTAATATTATGAAGTCATTGGCTGGTCGAGAGTGGGGCGCAGATCGCGCCACTCTTCTCCAACTATATACTTCCCTGATACGCCCAGTACTGGACTATAACGCATTCTTATTTGATGACATATGTTCCAAACAAATTAAAAAATTGCAAACTGTCCAAAACGCTGCCTTGCGGATCGTGACTGGAGCCTGCCGCACCACCAACACCACAAACTTACACATCGACACAAACATTCCCACACTCTGCCGCCGACGCAAAAACACACTACTTAGATTCTACACCAGAGCAAGTTCACACCCCACACGCCCAACATTCCACATCTTAAACCACCCCGCACCCACAAGACGACAAACACTACTACAAAAACGACACCCACTCATCAGTCACAGAATCAGACAAACACTCGCACTATTCAACATTCCACACATCAACACAATGCCAACGCCACCACTCACACCTCACTGGCTCGACACAACACCAGACACACACCGCCTCTTCACACACAACAAAAACACAGTCACGGCGGCAGAGACACACACACTCTTCAACGAACACAAAGCACAACACAACACATACACATACATATACACAGACGGCTCTCGAAGCGACGGCCGAACTGGTAGTGCATACTTCACAAACACAGCTAGAAACAACTTTAGACTTCCGGACATAAATAGCGTATACACAGCGGAATTGTCATCCATTTTATTAGCATTAATATATGTCAGAAAAGAAAAACTTAAGGAAGTAGTCATTTGCACAGACTCGTCCGCCTCGCTCACGGCCATTTCCTCGATTAGTGACTGTAGAAGCCCGATAGTATTTAAAATCAGACAACTAATCAAGTATTTAAACAGTAAAAACAATAGTATTAAATTCCTCTGGATCCCAGGACACGCCGGTATCCCGGGAAACGAGGAAGCCGACAGACTTGCGAAATTGAGCCTAGAATTACCTTCAGTAAACCAACTTCCAAGCCCAGTATCAGACGTGTTAAATTATATTAATTCTCAACTTACATACTGCAACTTACATACCTACAACTTACAACTTACAACTTACATCTCAGCATACTGCGCCAGAGCGAGTGGGACGCCGCTCCGCATTTTCATCTTTATCCAATCAAGCCAAAAGTCCAACATTTTATATCTAGTCACCAGAATTGTAGAGAGAAGGAGGTAATATTGGCGCGCCTCCGTCTCGGTCATACACAAATTACTCATTATTATATTATGGAGAATCTCCCGCCACCAAATTGCCAACATTGCCCAGGTTATCCGCGCTACACAATCAAGCACTTACTTATTACTTGCCCAGTACACAACGATAAACGACAGAACATTATTAATTACACACAACAAAATCGCATCACATTAAATCTTCAAACACTGTTAGGTGATAGTTATCCTGAATTGATAGGTCTCCTCTTAGATTATCTCTACCAAACACGTTTAGCTAATCAAATATAACAGGGTTTTTTGGCCTTGCGCATTTTTGGCCCACCGCGCAGGTTTTTTCCCCTTTGCCTTAGACGCTGTTTTTTTTTATTATTCAGGACTTTTCGCCCGGCTAAATACACCCCACAACCAGGTCTCGCCGAGGCGCCGGAGCCAGGGAGACTGGCAACAGTCTCCCGTTGTTGCAATGACGGCACCCCCACGGCTCCATCAACACTGACACTGTACAAGTGTATTGTAATACAAATATGTATGCATGTGTGTCTCGTGTTTTACTTATTTTTTACCTTGAACGAAATACTTAACGTAATGCTAGATATTATATATGACCTTGAACGAAATACTTAACGTAATGTTAGATATTATATTTACTTTGAACAATAAATTTTCCGGGTTTACATAAACCGGTTAACGTAATTGATTAACGTAAAATAGCTACCCTATTCCCTTGCTTGCTCGGGTTCACATAAACCGACTAACGTAACTCTTTGCCTGGCAAATTGCCAGAAGTAATTTCCCCAAACCCGGGAAATGGCTATAGGCCGGTCCGGGTAAAAAAAACGCATTTCTTCGCCAAAAAGTCAAATATCTTCGGCTGGAGTCTTTTCAGCCAAGAAAAGTTGCAGATAAGGATTTCTCAACACGGGCTACAAAACTGCTATTTCAGTTCAAAATCCCATGTTGAAGGTGAACTATTTCCTTTAACCTGAAAGGGTCCTTACCCAGCCTGAGAGCGTGTTGCTATACCTGATGGGTCGTTATCAGGCGCCTAAGAGCCTTATGACGGTCTGACGGTCTGACGGACTGACGGTGTGAGTTCCTTTCTAGGCTTTAAAGGGCCCTCGGTCGGCCTGCAAGGGTCGTCAAGCGGCGGCAGGGCCTTTTGCTGGTTTGAGTGTATTTTTCAGAGAGCCCACTCTGAACTACATGGGCCCATCTGGCCTCCATAGCTCCATAGGTCCCGCTCTGACCTCCACTCCAGAGGGTCCACTCTGACCTCCACAGCTCCACCTCTGGCTTCCAGAGGGCCCCATGTGGCCTACAGGGAGTCCATACTGACCTCAGGATGCCCACTCCTACCTCTCGAGGGTCCACTCTCACATTCATAGGGCCCATCTGGCCTCCATAGGACCCGCTGTGACCTCCAGAAGGTCCCCTCTGACCTCCGAAGGGTCCACTCTGGCCCCAGAGGGCCCCTCCGGATACTAGTGGACCTCCTCTGCTTCCTGGGGCCCACTCTGACCTTCAGACGGCCCACTCTAGCCTTCAGAGGGCGATATCTAGCTTCCACCTCCAGAGGGTTCACTCCTGCCTCCATAAGGCCAACTCTGACCTCCAGAGGGCCCTTCTGGCTTCACAACGGCCACTCTCGCTTTCAGAGGGTCCATGCTGACGGTGACCTCCAGAGGGCCCATCCAGCTTCCAGAGGGCCTCTGAATGTGGCCTCCAGAGGGCCTACTCTAAACTCCAGAGGGCCCACTCCGGCCTCTACCTCCAGAGGGCCCACTGCTGCCTCCACCTCCAGAGGGCCCACTTCAGCCTCCAGAGTTAATTCTGACCCCCAGAGGGCCCCTGGCTTCCAAAGGGCCCAATCCGTCCTCAAAGGGTCCACTCTGACTTCCAGAGGGCCCACTTCTGCCTCCAGAGCGCCAACTCTGACCTCCAGAGGGCCCACTTCTGCCTCTAGAGGGCCAATTCTGGCTTCCAGTGGGCCCCTCTGGCTTCCAGAGGGCCCACTCTGAACTCCAGAGGGCCCCTTTGATCCTCAGAGGGACCATTTTGCCTTCAGGGGGTCTCGGGATGCCATTGAGTCCCTCTGACCTCTAGAGAGCCCACTCCGGCCTACAGGGGGCCCATTTTGGCCTCTAGAGGACCCTCTCCGACCTCCAGAGGGCCCACTTTGGCCTCGAGAGGACTCGCTTTAGCATCCAGGGGCCATTATGGCATCCAGTTGGCCTCCTCTCTGACCTCTAGAGGGCCCATTCTGACCTGGAGCCAAGGCGGGCACTTCGGGCCCACCTGGGCCCCAAGTGACTTGGGGGGAGGGCAAAAGATATATTGCCCCCCCCCCCCCACCCTCATCGGCCTTGGGGGGGGGGGTCATGGCCCGGATGCCCCCCCCACTGCAGGGCCTCCTGTAAGGGATTTTCATTGGGGGGGGGGGGGCACGCAAATTTTTTGATGATGGGCAGCTATCTCCCAAATCGTGCTGTATTTTCGATTTGTATTATTGTACAATATGTTTCACGAACAGGACAATAATTGTATGGTAACATGATTCATTGCAATAATTGTATCTGATCCTAGGTCATATAGAGAGATGTGGATAACAGAAGATGGGCGCAGAATGCCCTAACCCGCGTCCCCAGCACTGCTGGGGGTTCGCACCAACCACGAACTGCCCGGAGAGGTGATTTTCGCCCCCCACCAAGATCTCGAAAACCACGCAACGAAGCGACAAGTAAAAAACGCTGTTAGATAGCCCGAGACAAGCTCTATCGAAAGTAGGTATATCGTTTTTTAGGGGTCAGGTCAATATTGAGGTAACCAAAGGTCAAATTTCGGCTATATATGAGTGCCCTTGCTAAAACCGTCCATATCTCGATAACTAAAATAGTCTTGACACGCCAAAAAAAAAACGTTTGAAAGATAATATAATTTTATGTCACTACAGTTGCATCAGAATTTACCTCAGGTCAATTGTTAGGTTAGGATAATGCATTAAGTTTGAAACATTATAAAAATCGCCGAATTATTTTGAAAGAATAACTTTTGATAGCAACATTATAGAGTAAACAGATTTCACCATTGTGTTTGTTTCATCGATACGCATCGAATGATATTATCATCGAACATTGCAAATAAATGATATAGGTAAAGCATACTTAATAGCTCAAAAAGGGACTCATTTTTCCTTTGGAAGTCATAAGCCGGTTAGTTTTAAAGATACGACTGCAAGTCCTTTACGTACATTCACCGTGCAAGTCACCATCATATATCTTATGGTTTTTGAAGTCCTCATAAGGTTATATTTTGTAATGAATTGTTTCTATGTTTCGGAACTTTATATATCCAAAAATTCAAAAAATAAGAGATAGTTGATTGACAGGCAGGTCTGTGGTGATTTATTCGACATCTCAAAATTGAATTCAGCGCGCCCTTCCCCGGCCTGAGATGCCACTGTCGGATCCAAAACGGTCAAGAGTTGGTTTTGGTTGCAGATAACATTTTTTTACACAATTAAGAAAAACTCATCGGATTTCACTAATGACATTAAGGACTGAGCTAAAATAAACTTTCCCGTATACGAGGTGTTAAAATGTTATTTTATATCAGTAAATGCGTAAGTTTCGATCGAATTTCAATCGTTTTGGGGCATGACCCCGATGCTAGAGGCGGGGGCCATTGCAGGGGGGAGGGCCCCCTGCAATGGCCCCCGCCTCTGGCTATTGGCCTCGACCAGGGCCTATTTTAAGGGTAAACCACTGGGGGGGGGGGGCAAAAATGTTTTTTTGGGGGGGGGGGCATATTTTTGTGGCAAAAAGGTACCCCATGTTTTCCATCCGCGGATTTGGGCCGGTCACCTTATTTGCTATTCGAGCTTAAGAAAATCACTTTTCGAATTCACAACAAAAAAAATGCGGACATTTTTCCGAAGAAACAAAAATATGTATTTATTTTTGGGGTTTTTGGGGGTTTAAATATTTTTTGGGGTCAAAAACCCCCCAAAATACAAATTCGAGATAGCCATTTGCAAGAGAATGTCATTTCCTTTCTTTTTACGTTTTGTATTTGCAATTTGCTTTGAAACTCTATTTTGTACGATTTTTCAACCATTTATCATTTTTCCACCAAAAATGGCATGACATGACGTCATTAAAACGTTATTATCTCCCAAAATACTACATTAATTTCATTGAAATTTAGTGAGAAGACGTATAACTGATACAGTATAAGGTACTGCTAGTTTCACGCTGATATCTATCACAGTTTCAAAGTTATTGAGAAAATCCGGGATGGGGCAGATTCTGCCCCCCCCCCCACCGGGGCTGCTTGAAGCTGCGCGTGTCACCGGGGCTGCTTGAATTGCATCAGGTGCGCTGTTTTGTCTATCGTTGAAAACAAGGGATACATCAAAACTTCAAACGCAATCACTTGATAGAGGAAGAAAAACTTCCGTTTTCATGAAGTTTTCTCCTAAGATCATTGTTTTTCACGTTCAGTGCAGGGAACGCGTAGGGGGGGGGGGGGCATACTTGTATTGCATGCCCCCCCCCCCCGATTCCTGGGGGGGGGGGAATTTGCTACTGATGTCCGCCCCCTGGATTCGCCAGTGGCGGCGGATGCCGTCCCCCCTTATTTTTTTTTTTGGAAATAGCGGAAAACGACGCCATTTCGCGCCGCCATTGTTGGTACAACTGCTTGCCTATCAATTGCCCAAATCCTGTTAATTTGTTTACCTCGGGTCTCCTCAGGTCACGTCACTAAGTAAAGTCTAGTGATTCTACCTCCAAAAAAAATGTAAGATCGTGCCGCAGCTTGCTTGACCGATTGCTTGACCGATCAGTTAGATACTCACAGGATTTAATCAGGTCATAAACACCTACAATTCTGCTATTTCGGATGATTTGTATATCGGTGCCCTGCGGGCGGCCAGAATTACGTTAACCTGCGGGGCAGATCCTGCCCCCCCCCCCCCCCCCACCCAGAGATCTCGAGAACCGCTCGGTCGATTTCAATGGGGAAAACGCCATTCGATTCGTCATGACAAGATCTCTCTTTTTGGAACCCAAACATTTTATTTTGTTCAAAAATGGGAGGCCAGGGGGCAAACATCCGAATTTTGGGTGTTTTTTGAAAGGTCATTGCGGCCATATGGCTCGACCGATTTTGATGCTCCAAACGTTTTTGAGCTTCAAATGTACTGGTATTTAATATATCAAAAGACAGAAAACAAAATAAAAATCATAGGCATATTCAGGGAATGTTTAGGGGGGACTTTCTGGAAAAAATATGTGCTGTTCGTGATTGTTTGGGACGACATGAACGTCACTTGTGGGCATTATATGCTGTAATTGGTTAAATTTGATATATTGCGCATAGGCGGATCCAGGAAAAAACATGGGGGCACCATGCGCGTAACGCTTTTATCATCTTACTAATTTGAAGTTGGACCTAATTTGAGGGTGGGTATCGCCTCCCATTTGTTTATCCTGAGTGCGCCTCTGCCCCAAAAATATGTACAATCCCAGTATCAATGATGCATATTGCATTGCAATTGTTTCTGACGCATTTATTGCACTGCAAACCACGAAGGAAGTATGCGACGCAAAACCGCATTCGTAACACCCTCCCAAAACAGGAGCCTGGAACCGCCTTTGCTGGACCGATTTTTCTAAATTTTTAACACAACACGCACCATTCAATTATGAGAAAAGTCACAAAGTTTCAGGACGCTAGGCTTAACGGGTTATAAGCGGCAAGTGAAAAACCACCGGGAGGGGCAGAATCTGCCCCGCAGGGAATAGGGTTAAAGGAAATAGTTCACCTTCAACATTAGTTTTAAACTGAGATAGCAGTTTTGTAGCCCGTGTTGGGAAACCCCTATCTGCAAGTTGTATTGGCTGAAAAGACTCTTCAGCCGAATATATTTGAGTTTTTGGCGAAGGAATGCGGTGCTGGCGAAAGAATGTGTACTGGTTCTATATGGTATTCTATATATACGGGCAGAGGCTATACCATCAGCCAATCAGCTTGCAGCTGGTGCTAGCAAGCGAATCGCCGGCCGCCGGTTGGCACATCTCCAATGCGAGTCTATCTTTACGCGACTACTTTCGAATCTGATTGGCTGAACCATTTTTTACATTCGCGTGACGTCAGGACTCTGACTCAGAGAGTATGCATATAGCTTTGATAAACAATAAAAATGTACGGCCTTCTGTCCTGAATCGGCGCGATATAAGGCCATTTTTGACAATATAAAAAGAAGTTGTATTACAAAATATTATCAAATCGTGTTGGGTAAAAAATTTCCAAGGTGAACTATTCCTTTGAGGGGAAGTCTATTTTGTGACCTCCCAATTATAAATCATTGGAGAAACATGCAAATGCATATAAATCCACAGGAAATGGTTAAATTTGCCCAATTTTCACCAGAGTTCCACATCTTTTGAAAATACACAGATCCAGTGTCGGATCTACAGTTGGGCAATTGCCCCCCCCCCCCCAAACCGCCTCAAATCGGCGCAAGATTGACACATTTCCTTATATAGAAGACATCAAGGCAACTTTTACTGAGGACAGTTAGCTTTAAATCAGCTATCAATGCATAAGCAAGCCAAATCCGATGCGTTTTCAGAATTGAGTGAGACTTTTTGGAATCCCCCCCCCCCCCCAACTACCCGTTCTGGATCCGCCAATGCATCCATGTCGTATTTTTATTCTGCGACCTCCACGAGGTAAAATCTATTCAGCCTGAAGTCATTCGTCATTTTTCTTCTATAACTGTTTTACTGAACCAATAAGGCGCCGTAGTTGGCGATGAACGAGCGAACGCGAAGGAAATGTATGGTGAATTTCAACTCGATCAGGGAAGTAGTTTCTGATATAAAAATACGTGGTGGACACGTGCGCACGTGCAGAAACACCCCACCCCTGACTTGTGGGAAAGTGGCGGCTGAGAGATCCATAGCCAAACACCAAATTTGAACACAATCAGCTCAGCAGTTGCCCCCACCCACTCCAAATTGTGTGGCGACGTTTCTGATCCAACAAGCCCCGATCTCCCCCACTCTTCTGCCGCTAATGAGCAATTGTTCAAAGCAGAGTTCGTCACGGGCTGGGCTGGCCCTATAGGCCATGGGTCGGGCCTGGGCTGGGCCTGGGCTGGGCCTGGGCTGGGCCTGGGCTGGGCCTGGGCTGGGCCTGGGCTGGGCCTGGGCTGGGCCTCAACTTTAAGGAAATCACCGGGCTCTGGACGGGCCTGGGCTAAGAATGTTGAAGCTCCGGTCAGAGCTGAAAAAATATTTCAACCAGCAGTTCACTTCCACAGCAACACACTGTTGCTGTGTCTGTGGCTTTTTGTTTGTTTTGAGTTAGCATAGTTGGTTCATTGTTTCACATTTATAGTATACAAGAAAATATGCTAGGATAATGATTGTAAATTTTGTGAAAATATTTATATGCTTAAAGGGAATAGGTCACCTTGAAAGTTGTATCGAAGTTCAACCATACGGTGTATCTTGAGCTCAAAACTACGAATATGACTTTGGTTTGGACAACTGATTGATATATGTGGAGAAAGAAGTAAGTTTCTCTTTCTATTTCACGAGAAATCGTACGAGTAGCAGGCGTTACGGCTCCCCCGCTCCGCCTGACGCCAAGTACAGTCTCTGACAAGAGGCCGCCGCGCCGCCCGGGCGGCTGAGCGGATATTAACGAGGCGTCGTGGCCAGAGAGTGTACCTGCCTCCGGCGGCGAGCGGCGAGCGAAAGGAACTGATCGTGGCCCGGAACAGCGGAATTGAAACCGGGCTTACTAGTCCTGTGTCGAAATTGCTTAAAGGGAAATAATGACCTTTTTCCACTAAAATGGAGTTAGCACTTGAAATCGCCAGACCAGATCAAAATATATTGTAAATTCATCACATTTTGCATGAAAACTTTCCTACCGAAAGATATTTCAAGTTAAAGTTGATAAGTGTTCCACACTTTTAACGACCGGTACTTGCACTATTTCTGACCTTTTGTCAAGTACTTTTGGTCCTCATCAAACTGCGGGCTTTTCCCGTATTGTTTTTTTACGCAATGGAGTGGAAAATATATTGTGCGTTCTGCTTGTTGTGATTATATGCTCGGCGATCTTCTAAAACTAACAGCGATTGGAAAAAGTGGCAATAAAATCGGAAGCTCATCGATGCACATCAACGCGGCATAGTTAGTGGTTGCGACCCTCAATTTTTGAAAATCGATTCATTTGTTTTCAACATTAGGAGTTGTGTATAGTTTGTCTGTGGCTGTATATAACACTATGCTTTATTTTATCATGAAAAATAATAATTTTTCCCAAAAAAACTAACGAACAATAACACAAAACTGGCAATTAAATCAGAAGCTCATCGATGCACATCGACGGCGACCTATTTAGCGTCGGCGATTTGTTTACAAAGTCATTGTCATACTTCTCGGCGCACTTAATCATCTCGGCGCACTTGGCGAGTTGTTCCTGATTAGTATACCCAAGTCCCGTAGCAGGCTTTGTTAATGACGTCACTGGTGCCATTCTTGTGTAGCATTGCAAAATATATCTGATTTCGAGTTGAAAGCTAATTAAAGACTTATTCAAATGATTGTTTTTAAGTTTGAATTTTCTTGTTAATCATTATTAAAGGTATTTTATCACTGTATTTCATAGTAGTTGACACTTCAGAAACTTGTGACGTAATAATATTGTATCCAATATGCATTTCCCTCACCTTTTGCTATTGTGGCGCAGTGCCGAGTGCTTTGCGAATACTAGCTTGCCTGGGGTTCAATTCATTCCGCTCTTATTTTATTCGAGTTGGTATAGTTTGCATGTTGTTGTTATTCATGACTTATACTGATAGTCAGTCGTGCATCACGGATGCTTCACGGATTGCTTCACGGATCAGAGCGCTGCTCGAACGCACGCTAGTAGCGCTTTCGTTCTCCATGGCAACCAGGCGTGAGCCAATGAAAAGCCAGAACGTATTCCCTTTCTGGCTTTTGATTGGCTGACGCCTGGTTGCCATGGAGAACGAAAGCGCTACTAGCGGGTGTCCGAGCAGCGCTCAGTTTGATCGGAAATGTCACAGAGCCTCCACAAATGCCGCACTCGATGTTAACAATGGTAGGGAAGGACGAATTTGTCAATGACCTTCATGAAGTACACAAGGTACTTGTTTTGTATTTTTTCCAAACTTACAACTTTGAATTTGGGAATAATTTTATTTAATTCTTAAATTTAAATAAAATAATTTTAAAAACATAACGGTAGCCTAAGAAATTGTTGCTAACAAAATAAAAAGGTCATTATTTCCCTTCAAAGGGAAATAATGACCTTTTGATTTTGTTAGCAACAATTTCTTAGGCTCCCGTTATATTTTTAAAATTATTTTATTTAAATTTAAGAATTAAATAAAATTATTCCCAAATTCAAAGTTGTAAGTTTGGAAGAAATACAAAAAAAAGTACCTTGTGTACATCATGAAGGTCATTGACAAATTCGTCCTTCCCTACCATTGTTAACATCGAGTGCGGCATTTGTGGAGCCTCTGTGACATTTCCGATCAAACTGAGCGCTGCTCGGACACCCGCTAGTAGCGCTTTCGTTCTCCATGGCAACCAGGCGTCAGCCAATCAAAAGCCAGAAAGGGAATACGTTCTGGCTTTTCATTGGCTCACGCCTGGTTGCCATGGAGAACGAAAGCGCTACTAGCGTGCGTTCGAGCAGCGCTCTGATCCGTGAAGCAATCCGTGAAGCATCCGTGATGCATGACTGACTATCAGTATAAGTCATGAATAACAACAACATGCAAACTATACCAACTCGAATAAAATAAGAGCGGAATGAATTGAACCCCAGGCAAGCTAGTATTCGCAAAGCACTCGGCACTGCGCCACAATGGCAAAAGGTGAGGGAAATGCATATTGGATACAATATTATTACGTCACAAGTTTCTGAAGTGTCAACTACTATGAAATACAGTGATAAAATACCTTTAATAATGATTAACAAGAAAATTCAAACTTAAAAACAATCATTTGAATAAGTCTTTAATTAGCTTTCAACTCGAAATCAGATATATTTTGCAATGCTACACAAGAATGGCACCAATGACGTCATTAACAAAGCCTGCTACGGGACTTGGGTATACTAATCAGGAACAACTCGCCAAGTGCGCCGAGATGGTTAAGTGCGCCGAGAAGCATGACAATGACTTTGTAAACAAATCGCCGACGCTAAATAGGTCGCCGTCGATGTGCATTGATGAGCTTCTGATTTAATTGCCAGTTTTGTGCTATTGTTCGTTAGTTTTTTTGGGAAAAATTATTATTTTTCATGATAAAATAAAGCATAGTGTTATATACAGCCACAGACAAACTATACACAACTCCTAATGTTGAAAACAAGTGAATCGAATTGCAAAAATTGAGGGTCGCAACCACTAACTATGTCGCGTTGATGTGCATCGATGAGCTTCCGATTTTATTGCCACTTTTTCCAATCGCTGTTAGTTTTAGAAGATCGCCGGGCATATAATCACAACAAGCAGAACGCACAATATATTTTCCACTCCATTGCGTAACAAAATAATACGGGAAAAGCCCGCAGTTTGATGAGGACCAAAAGTACTTGACAAAAGGTCAGAAATAGTGCAAGTACCGGTCGTTAAAAGTGTGGAACGCTTATCAACTTTAACTTGAAATATCTTTCGGTAGGAAAGTTTTCATGCAAAATGTGATGAATTTACAATATATTTTGATCTTGTCTGGCGATTTCAAGTGCTAACTCCATTTTAGTGGAAAAAGGTAATTATTTCCCTTTAAAGGGAAATAATGACCTTTTGATTTTGTTAGCAACAATTTCTTAGGCTACCGTTATGGTTTTAAAATTATTTTATTTAAATTTAAGAATTAAATAAAATTATTCCCAAATTCAAAGTTGTAAGTTTGGAAAAAATACAAAACAAGTACCTTGTGTTCTTCATGAAGGTCATTGACAAATTCGTCCTTCCCTACCATTGTTTACATCGAGTGCGGCATTTTTGGAGGCTCTGTGACGTTTCCGATCAAACTGAGCGCTGCTCGGACACACGCTAGTAGCGCTTTCGTTCTCCATGGCAACCAGGCGTCAGCCAATCAAAAGCCAGAAAGGGAATACGTTCTGGCTTTTCATTGGCTCACGCCTGGTTGCCATGGAGAACGAAAGCGCTACTAGCGCTACTAGCGTGCGTTCGAGCAGCGCTCTGATCCGTGAAGCAATCCGTGAAGCATCCGTGATGCATGACTGACTATCAGTATAAGTCATGAATAACAACAACATGCAAACTATACCAACTCGAATAAAATAAGGGCGGAATGAATTGAACCCCAGGCAAGCTAGTATTCGCAAAGCACTCGGCACTGCGCCACAATAGCAAAAGGTGAGGGAAATGCATATTGGATACAATATTATTACGTCACAAGTTTCTGGAGTGTCAACTACTATGAAATACAGTGATAAAATACCTTTAATAATGATCAACAAGTAAATTCAAACTTAAAAACAATAATTTGAATAAGTCTTTAATTAGCTTTCAACTCAAAATCAGATATATTTTGCAATGCTACACAAGAATGGCACCAGTGACGTCATTAACAAAGCCTGTTACGGGACTTGGGTATACTAATCAGGAACAACTCGCCACAATGGTTAAGTGCGCCGAGAAGCATGACAATGACTTTGTGAACAAATCGCCGACGCTAAATAGGTCGCCGTCGATGTGCATCGATGAGCTTCCGATTTAATTGCCAGTTTTGTGTTATTGTTTGTTAGTTTTTTTGGGGAAAAATATTATTTTTCATGATAATATAAAGCATAGTGTTATATACAGCCACAGACAAATTATACAATACTCCTAATGTTGAAAACAAATGAATCGATTTTCACAAATTGAGGGTCTCAACCACTAACTATGCCGCCGTTGATGTGCATCAATGAGCTTGCGAATTTATTGCCCCTTTTTCCAATCGCTGTTAGTTTTAGAAGATCGCCGGGCATATAATCACAACAAGCAGAACGCACAATATATTTTTCACTCCATTGCGTAAAAAAACAATCGGGAAAAGCCCGCAGTTTGATGAGGACCAAAAGTACTTGCAAGTACCGGTCGTTAAAAGTGTGGAACGCTTATCAACTTTAAAGGAAATAGTTCACCTTCGGAAATTTTTCAGAACACGATTTTATTATATTTTTTAATACAGTTTCCTTTTTCCTTCTCAAAAACGGTCCTACATCGCGCCAATTCAGGATAGAAAGTCTTAAATTATGAATTGTATGGTGTGCGTTATTGGTCTGCGCATGCTCCATGGCAGTGCTGGCACTTTCAGACGGTACGGTACATCATATATGCGCCGCATTCCTTCGCTAAAAAGTCAAATATCTTCGGCTGGAGTCTTTTCAGCCAAGAAAAGTTGCAGATAAGGATTTCTCAACACGGGCTACAAAACTGCTATTTCAGTTCAAAACCCCATGTTGAAGGTGAACTATTTCCTTTAACTTGAAATATCTTTCGGTAGGAAAGTTTTCATGCAAAATGTGATGAATTTACAATATATTTTGGTCTCGTCTGGCGATTTAAAGTGCTAACTCCATTTTTGTGGAAAAAGGTCATTATTTCCCTTTAACGTAGGGAGGTAATTCTTTCACCACAACCCATTTTTAGATCTGCTCTACAAATCTGCTATCTCAGTCCAAAACTCCATGTTAAAGGTGAACTATTCCCTTTAATCTGAACGGGCCGGACCGGCCTGGGCCTCAATATTATAAATTTGACCGGGCCTGGTCCGGGCCTGGGCTTGGTGTTCATGGGCCTGGGCCGGGCCGGGCTGGGGGTTGGTGGGCCCGTGACGAACACTGGTTCAAAGGATATCGAAATTCAAGATATTCCGGAAATAATTTAAAGATACTTATTTTGGCTGGGAAATACTAAAAATTAGGAATATCATGGCATTTGCATTGGAATTGTATACATGTATCACCAGTGGCCTTTCTCATAAAGAATTTTCACAATCTTACTACTGTAGTAGAATTGTAGTTTCAAGTTTACTACTTACTACTGTCGCGTGTTCATAAAGCGTAGTACTTTGTATTGTTGTAAGTTAGTAAAAATGGCATGATAGTAATCTGCTGCGTGAAAGACAAAACAAGGACTTTATAAATTGCTGTGATATATTGGTAAAAATGAAACAAAATACGAAAAAGCATTCTAATATTAAAAAATGAAATATATCATTGCATGAAAACGAAAACAACAAACCTAAAGAACAAACGAAACAATTTAAAATAGCCAAACTTAAAAGGTAGTGTCAAGAACATTACAAAAGGATATGACCTTGGATTGCTGCACAAATGAAAAAAACAGTGTGATGCACCGCGAATTGAGTTTGCTTTGGTTTCTTGTCGCTTTTTACTTCATTCACTTTCCGTTATATTAAATTGCTAATAGAGGTGCCACTTTTCTACCCGCTTACCCATGAGACGTGGGTAGCTGTGGGTAGCACAAGCAATCATTTGGATGAAGTGGATAGTTGACAGGTAGCAGGATTTTCAACTTTTCAAAAAAGGAAAGTTTTAACCCGTATTTCAGTGAATGCGCTTTCATTTCAGCAATAGCATTCAAGTTTATTGCATGAATTTGCATAATTTAACGGTTTTTGCTTTTAATTTTATTCAATCCCAAAATAGTGCAATTTATGTTGAGGGTAGTTGTGGGTAGTTGACAGCTTATTTGAGCACGTGGGTAGTGGTGGGTAGTTGAACAGTGTTTGCGGCGCGGCGCGGGTAGTCACAGGCCTTAAAAGTGGCAGCTCTAATTGCTAAGTACTACTATCTACTATGAAACCTAGTACGCTGAAGCGGACAAAGAAGACAGCGCTGTTTAGAGAAATCCGAGAGAGGAAGGAGGTGAGCATATTCTAAGATTCATCTTACACATGATTGTGAATTATTTTCCTAATAGGTATTCGTCCGTAGTTTGGTTGTGAAATGTGATAATTTATTTGACATGTAAGTAAAACAATTGATTTGGAATAATTGTCTATTGAGGATAACGCAAATTTTGAAAGACTTTGCGTACCTATAGAGAATGCATATCAAAGTACCCTGATTTTACTATTTTGTCTTCAGATACTGAGACAGTTTCGTTAATCGGCGACCCCCCCCCCCCCCCCCCCCCCCCTCTGGCACATGGTCAGGATTTTCATCAGGGGGAGGGGGCACGTCGTTGGTAGAAACCATTTTCGCTCCTCAGACATATGTTGTTGACTGGGGGGGGGGGGGGAGAGGTCGGGTCGTCAGAGAATCTAATTTTATAAGAGAATCGTCAGAGAATCTAATTTTAGTGGTAGGTATAGGGCGAGATAAAGACTGCCTGGTCCATAAGTTTTACTACGGGAAGGAGCATGTGTTTATTTGGTAGTAAGAGTTGTAAATATTTTTTTTACAATTCTACTACCGTCGGAAAATCAGCTGACCATTATGAAACAGAACGCGTCAATTTGCTTACTAACTAGTAGTAACATAGTAGAGCTGTAAAGTTGTAAAGTCTCGAGTGTAGTAAGTAGTAGTTTTTGCTTTATGAAACACAATTTTACAACTTTACTACACAATCTTACAACTATACTACAAAATTGTACTACCAAACCTTTATGAGAAAGGCCACAGGTAAGCATATTTGATTTTAATTGAATATCTAGCAAGCGAAAAATGACATGGAAATACTTAAATCAGGGTGGGCAACATTTCTTGACTGGGGGCAAAACAGCTCACTGGGGGGGGGGGGGGGCGGCATTTGCCCCCCCCCCCCCGTTAACATGTTAAAATAGGCCCTGGTCTCGACTGATCTTACAGACTGGTCTGAGAAGGTCCATGCCATGCCTGATGTGACCTTACATATTGCCCTACTAACCGGTTTTTCTTCTATAAAATTATACCTTTCGGCCGGTCCCACTTGAGATGTTATAGGGGAGCAAAATCGTATGTTTTCCTCCCCACTTGCTTGAGTGGGGGACAGCGGCTCCCCTGCCTCCGCTTCCACCGCCACTGGGTTCGATCCACCCAAGGGCGGATCCAGCCGGCCGTTTTGGGGGGGAAACCATTTTTTTAGCGGACCCCAATTTCGAATTTCTCCCCGGATTTGGGCCACTTTATTTTGAAACCACACGATTTCGATTTTTTCCCATTTTTTGTTTAGGTTTTCGACCTTTTGGGATATCGAAAAAGGAAAGATGTCAGCTTGCAGTTTGTATTGTTCCGACATTGCCTTACACTGAGAAAAACTATGTCAATTGTCAGCTGTACCCAGGGTTGTCGCCGATAATTTTTGAGTGGGGGGGGGGGGGGGTCGGCTGAAATGACGATAAAAAAATGTACCCCAATTTTTTATGCGTGTATTTAATTAAGCCTTTGCAACATTTTTAATGTGGATTTGCATGTTATAGTAGGTACTTGTTATTTAGCGCCGCGAAGCGGCGCGAATTTTTTTCTACTCGGGTTTGCCTGATAAAACCCAGAAACATAGGCATTTTTAGCTTCTTAGCCTTGTAGAGGATAAGAATCTAAAAATGTTATTCATTCAATTCAGCGTTACGACGAAGCGAAGACGATGACGACGGCTTCGTTATGACGATGGCCACTGATGTGACGCCGCGAAGCGGCGTGAACATTTTAATTTTAGGTCGTGGAAAATGCATTTTTAATATTGGAACCAGACCGTGAGTGGAGCCAAGCCTCAGGTAACCCCTTTTCCTGGTTGCACATCTCGGTATGATGCAAAATGTTGAAATGAAGGTAGTTTTTCATATACATTAGCCTCGGATAGTAAATCACGATGGCCGGTGGCAGTCTGCGCTCAATAGTACATATGATAATAATAACTGTAGTCTGTATACATACCTATGTACCGAACTGTAACAAACAACTGGTAACGGTGCAAATGGTTTCAAAGTAGCAAGAGGCAGACCGACATTTCCGCGCATAAATGGTCCCTGTGGATCTGGAGGAGCCTGGGGGAGATGGCTTGGGGAGATAGTCCTGGCCTGGTCCCCACTATTAGCTCTTCGGGCCAACAAGTTGGGCACCGCTGGAACAGCTTCCGGTTGCCGAAGTCCGCGTCTTTGCGTTCGCGTCGCCTTTTTCGGAACTCGGCAGACAAGCTAAACATGTAGCCCGCTTTAAAGATAATATTTTATGAAGAGAGTTGGCCCTGGGGCCAGCAATTACCGCCAAGGAGAGCCTCTGCAAGACATTTAATGGAATTAATTTTCCAAATTTGTATATGCAATTGCGAAACTTGTGTCATGCCGCGAAGCGGCGCGAAATTTTTCAGTTTTTGACTGTGGCTAGCTTGATTTTGACTGCTGCAATTTTGAGATGCCCAGTACCGTTCTAAAAACGCAAATATAGCATGCATTAGATTTCACGTCTTGGGGGGGGGGGGGGCAAAACATAGTTTGGCCCCCCCTTAAACATTGGGGGGGGGGGCATGGCCCCGTTCGCCCCCCCCCCCCTGGATCCGCCCTTGGATCCACCACACCTAGCCACCTGAACCCAAAAGACCCAAAACCCAAAACTATGAACTACAGGGATTTCCCCGGCTCTCGATCCAGTTAACTTAATACACGTGATACGGTGGGTCTAGTTTGCCTCCTCTCCTTACTTGCAGTATTTTGTTGACTAGGTAATGCCAGTATCGTTACCAAACTTTCAGTACCCTCTTAGACAGCCGAGGGCCCTCTCGGGCCGCCGTAGGGCCCTCTGAAGTCTGAAAGAGGACCTGCAGATCAGCCTAGGGCCCTTTCAGGTCCGACAGAAGCCTTCTCAGACCGGCCCGAGGGCTCTCTCAAACGGACCTCTCAGACCGACATAAGGTGCTCTCAGATTGGGGAAATACCGTCTCCGATCAGCTGCAGGCTCTCAGACTAGCTAAGGCCGTCCTTAGACTGGCCCAGGGCCTCTGTGTGTGAAAGGTGTGGGGGGGGGGGCGGGGCAGTGCAACTTTGATGTCGTCTTGAGATAAACCAAACTGCAAGATTTCTTTGCAGATTTTCGGGCTCTTCTCGTCTTGGCGAACCTTTTGCCATCAAGCATTTTTCTCACCGACCAAAATACAATATTTTAGACAAAATGGCCGAAAAGTGAGGGGGCCATGTGCTAAGCCTAGGCATAGTTTATTTTTTTAGCCGTCTTAAATAGTCCAAGACAATGCGACATACATAACTGTTCGAGCGCATGTGTACCGGATCAGGGGCGTATTTAGGGGGGGTCACTGCACCATGCCCCCCCCCCCCCCCCTTGGGCGCCCTCACGCACCGAAAGCCCCCTCATGCACCGAAAGGTTCATGAAATGCGTCTCACATTCAGCGAAGGGCGCCCTTCGCTAAATGTGAGGCGCGCTTCGGCTGAATATTAGGAGCGTTCCACTGAATGTAAGGCGCGCTCCGATACTCCTCTGAAGGCGTCCTCCCACATACCTTCAAAGCGCCCTCCGATACATATCTGAAGGCACCCTCCCACATAGCTCCAAAGGCGACCTCCAATACACCTCTGAAAACGCTTTCCCACATGCCTTCAAAGGCGCCCTTTGATGTACATGAAGGCGCCCTCAAACATATCTCCAAAGGCGCCCTCCCATATAACTCCAAAGGCGCCCTCCCATATACCTCCAAAGCTGCCCTCCGATACATATCTGAAGGCGCCCTTCTACATACCACCGAAGGCGCCCACCGATGCACCTTTGAACTTTTAAGGCGCCCTCATACATACCTTCAGGCTCCAAAGGCGCCCTCCGATACATCTCCGATGGCGTCCTCCCACATACTTTCAAAGGCGCCCTCGAATACCCTTTGGGAGGCATCCTCCAATAAATTTCCGAAGGCGCCCTCCGATACACCTCTGAAGGCGCCCTCCTACATACCTCCAAAGGCGCCCACCGATACACATCTGAAGACCCCCTACCACATAGTCCAACAACACCCTCAGATACATCTATCCGAAGCCCGAGGGCGCCCTCCCTACATACATTCAAAGGCGCCCTTCGCTGAATGTGAGGCCGGGCGCCTCTGGTCTCACAGACGGCGCCTCTGGAGCTATTTGGGAAGGCGCCCTCGGAGATGTATCGGAGGGCGCCTTGGAGGTATGTGGGAGGGCGCCTTCAGAGGTGTATCGGAGGGCGCCATTGGAGGCATCTGTGAGGGCTCATTCAGATGTGTATCGGAGGGTGGCCTTGGAGGTATGTGGGATGGCGCCTTCAGAGGTGCATCGGAGGGCGACTTTGGAGGTATGTGGGAGGGCGGCCTTGGAAATGTATCGGAGGGTGCCTTCGGGCCCCCCGAATCGGGGGTATGTGGGAGGGTGCCTTCGGAGGTGTATCGGATGGTGCCTTTGGAGGCAGTGGCGTCGCCACAAAACTTTGAGTGTGGGGGGAGGCTAGTGTGTTGTTTTTTTTGGGGGGGGGAAGCCATGGGTTCGGGGCCAGCCCCAGGGGCGTATTTAGGGGGAGGTAAGGTCAGGTGCCGCCCTCAGCCCAGGTGCCGCCCTCAGCCCAGGTACCGCCCTCAGACCAGGTGCCGTCAGGTCAGGTGCCGCCCTCAGGCCAGGTGCCGCCCTCAGACTAGATGCTGCCTTCAGGACAGGTGCCGTCTTCACCCCAGGTACCGCCATCAGGCCAGGTGCCACCCTCAGGCCAGATGCCGCCTTCAGACTAGATGTCACCCTCAGACCAGGTGCCGCCTCCAGGCCAGGTGCCGCCCTCAGGCCTAACAGGGCGCCTCTGGCCCGCGTAGTAGGGCGCCTGGAATGCCGGCAGGCGCCCTTCCTTCTACGGGCGCGGCTAAAGAGCGGCCGGGAGTGGCCTAGGTGCCGTCCTCAAATGAGGTGCCGCCCGCAGGTTAAATGCCGCCGGCCGCCCTCAGACCGTACCAGGTGACGTCCTCAAACCAGGTGCCGCCCTCAAACGAGGTGCCGCCCTTAGACCAAGTGCTTCCCTCTGGCCAGGTGCCGCCCTCAGACAAGGTACCACCCTCAGGTCAGGTGCCGCTGGGTGCATTTTGGAGGCTAGAAAGAACAGGAGCAGGATGAATTTTGGCAGACCTCATGAGTGAAGACAGGGCTGATTTGGACAAGCCTGTGTGCGGGCAGGGTGGAGTTCCACATGCCTGGGACTTCGGCAGACCGGGGAAAAGGTCAGGGTCGATTTTGTGAAGCCGGGGAACGGGGTAGGTGGATTTCGGCTGGCACGAGTGCATAATTGTATGTTTGCCATACACTTCTTTAACCGAGGTGTTGTTTTATCGCGAGCATTCCTCAGTTTTGCTCTATCCCATTTATGAATGGAAAGACATGAATGGCTCTTTATTGCCATAATTTGTATTTTGGTATCTTTTAATTTCGAAATTTTTGCTTTATTTGCTCACAAATACTGGTCAATTGCACGAATTCCACGGTAATTTTTTTTCTCTCGAGAATATCAAGTGAAAAGAACAGTTAATTTAAGTTATCGATTTATTGTACAATTTATTTTCATTAACTGCTTTATTTGTATCATTTACCCCCTCCCGCTCAACAACACCTTTCGCTGACGGCGCTCTCATGTTTGGCGCCCTCTTGAGGGCTCTCCCCCCCCCCCCTTGACGGATTTATAAATACGCCACTGTACCGGATATATGCCACTGTACCGCCACTGTACCGGGACAATTTTCTTCCAGCACCATTTAATTCAGAGCCCACGGTATCATTTCCAGTCTTGAAATTAATGGCTCAAGGACATCCATTATTCTCCGACATTGCTTTGCGGTTGGGGGAAAGTACCAAGAAAATACACATATGTGTATATTTGACGCTTTCGATATTGGAATAAAATGCATGATAAGTGATAATGCATCACTTACAAGCTATGGTTACGCAAATATATGTAGTAAAATACGGCATGCAATCTAACAAAAAATGGAAAACATGACTATTCAGTCATTCACGGCTCGTTATGCTCACATGTGAATAATAATGTATCCATATTAATAGCCAAAACATAGTTTAATTTCTGTTAGGTCTGTCCTCAATAGTCCAAGACAATGCAACATAAATAACTGTTCGAGCGCAGGTGTACCGGCAATTTTCATTTTGTTATCGAGCCAAAGTTCGAAAATATCAGCACACAACTCGCATGCAATACACAACACCAAAAAAATGACACCAGTGGCCAAACTGTCCTACCGTTTCATAGTTTTGACAGAACCGATCACATCTCATGCACACCCAGCACAGTTCAAAACGGCAACCAACCGACTTCAACAACAAATCCAGTATTTCTCATATCTCAGAACATAGCGCACTCCATTCCGCAGCCAATACGCCTCGCTCCGCGGTCTCACCGAGGCCCTCGCCGACCACACCGTTGCGCACCTCAGTTCTTCTTGTACTCGATGCGTTCGACCTTGACCTCGTCGCCAACCATCTGGTACACGTAGTGCCCGACTGTACACACCGTTGCTCGCCTCAGTTCTTCTTGTACTCGATGCGTTCGACCTTGACCTCGTCGCCAACCATCTGGTACACGTAGGTTACCACGGTGCCCGACTGTATGTCCATCAGGACGAAGCAGGACTCGACGCTGCTGTCCAGCGGCTGCCACGCGCCAGTCGCAGAGCCAGGGTTGATGTAGAACTTGTTCTCGTGCTCGAACGCCTCGAACTTGTGCGTGTGGCCCGAGATGAGGATGTCGACGTCGAGCTGTCGCTGCACCTGCGCCAGCGCCTCGGTGTCGCCCCAGGGCACCACCTGGTGGCCGTGGCAGAGGCCGATCCGGAACTGACCCACGTTCACCACCTTCTGCTCCGGGTACGAGATGTTGTCGTCAAAGTCGCCGCGCACGATGTGCACGTCCGTCGAAAGCGTCTTCAGGTAGTCGAGCGTCTCCTTGGTGCAGAGGTTTCCCGTGCAGAGGATGTGCTGGATGCGGCCGGGCACCAGCAGCTTCTTAAACTTGGCCGGCAGCCCGTTGGAGCGGTGCGGAATGTGCAGATCGCCGAGCACCAGGACCAGCATCGTGGCAGACTGTGATGGTGCCGCTGCCTGCGCTGAAGAGAGACAGCCAATAGATGGTAACATTGCTGATCACAAATGATTTATGGAGACATCTTATCAACAATTGATTTGTCAATAATGTTTAATATATTTAACAATAATTTGTAAATAAACTACCTTCCAATGGCCACATCCAATTTGTGCAGGAACAAGTCGCACAAGAGAACATGTTAGCTATAGTCGGTGCACTTATTGGTACTGTACATTAGTATGCATATTATCTAAATCATGACATTCTTCTTTCTAAACTTACAAAGGTACTTTTTCAATGTTTCAATTATTTTCTACCTAACCATATGCAATTTCTGGGTTTAAACACAATAATACAGATTAAAGGGGCTAGTTATTTTTGTTTTCATAGTGTTGCAATAGCTCTAAACCTAAGTTTCAGTGAAGTCATGAGTGACCACCCCATCAACCTTGGTCACACCTAAATATTTATGAATTTGTAAAATATAAAATACAAAATATAAACAATTATCAAACTTCAGGAGCTATATGTTGGTCAAAAATAATTATTTTGTTCCGTAATTTGGTTAATGGGTTGTCTGCCCAATGGTTCCTCAAGACATATTTAACATTAAAAAAATAATGCAAAGGCAATTTTAAAAAAAGAAATATTTTTGGGACAAAACCAACGTTGAAAAGTTTGAGACAGTGTTATGTAGTAAAATGTGACATAGCATCTTTTGTCAGCCTGCCTATTACCATATTTGATACAACAATGTTGTTTTTTGCTAAATAACTCTAAACGAAAAACAATTTGAATATTATTGAAATTGTAAAAAATTTGAATGGCCTTTTCGATGGTAAATATATCATTTCAGCCCTGCTTTTCACCTTTGTTATTTGTTTTGACTGAAGGTTGATCAAATTCCCCAGGAATCAGGGGTAATTTGATACAGCTGTACTTTCACATCAAAAGCTTGAAAAAGATAATAGCTGGGGCTATGAGACAGTAGGTGTTTTTTTTATTTATTTAATAACAGTGATGACCTCTGCAAAAAAGGACAATTGAGGCAATTGAACCCAGATAATTGAACATGGTGTTAAAAAAAACGCCTTGTTCTGAACAGCTTACAAACACTGTCTGAAGCTGGTGATAAATGAAACATTGCACAAACAGCATACATGTCTCAAAAACGTTCAAAGTCTGTCAGCAGGTTCTTTGCACATAACATGAAAGCCCCAACACAGTTTGACATCAGTAACACAGTATTGGCACAATTGTGGGGGGGACCCAAACTAGTGTTCTGACCCAGGGTAAGTTGATACCACCATGGGCTCACTTCATTGCTAGTTTAGTGGCCTGTTTTATTACATCACCAGCGAAAATGTACACATCACATATCTCTGTAGCCATCACATGCCCAATGTTGTTGTGCATGCACACATCAGAAGTGTCCTCTTCAACAGGGAACATGAATCTTCCTAACACTGCTCCCATGTATCCTTATGCCTATCCATCTACTAGCCACATCCTGTTCACTGGTAGTAGCAGTCATCCTGATCCTATTTAGTGGATTTCCCCATGAGAGACTGCAGAACCACCCACCACAATTTTCAGTCCTAGGTCAGTTGCTGGCCTTTCTGCATTAGAAGGTGCCATTAATGATATGAGATAGAAGGATATGGTGGGAGTAATGGGTGATAATGCTAGAGGCTAGAATAAACATATAATATGAATAAGGTAGGGACTTTTATAGTTTAGCCAGGGATATCAGTCAAGCTGTAAATTGGCCACCCTACTTGATAACTAGTTCACCCAAGCCAGACACATCCCTATGCCAATATGTTAGGAATGCCAAAAATGTGAGCTCACTGAACACAAAATACATAATAGTAAGAACTTGTGGACACATTCGCATAGGCCATAGCCTGCTTGCATTAAGACTTTTCATGACAGATCAAAATACTTAGCTAACTACACCCACAAAATATGTGGCCTATGTGATGATTTGAATTTGGGGATGTTCCATGTAAATCCAAATCAGTATGACAAACAATAACATTTCTTGAAGATTGTCAAAGTATCAGCATAGACAATGTTACCCGTCTCACAGACTTTAATGTGGTGAACATGCCCACATTTACTAAACATGCAGTCTGTTTAAACTGAATCCTATAATTCATGATGGGAATAGATAGATGAATCAATGCATTCCACAATATCACTAGCAAAACAGGTTGCACATTTTTGGGTGTTAAATTTTCGGGAACAAACAGGTGTTAATATTGATATGTAATTGTAATCAAACCACAGCCAAAATATCAGTTGGGCAGACTGCGGGAGCAGCTACAAAATAAATATGTCAATAAATAGATTGTTTATGTCCATGTTAGGGCATGCTTGCAGACTTGACTTAAAGCACCAATACCAAAGTTACCAAGTGATAAATTCAGGTTAGAACCACATGAGTGCAAAGGAAAAGCATTGAACTGTTCTCAGAACATGAAAAGCATGATATGAAAAGTTGTTTTGGCTTTCATTCATTTGGATAAGATATAAATATTGATTTTGCACAGCATCAAAGTCTGGCAGTGATCAATTTTCATATTGCATAACAGTTGGGTGAACTATGGTAATCTGGACCCATTTTTGAATCTATTCCATTTTTGGAACACCATACCCAAAAATGGGTACGATACTTCCAAAAATAGGTATGCTCTGTAACGATCATTCCAAAAATGGGCACAGTCTTTCCAAAAATGGGTATGGAAAAAACAGAAACAACCTTCATGACTTTAACGTCAACCATGATTTATTGGTGTGTCAATGCATTGTGCCAATGACATCAAACTCAGTACCCTTGATTCTATTGACAACACATGCATTACGGAAATCCATTGTCTTTAAACAAAATTGAAGTTGCACGATCTCGGGCTGCAAAAATGTGCCGCCCAGAGATCGTGCAACTTAAATACAATTTGAAAGAAAATGTTTATTTCAGTAATGCCCACGCTATCAATAGTCTAGGGTGCTGAATTTGATGACATCATTGGCACAATGTGGTGATGCACTAATCAATGTGCGGATCACAGTAAAGTTGTGAAGGTCGCTTTCCGTACCCATTTTTGGAACAAGCATACCCATTTTTCAAAGCATACACATTTTTGGGTAGTGTTCCAAAAATGGAATAGTTCCAAAAATGGGTCTAAATTAACATAGTTTACCTGACTGATAAACAGCTCAAGCTGGCTAATCAACATTTAGATCGCCAACCAGCTGGCTAATCCAATTTTAAATTCTGCAAGCAGCTGGCTATTCCAAATGGATTAATTTGCTTCCAAACAAGCCAAAGTAAGATTGTGCAAACTCTAAGGAAAAATAATTTATTCATTCATGCGCTTCATTTAATTTCACTTCTCATCATTCATTTCATTTTGCTTCATGAGATTCATTTTGTGCAATTTTAGATGAAAAATATTGTGGATATGGCCTTCCTTCTGTGGTTGTGGCATGTTTGAAAGTGAGAATGTACCACAATTGATTTAAATCAACTATCCTTATATGGGCATCGCTCCGCCCATTTCGATATACCGGATATACCCAGATATACCTATGTATTGATGGATCTATTAACTATTTTGTGATCTGCTCACCGCAGTTTGCCAGACTTTAACTGATATTGATATCGACGGCAAGAATGAACCGCTCCTTTTAAGACAAAGGTCGGGGGTTTGAGCCACAACTCCGGTTGTCATAAATTCCACATAAGTTTATGACAACAATTAACGGTAAATGAATCAAAAATACGCTAACAAATTACCTTTCGTCCAAATAGATTGAGTTGTCCAAGGCCGTATATACTTATCTACCGTGGTATATACCCAAGATTACTTTACTAATACCGGCCCGGCCCCCAGTCAAGAACTTTGGCAGCTTCATGCTTTGGTGACGTAACCAACGCGTGAAGTGTTATTTTTCTCCCTTCATCAATGTTAACGCTATGGGAAGTTCAGTGATATTGAGCAAAATGCAAACTCGATTAAGCGATGAGTTGGCAGTGATATAAAAAAGTAATCAAACCATACGAAAGCCACATCCATTGTCTTTTGATACCAGGGTCTACTTTGCATGTGGCTTGTACGAAAACATGTTAAATATGGTCTTATGTGAAAGGAAGTTTCCCTTGCATGCGCGCTGCCGGGGGCTGATTTCCGCCCTCCCCCTGATGTTTTCTATGAATAGCGGAAAAACGGCCGCGCGCAGCGCCACCAAAACTGCCACAGCTGATTGTGCATCAATTATCCATATGGTGTGGAATTATTTACCTCGGGTCATCTCAGGTCAGGTCACCAGGTCAAGTCAATTGACCCCACCTCCAAACATGTTTGCGGTCGTGCCACAGCCAAAGTGATTGACCGAACAGTAGCAAACTCACAGGATGTTTATCAGTTCATAAGTACCCACAATTTTTTCATCTCGAATTTTGCATACCGGTGACCTAAGGTCAGGTCGATTTCGTTACCTCCCCATTATAAGTCAATGGGGAGAAATGAAAACACGTATACATCCATAGGAAATGGCTAAATTTGACCAGTTTTCACCATAGCTGTGCCAGCTACAAAACCCCATGTCACATTTATGTTATTTGACCTCTACGAGGTCAACTCAGGTGACCCCCAGGTCACGTAGGGTTTTTCTTCAATAACTCTTTACCAAATAAAGGTATAGCAATGAGGTTTTCAGCATTGTATTTGGCATGTCGAGACAAATCATGTAATGTAAAAGTTGACCTTGACCTGAGCTCAAGTCAAGTCATTTTTTATATGGCCTAACTAGTTCACCGAATGTATTTTTGGATGCGTCTCGACGAGGCAAACACAATGGTTTAATCGGTTGCATTATATCATGCTTCTGTCAAAAGTTATTCCTAAAAAAAACAATTTGGCAATTTTTACAATGTTCAAATTCAATAAAATGACGTCATTTTAAGAACAAAAATACGTTTTGGTGATTTTGATACCTAATTTACCACAATTGCAATTAACAACGATTTACCTGGGCCAAAACATATTTTAAAGAATTACATAAGAATTAGAATATACACATACCAAAAGCGATTCATAACATGACGTCACTTAAACAAATCCACACTCATTTTATAATTAAATTACTGCATGTCTCATAAGTGCCAAATATGCCGATAAAGCGCTGCTACCATATGACCGTACCCGTTTGTCTAGTTATCCTGGTATATACCGAGTTGCTCGCGTGCACAACGCCTTGATTTGACAGTGGACCAAATAATTTGGTAGCATGACGTCACGAAGAGGTAAAGGATGAAGAGGTAAGGATCCCTACATCACAAAAATGTGCTAAAGGGTCATTCCACGTCAAATCTCACAAGAAGGTAGTTTCGTACCCGACTCTTTCAGAATTTGATTAAAATTGGTACACCTGTAGTGTCAAGTGAAAGAAAGATACACACCAACTTTTAGCTCCGGGTGACGTCAAGGGTCATATTTAGAGGTAATCCAAGGTCACGATTTTGTTTTGCGTACACTTTATCAAGCAAACGCTTATATCTTCTATGGTAATGTATTTCGCGGAATAAAAATAATATCAATGTGCTCCTCAGAGTTTGACCATTCGGTAATAGGGGGAAAATCCACGTGACCTCAATATGACCTTTGACCTGACGAGGTCAAAATCATACAATTTATTTTCTATAAGTTTGCCTGCTCGTAACCAGTCCAAACTTGGCAGAATAAATGAACGTAACATCCTCTAAGAATGTGCAAAAAAGAATGGCGAACACTTCTCAACTTTGTGAGATACGCCCTTTGCGTATGGTAAGAAAGTGAAACGGAGCAATGCCCGAGGCTATTTTCATGTCGCTTGCCATAATGTCGGTTTCTTTGGCTCGATTGGCGTCCAATTTGGTGGATAGCTTCTGTTTTACGAATTAAATCACTTCCCGAGTTTTCAGCTTGACCTGACCTCGCATGAACTAGCATGACCTAGGAATATAGTATGTAAACGACGTAATGTATTGCCCACAGATACGTATTACCTATAGGTAATACGGTGTTTTATAGATGTTCAGGAGCATAACACATATGCACAGGCAGGTGTTAAGTGTTACCAGGTGGCATTTATGGTTTCCATTGAGAGCATGGCTTCGGATGACCTTTACAGAGATCAACCGATGTCATTGACCTTTGATGACCTGAGATGATTTTTTGGCCTCTGAAGGTTTCTTACGACATTTTAGGATGCTGATTTCAAATTTGGAATCTATTTAAATCATATGTTCCACTGTTTTTATTAAATCGAAGATCGAACTCAATTAGGAGCGAAACACCAAGGAGTCGTACCCAGTGGCGGCTCGTGGTCCTCAAAGTAACAAAGTCGCCTGTGCCTGGCCACCTGATTTTCGAATGGCCGCTCGGCGGGCTGTTAGCGGGGCCTACGTGATCTGTTCCTTAGTTTTGGTAAAATGTGTGGTTTCATCTGGAGAGGCGCTATGCTTTTGCTTTTGCGCCAATCCATTATTGTTCTGTTTGATTTGATGTCTTTTGTTAGCAAAATAAACGAACTGAACTGAAACTGAACCTGAGGCCCAAGTCCAGAAGTTGCAACGGAGGAGCAGCTGCGACTTGCGAGTTTAGTTAGCAAACATAAAATAAATCGCAGGCGTAAGAACGGGGGCGGGGGCCATGCTCCCATTATTTGTTCAGAATTATTGATAAGATCTGTATTTTTGTCTAATAAGGAAAATTTGGGTCAGTAAAAGGTAGAGGAAGACTAGAGGAGCTCAAATACCTACGCAAATAAATTTTGCATAAGGGGTTGGGGTTCACTCAAGACGAGATCGAAGTTTCACCACCACACTTTTCATGACGTTCCTAAGATTCTAAAACAAATATGAAATAAGCCGTTCAAGTTACTTGGTTTTCTCTCAAGTCATGTCAGAACGTAAGCCAATTTACGGCCGATTTCAGGCGTTTGTGAGTGCCCCTTTGGTCTCTATTGAATCCGGCGGTGCCAAAATCTTAACTCTTTAGTTCGGAAATTATATCAAAGACTTTGCTTTCAATCATAGCTCTACAATATACGGATTACAGTCACAGTTCTCAATGCAAATAAAACCGGCAGCTTTTAACAAAAAGTCGCACCTGGCGCCATCTAGTGCCTGGGCTGACACCTCGCGGTAGCATTCGAATCTGAGCCTTCGAGCAGATCGTATTACGCATGCGCATTTGTGCTAGCCTCTGCCCTCTAGAGGCCGGACTGGCGGTGGCCTTCTCAGCCGGGCCGGGGGGCCGGGTGGCTCAATTAACAAAAATGTGGCCAGATCGATAGATCAACATGTTCTCTTCTTCATGAACTTTGATTTCCGTCGCTACGGCTCCTAGGAGCCGATAATCACTTTGAGGCCCAAAACATCCGGGCCTCAGATGGCTACCATTGGTCGGCACAAGGCCCTATAAGAAGGTAGCGTCACCAGGCGATTTGTTTACATTCTGCACCGACCGCTGTGTGACGTCACTGGGCGTCTCTTCGCCCGCGTCCCGCTTGTGGAGCCAAGTATCGGTCGGCCGCCAAATCTAGTTCGTGGGATGTAATTTGGTGTGGTACATCCATACTTCAACAAACTGTAGTCATTCGACATCTGTGATACATTTTTTTACGAATCATCAAGCTACGGTTCATTTAATCAGCTGTCCATATTCCGACACAAGAAGAGCGAATATGTATTTTGCAACACTGCTCAAGGTGGCCAGCACGTCTCACATAGTCCCGACGGGTTGTGACACCCCTCCGAGTGCCATGACAGAATGTGATCCTTCTCAGACAGACGGGGTGTATTTAGTTACTGTTATGTCTTCATGTAATCGATTGCACAAATCGACAGAAACTCTTGCAAAGCATATCTAGCCTTCAGCCGCAGATAAGTACGCCAGAAAGAACAGCACGTGTTCGTATATTAACTTAGCCGGAAGGAAGAACGTTCCGTACAACACCGTCATGTAGAAAAGAAAAGTATGAATGTAAACAAATGCAATAATGACGCGGTGCGGCAAAATACGGCAGAAACAACGCAACCAAATCAAAACATAATGTAACAAGCGCGACACAACACCGCCCCTCTCTAAACGTTAACCCGACTCTCACATTGAACACTGAACAGTACACTTCAGCGTGTCGGGTTCGCGCAGCTAAGGGGTGTAGCGCACAGGAGGGCGCGGCGTCCTCAGACTTCTCCTCGGAAGCGTAGGAGCCTCTGGAGGAGGAGAAGGAGGAGGAATTCGCTCTCGCGGAGTGGAGGGATCACTCGGAGAGCTCGTTACCTCGGGCACGGCGTCATCACCCACGCTTCCTGGCCACACAAATGGCTCGGCGCCGGCGGACTGGCGGTCTGCCGCCGGAGCCCCGACCAGGCGTCTAGCATGCACTCGTTGCCCGTCCATGAGCCTGTAACTCACCGGGCCAGTCTGCCGATCGATGGCAACTGCTGGCTCCGCAGACACCTTCCCGGTTCTGGGGTGTCGCACGCGGACGCGGTCGCCAGCTTGCCACGTCGGCGGCTTGCCCGCTCGGCGGGCGTCGTACCACTGTTTGTACCCGGCCTGGTACTTCTCGGCGTGAGCCGTGAGCCGTCCGTCCCGCGCGACAGGCAGCGGCAGCACGTCCAGGCCTGTTCTCATCTCACGTCCCCGCATGGCGCAGAATGGAGACAGGCCTGTTGCCGGGTGCACTGTAGCCCGGTACGACTGTAGGAAGGCCTGCACGTTTTGGGTTCTGGACTGGTGCAGTATGCCAGCAGACAGGATAGCACCCTTCACAGTCCTGTTAAGGCGCTCAACCATGCCGCACGTCTGCGGCGAGTACGGGCTACTGAATAGGTGGCGGACGCCTACTGTCCGCAGGAACTGAGCCAGCTCCGCCGCTCGAAACTGAGGGCCATTATCAGAAACCAGCTCCTCCGGCACCCCTTCCCGTGTGAACATCTGTCGGAGGAATTGTACGACTGCTCCGGCAGTCACCTCGCCGCAGAGGGCTACCTCCGGCCACCGACTGAACATGTCGACCAAAACGATGCCAAATCGTTCCTGGGGAGGGCCAGGCATCGGCCCTATAATGTCTATCGTTACCTTCCGCCACGGTCCCTCAGGCAGCGGGATCGGATGCAGCGGAGGCCGGCAGGGCTTCAGGTGCGCATCGTGTACCGCACAGAGAGCGCAGTTGCGCAGCAGTGCCCCTGCCTCGCCGTCCATGCCAGGCCACCAAAACTTATCTCGGAGACGCTGCTTGGTCCGGACAAGTCCCTGGTGCGACTCATGTGCGTTAGAAACAACGCGGGCGCGCAGTGCCGTTGGCACGACCAGCCGCTCCCCCCTGAAAAGGAGAGGGCCCGAGCAGGACAGTTCTTCTCGCACAGAAAAGTACGGTGCCGCCTGAGCGTCGGTGTCCTGGCGCAACCGCGGCCAGCGGCTACCGACGTACTCACGGACAGTAGCAAATGTCGCATCCACCGCCGAGACATCACGCATCTCCGTCTCAGAGATGCCGGCGGGCGCCGTGAGATGAGCGATCAGCACTGAGTCATCATCCTCCCACTCCGAAGTAGGCAGGGGCAGGCGCGACAGACCGTCAGCCACCAGGTTTGTAGCCGACCGGATATACTCTACATCGAACGCGTACTCCATCAAGCGCGCCTCCCACCTGGCCACTCGGCGACCGACCCGGTTGGAACCTTTGGGCCCGTAGATGGTGCAGAGTGCCTGGTGGGCCGTCCTCAGCGTGAACCTTCTACCCCACAGGTAGGGACGCCACTTCTCTACCGCCCACACGCAGCACAGTGCTTCCTTCTCTACGGTAGAGTAACCTTTCTCTGCATTAGAGAAGGTTTTTGAGGCGTACGACACCACCTCCTCCGCTCCCCCGGCCGTCAGCTGACTGAGGCGAGCTCCGCAACCAACATCACTAGCATCGCACGTCAGCACAGTGTGCTTGGCCGGGTCGAATGCCCGTAAGGCAGGCGCCTGGGAAATCGCCTCCTTGACCCGCCGAACTACTGCAGAATGGTCCGGTGACCACACGAACGGGTCGGCTTTGAGAGCCGCCCGCAGGGGCTCGACCTGCGTCGAAAACCCAGGCACGAATCGGGCGTGGTAGCTTACTGCACCGAGGAACGCCTGCAGCTCGCGGGCGTTGGACGGATCAGAGCTCTGCACGAGTGGTGCGATCCGCTCCGGATCGATACGGATCCCGTCCTCCGCTACCACGTACCCGAGGAACTGGATCGAGTTAACGCTGCGCACACACTTTGCGGCGTTAATCTGCACGTTGTGCCGTCGGAAGGCAGCCTCGACCGCGGCAACTCTGCGGTCGTGCTCGGCACGTGACGCTGCATGGACCACGACGTCGTCTAAATAGACGACCACACCCTCCAGACCACGGAGGATGCTCTCCATCACCTGCTGGAAGCACGGACCAGCACTGGACAGACCGAAGGGAACCCGTGTGAACCGCCTGAGGCCCACCGGAGTAGCGAAAGTAGTCAGATGCCGGCTATCCGGATGGAGGGGCAGCTGGTGGTAGGCGTCCTTCAAGTCCAGGTTTGTGAACCACCTGGAACCACGCAGCTCGTGTAGCATGTCCTCCATGTGAGGAAGGGGGTAACCGTCCGTTACAAACGCCCTATTCACCTCACGCAGGTCTACGCACAGACGCAGGTCCCCGTTCCTCTTTTTTGCCACTACCAGGGGTGACACCCACTCTGAAGCAGTGACGGGTTCGATGACCCCTGCCCGCTCGAGCTCTGCTAACCGCTCTCTCACCTTGTCACGGATGGACCACGGAAGGCGTCGCAGATGCTGGCGGACAGGTTGGACGGCAGGATCGATGGTCACCTTGTGCTGGAACCCGGTGATCGGAGAAGGTCCACAGGAAGGCTCGGCAGGGACGGCAGAAAGAGGGCTGGGTACATCCTGTGATACATGGCATACACGGTTATTTACAACATTCACGCCGAACACTTCCATCACATCCAGTCCCATGATTGGAACCCCGTGGGGCACGACATACACTTTTACGCAAACTGTGTTGCCCTTGTACCTGACTGGTACCTCACACGTACCGAGCATCTGGAGCTGAGCTCCACCATATGCCTGCAGTACCTCTGTAGGTGGCTGTAGCACAGCATTCGTGGGCATGTAACACTTCGGAAGCAGTGTGACAGGTGAACCAGTGTCCACTACCATGTCCACATTCCTACCACACACTGACACTGTGGCTCGCAGCTGGCCCTGGCCCACAGCCAAAACACTCATTGCATGTACAGCTCGAGCACCAGTGACTGTACGAGCACCCTTACACAAAGCAGCATAGTGACCCTTTTTCCCACAGTTGTGACATGTTACGTTTTTAGCAGGGCACGCGAGGCTCTTTGCATAGTGCTCGCCGCCACAGCAAAAACATGTGGGTCGCACATCACTACTGGGGCCCGGCCCTGGCCTGGGTTGGGTCACTGAACCTGGTCTGGGTCCGGCAGGGAACCGCCTCCTGGCCCCGACCCGCTGCTGCTGGGTGACGGCCCCGACCAGCCCCTCGGAAACAGGGGCCCGCTGCATCGCCGTAGCCTCTCTGGACGCCGTCTCCACCGACTCGGCGATCCGCAGGGTCTTGGTAAGGGTCAGGTCGGACTCCATCAGCAGGCGTTGCCTGAGAGTGGCTGAGGAGGTTTTCTCCACTACTTGGTCCCGTATAAACTCCTCGGCCCTCTCACCGTAGTCGCACGTGGCGGCCAGCTGCCGCAGCACACTCACCCACTGAGCAGTGGTCTCCGAGGACTGTTGCCGCCGGCAGCGGAACCTGTATCGCTCGCCAACCACGTTAGTATTTGGGCCGAAAAACCCTTCAAGCACACGCTTAGTGTGCGCCAGGTCTGTCTCACCTTCTGCCTTAGGCACCGGAGGCAGCGTGAGGAAGATCCGCTGACCCTCACTTCCCAGGCAGTGCAGCAGTACTGCCTTCTGGCGAGCAAGACTGAAAGTATCGCCCCCGATTGCAAGCAAATAGTTGTCAAACTGGGCGATCCACACCGACCATGGCATGGCAGGGTCACCCGGAGACGGCAAAAATGGCGCAGGGGCTGACTGGAAAAACTCCATTTCTCCGCACAATAGTTCGCACCTCGTCGCCAAAATATGTTATGTCTTCATGTAATCGATTGCACAAATCGACAGAAACTCTTGCAAAGCATATCTAGCCTTCAGCCGCAGATAAGTACGCCAGAAAGAACAGCACGTGTTCGTATATTAACTTAGCCGGAAGGAAGAACGTTCCGTACAACACCGTCATGTAGAAAAGAAAAGTATGAATGTAAACAAATGCAATAATGACGCGGCGCGGCAAAATACGGCAGAAACAACGCAACCAAATCAAAACATAATGTAACAAGCGCGACACAACAGTTACGGTAAACAGAGCTTGTGTCAAGCCAGCAGCAGACAGCAGCAGGGCAGAGTGCGGCTCTCGCCTCCGCCCTCAGTGGCACACAGCGGCAGACAGTCACACACAGAGGCAGACAGTCACACACAGAGGCAGACAGTCACACACAGAGGCAGACAGTCACGCAGTGGCACAAAACAGTAGACAGAGGCAGGTCAGAGTGCCGCTCTCGCCCCCCACTCCCACCCGACAGCGGCACAAAGCAACATACTGTGGCACACACGGCACAGCATTGTCGTTCTCGCTCCCTACCTCGATGCCAACAGCGGCAGACCAGACAGGCGAGAGTGCCTATCTCGCCACATCCTTCGGCGGCGGACAGCGACATGCCAGAATACAACTCGTTCGTTCCTCCCTCCGGCTCGCATCCCGGGTGTAGCCATTGCAGCTCAGTTGGGCGCGGAATCCGGCGGCCAAGGCCGCCACCACACCGTCATCGCGCAGGGTAGTCGGGTCCGGGTGGATGACGCCCAGGTGCCGGAGGCGAGCTCTGACCAGGGCGGGGCACCGCTGCAGCACGTGCCGCGGTGTGTCAGCCTCTTCTCTGCATAGCCGGCACAGGGCGGCGGGACATCCCTCGGCGCTGCACTGCCCTCAGCCGAGCCTAGGTCGGCGGCCGATCCGGTGGAGGTACTGCTCCGAGCCGCTCCAGTGCCCGGCTCGGAGCTGCCGGATGTCCACCGTAGCGAGACGGTCGCCGTCGCCGACTGGGCCCCGCTGGCGGGTTTCATGATCCTTGTACCGCCCGCCAGGCCATGATCGCTGCCAGGTGGAGGTGGCGGATCGGGCGACGGCCTTCTGGGTGGTGGCGACGTCGATGGGCGGGTATTGTTGGAGGAGGGCGCTGGCCTCCTTTGCGAAGACGTCCGCTCACTCTCGCCAGCGGCGGCGGCCGGGCTACGGAAGGACAGCGGCGGGGCGGCGAAAGAAGACGCCAGGACAGCGGTCTGTATGCGGTCGCGCAGCGGCCGTTTAGCGACAGATGGTGACAGGTCAGCAATCACTTGGAGCTCCGCCAGATCACTCGGAGCTCCAGCTGTGCTGGCGAACCTGGTTCGCTGCTCTTTCCTGTGCCTTGATCATCTGCGCGAGCGGCATTCAACTACCTGAGCCGCAGGTGGAGGCGACACTGCCACCCGAGTCCGGCACGCCTCCACTGCCACCAGAGTCCGGTACGCATCCACTGCCACCAGAGTCCGGCAAGCCTCCACTGCAGTCGGGCTGCGGACGCCGAGCCGGCCGGTTGGGCGGCGGGGCGTGACCTGCGGTCAAGGTCGGCGTGCCTCTGGCCGAGTGAGGCGGAGCGAGCGGGCGCCCGGGCGGTAAACGGTGTGCGTCAACCGAGCAGTGCAGTAACCAGACGGAGCGAGAGCCGCGAGAATGCGCTGTGGACAGTGAACAGTGACATTTAAGTGTGTTGCAGTGGCCCAGACAACACTGTAGAGTGACATAATCGGTCGTCGGACGGTGTCATGTCCTCTGATTCTGAGGGCGGTGACGCAGCTCAGTTTGACGAGTGCCTGTCTCCGGGGGTATTTGGAAGGGGTGCTGGCCGTGGTCGAATTCCGGAGATATTTCATCGCGCTGCAATTACCGGCTCCAGGAAGAAGCGCTCAGCACCTAGTCGCGGCTCGAAATCGCCCAAAGACAGCGACGCTCCGGCAGCAAAGCGATCGGCTGCAGCGATGGAGCTTAGCCCAGCCGCTCTGACTGCGATCAAGCGTCTCATCGACGCAAGCGAAGCAAGGGTGATCGCCGCCTTCGACGCCAAGCTGGAGAGACTGGACGGTAGGCTCTCTACGCTGGAAGCCCAAGTGTTGGACAGAGAGGACGAAATTCAACAGCTCAAGGTACAGATGGGAAAGCAACACCAAGCAATGGAGGAACTGCAAGAGCGTGTTGAAGGCATGGATATGAACCGCAGATCATCCAGCTTAATCCTGACATGCGACGATTTCGCGGCCCAGCCTCCGGACGTTGACGCCGAGGAGATGGTGGTGCGGACATTGTGCAGACGGCTACCCGGTTTCCGGATGACGGTGGCGGACGTGCAGGTGGCGCACCGGCTGGAGACCAGCAACAAGGTCATCCTGCGGTTCGTGAAACAGCGCCTACGAGATGACGTCTTCGACAGTCGCTTCCAGCTGTTCAACACACAGGCCCGCCTGAGAGCGCAAGGTTTGGCACCTCTATATCTGACAGAGAGCTTGACTGCGGGCAAACGTCACCTGTACGCTTCTCTTCTAGCCTGCAGAAGGCCTGAGAACGGAGGCAAAATCGCCTCTGTATTTACCCGACGTGGCACAGTCTTCTGCAGGACCGAGAAGGGTGGCCGCAACATCAAGGTGACAGACCAGCAGCGACTTCAACAGGTTCTGGCTGAGGCCCCCGCTCGGCCCGGGTCGGGGTCTGCCAGGGATGGCCGGGCGGACCGGGGCCGCGGTCGCGGGGGCGGCCCAGGCGGCCGCGGGGGCGGACCGGGGCGGGCACCGCGCGGGTCAGGGGGACCGCGGCGGAGTCTCCGCCATTCGCGAGCGGAGCATGGTGCCGTTTTCGGGCATCGAGGAGGTCGCAGCCCTTGTCAGCGGGGCTGTCGGAGGAGCGGCGTCGGCGGCTGCCGGCGGCGACGCGAGCCTGCCGGCGGACCGGGGTGTCGCGCCGGCCGGCGAGGTCGGAATGGAGCTGGCGGCGGCGACACCTTCGACCCGGTCTGGTGCTGTCTCTGCCGCTCCCGTTGAGCGGGTTCCAGAGTCGGGGGTGGTGCTGCCTGACATCCAGAACTGCCCGCGAGACGGAATCGCTGGCTCGCCAAAGGAAAAGTTAAGCTGAGTCGTCATCTTTCTTGACAGAGAGGGTGAGAGTAGTAGACCGGTTATCGACAGCTTGAACTGTATACGTACTGAGCCGTATGTCCTAATAATTGTATGTGTATAGATAATTAGGCCTGCCAAACGGATTCTATAGGTTAATTGTGTAAATTGCAAGGGTTATTTATGGCCGCCTCCTGTTTTACTTGGCTACATCCGGCTCACCCGTTGGAGTTGTAAAGCCCTAAAGCCCAATATTTGTAGGTTAACAGCCCCAGCTGTCTTGCCGTAGATGCACACTGTACAGGTACCATGTGCTGCGTCAGTCGCCTCGCCTCGCCTCGCTCGGGGTTGGCAAACAGGGATTTGCAAATAGTCTGACAATAACATTGTGAATTGCACGAGGCACTTGTCCGGGCGTTTATTGTGAGCTGGCGTGTCCATCATTTTTCCAGACGTTTGGGAGGCGGGCGCACCCTGCGGCGGTGCGGCGGCGGCTCCTGTCGCGGTCGTCACGCGGCGGGCTTCGGCGGTCGGGCCGCGGCGCGGCCGTGTGGCGTCATCGTCGTCGTCAACGCTTCATTTCTGCTGGTCGTCGCGGTCCGGCCGCTGCTGTCCGTCGGCGGGGCTGTACTGCGGCGGGCGGCGTTGTCCGAGCCGGCGACGGGTGAGCTCAGTATCTGCGCAGTGAGTAGCGGGTCCCTTATGGCTTGATATTAATGTTGCGCTGTTGTTGAGGTTGCTCTGAGGTTGCTTCCCAGCGAGGCGAGTCGTGCAAGACAAACGCAATTAATTGCATCTAGAGCTTTTAGGGTACTTAATTTAGTCGCGTCGCAACACATTGTGAATGTATTGACCGCTGCACCTGTGCATATGAATTTGAATGGGGGTGAATTCGACTAGACTCGACATGAAGCTCCATGAATTCCGTTCCGTATGGGTTGAAATGGGTTACTGACGTGTTTGGTGATGGGACTGGATTGGTTGCTTTGAGCTGTGTGGTATCTCTAGAATCTCTAGAAATCCGAAGGTATCTCTAGAGATCCGAAGAACTAAGCGACAAGCACCTACTGCTTGTGTTGTCGTGTTATCCAGTTTAGTTGGTTTTCGTGTGACTGGCCGCCCGGGCGCCGGCCGCTGCTGGCTTCAGGTTTATATGCCAGTCGTCAGCTCCGGTGTCATTAGGGGAGGGGTAGGGAGTAGGAGTCGGGCTAGGGATCCCGTTACGGGAGTAGGTGTGGCAGTGTTTGGTCTCCGACAGATTGCAGTACATGTCGGTGACCCCAGTGACCAGATGGCGCTGGTGACGTGCGCGGTGCTGACCTGGCGAGACAGAGACGTGGCGGTGTGTGATACGGATGTCGATCTGGCTGGGCGGCGCGGCGGTCGGGCTCTCTGTGGGTTATTTCACCTTGATTGGCTAGTAGGCATTAATCAGTCAGTTGGCTCAAAACCAAAAGTATCATTATGGGAATAGTTTCCGTTCTTAGCTTTAACGTCCGCGGGCTGCGTGATAGGAAAAAAAGGCGATCAATCTTCAGGTTCCTGCACACAACATATCCAAAGTACGTGATCACTTTGCAGGAGACTCACTCGTCTACTGATATAGAACTTATTTGGGAAAACGAGTGGGGATCATCTGTAATATTCAGTCACGGCTCAGTTCACCAAGCTGGAGTGGCCATTTTATTGCCTCACAATTTTGGCGGAGTAATTCTTGGGAAACATAGTGATGACGTGGGCAGAATAGTCGGGTTGCGGTTTTCGCTCAATGGTGACCCATTTGCGGTTCTTAGTGTTTATGGCCCAGCCGTAGATATCCAGCGAGACAAAATTACCTTCTTTAATAAGTTACGGGAGGTAATGATAGAGTTTTCCGAAGCAAATACGGTGGTGGCAGGGGATTTAAACGTCCAGCTAGGGCCTCTCGATGCCGAGATAGGAAAATTCACCAACACAAGCGCTAGTTCGACGCTGCGAGAGATACTTGAAGAATTCTACCTAATAGATATATGGAGGCAAACAAATCCATCTGCTCGTGAGTTTACATGGAGACGCACGAACCCAAACCAACAATCCAGAATCGATTTCATATTTATCTCTGAAGCGATAAATTTTAATTACGAGGTACGAGCGAAAATATCGGCTGGAATTAAAAGTGACCACAGCGTGATTGAGATAAGCGCCACGCATAGCGGGCGCGAAAGAGGGCCAGGGCTGTGGCGATATAACAATCAGCTTCACGTATCTGATACGCTGTTCGTCGAACTAGTTAGAACTGAAATTACGAAGGCCAAAAACATTGTAACTCCGTATAGCGAGGATGTTAGCATCGGTCTAAAAGTTGAAATGTTATTAAGCAATATCCGGGTTATCAGCACTGTGCGAGGCAAGGCAATCGCATACGAACTGAGGAAAGAAGAAAAAGACTTATTGAAAATTGTTGGTGACATGGAAAAAGACATAAACACACTGAATGCTCAGCAAAAAGACATTTATGCAGAATCAAAGCAAAGACTTGATGAAATAATGTCCATGCGAGGATTACAGGCAATCATTGCCTCCGGTGCCAGATGGACGGAATTTGGAGAAAAAGCGAGCCATTTTTTCCTGGCTAGGGGAAAGCAGCTTTCGGCACAAAAAACTATAACCGAGATTAACGTTAGCGGGCAAATGATTACCGGTGATCGCAATATTTTACAGCACTGTGCAGACCACTTTGGGAAAGTATATTTGGCAAAAGGTGTCAATTCGCCAAAAATGAATGCATTTTTAACCAGTGAAAATGTACCTAAGCTTTCCGATGCCGAAAAAGCAAAATGTGAAGGTCTCATGTCGAATCAAGAATGTAAGTACGCGTTGAGCCAAATGAACAAAAATAAGGCACCGGGCGTGACGCCTGAATTTTTCTTGTTCTTCTGGAACGAAATCGGTGATATCATAGTGGGATACGTTAATGATGCATACGATAACGTTTTTTTTTTGTCACGCAAATGCGTGGAATAATTACTTTAATTCCGAAGAAACAGGATCAAACTCTTTTACAGAACAAAAGGCCTATATGCTTGTTAGACGTGATCTATAAAATTGTCGCAAAAGTTGTTACTATCAGGATAGGGAATGTTATTCATAAGCTGGTATCCCCGGAGCAAACAGGGTTTATTAAAGGTAGGTTCATCGGGGAAAATACCAGGCTCACTAGCGATGTGATAACCTACTGTGAAGCTGATCAGATCGAAGGAGTAATGATTGCCTGCGATTATCGCGCAGCGTTCGATTCCTTGGAGCATGATTTTATATTGGCGGCTCTTAAATCGTACAATTTTGGGTAAGGTCTTTTACAGTGGATCAGACTGCTGTATCATGAGGCGCAATTAACAGTAGCAAATAACGGCTTTACATCGCCGTGGTTCAGGTGTAACCGCGGCACTTTCCAAGGATCAGCATTGAACGGCTCCCTGTTTGCGATGGCATTAGAAATTCTAGCAATAAATATCAGGGAAAATGCAAATATACGGGGAATTAAAATTAGTGGTGTTGAGACCAAGCTAAGTCTGTATGCTGATGACGTCACTGCCTTCCTGCAGGACCAACAATCTGCCGAAGCACTGATTCAGGTGATGCATGATTTTAGCGAAGCTTCCGGGCTGTCGTTAAATGCGGAAAAGAGTAACGTCATGTGGCTTGGACCAAAAAAGGGCAGTAATGCACCCGTTTGTGGAATCAAGGCGGTAAATAGTATTAAATCATTAGGCATAATTTTTAGTGCCACGAAATCTTGCATTGCTGACAATATAGACCCAGTATGCAAGAAAATTGGGAACATTATTAACATTTGGAGCCAACGAACACTTACTTTAAAGGGACGGATAACCGTCGCCAGGTCACTTTTATCATCCCAACTGGTGTATTTATGTTCCTGTGTTAAGATACCGAGAAAGAACATTGCAGCTATACAGAGCAAAATAATGAGGTTTCTATGGAGAGGCCGACCCCCAAAAGTAGCACAACGCATCCTGTGTCAAAATATAGAGGACGGTGGTTTAAAAGCGCCAAATACAGAACTTCTATGTAAGTCGTTGAAATTAGCATGGATTAAACGATTGTTCATTTGTGTAGACTCACCATGGCGTAAATTACTACAAGCGCGTATTGGTAAGTACGACTTGACCGATTTAATGCGGTCTTGTTTGAGGAAAGATGACATCCAGCGCTTAAAAATTCCATCATTTTACAAAGAGTTGATATTAGATTTCCAAGAATACTCGAATCAACCACTGAATTGCTCGAAAAACATTCAAAAAGAAGCACTATGGTTTAACAGAAGCATTCGTCAAGACAGGAAAACTGTATTCATTAGTGGTTTATACCAAGCGGGAATCAAAATAGTGGATGATTTGTTAAGAGACGAGGGGAGTGTAATGACGTTAAATGAAGTAAAAAAACAGGTATCCAAGAGCGAGGTGTGATTTTCTTAGTTACCAAGCACTAATTGCGAAAATACCACAGTTGTGGAAAGACATGTTGATGAATGGAAATTTTCATGTGCTTTCGGAGAACGATAGAAACGAGCGGCTTTCCTTCAACATCAACGGAAAGGTGCTGAAGGTTACGGAAATTCGTTGTTCACATTTTTATAACGCGGCCTTAGGCTCTGACGTTCCCAGTGCCATTTCTAGATGGGAAAACAGTGGTTACAATTTTGACAGATGGGAGAAGGTGCACACAATCCCGTACGAGTGCACAACATCAACAAAATTGCAAGCGTTGCAATATCGGGTAATACACAGATATATTCCAACGAGGCGATACCTGTTTATAAGGAACATCGTAGATTCCCCCTTGTGTAAGCAATGTAACAGCATGGATACCTTGGAGCACTTTTTACACCAATGCCATGCAGTGAAACACATATGGAATTTGTTGTTCGCAAAACTGAACACCACCGAATTAAATACCACGAAACATGTTGTTTTTGGAGCAATGGGTAAGAAACATGCAATGAATATGATAATACTCTGTACTAAACAATACATAGTACAATGTAAGCTTTCGTCTAACACCACAAATGTTACCTTCGCCGGGTTAAAAAGTTACCTAAATCATCATGTTGATATAGAGCGCCGAATTGCAGCATCAAATAATAAGCTAGACAACTTTTCTAAGAAATGGTTAAACATGTTAGATGGGGAGGGGAGACTGAAGTTGTGAGAGCCTGTCGACCCGCGCCGCCGCCGTAGCCAGAATGCGCCGAATTGTGTGGAATATTGAACTGTAATGCGCCGAATTGTATGCATACCGGATGCCATGTATGTACAGTGATGAGTGATCGACCGTGTGTTTTGATTATGATTGGTGTAAATAAATAGCGGGGAGCTCACGCTTCCCGTGAGAAAAAAAGAAGAAAAAAAAAGCCTCCACTGCCTCCAGAGTCCGGCACGCCTCCACTGCCGACGGAGTCCAGCACGCCTCCACTGGCACCAGAGTCCGGTACGCCTCCACTGCCACCAGAGTCCGGCACGCCTCCACTACCGACGGAGCCCAGCACGCCTCCACTGCTGACAGAATCCAGCACGCCTCCACTGCCTACGGAGTCCAGCACGCCTCCACTGCCACCTGAGTCCGGCCACGACTCCACTGCCACCAGAGACCGGCGTGACTCCACTGCCACCAGTCCGGCACGCCTCCACTGCCTCCAGAGTCCGGCACGCCTCCACTGACACCAGAGTCCGGCACGCCTCCACCGTCGACGGAGTCCAGCACGCCTCCACTGACACCAGAGTCCGGCACGCCTCCACTGAGTTGCCCGTCTTCCTGTAGATATGCAACACATTTGTTAATAAATGCAGGGATAAATGCACTAATTTCAATATAGTGTGACAAAACATATCACTTTTCTTTGACACCTCCAATTATAGGCTATTAAACTGCATCAAATTTGTATTGTGTGTGACAAACAAGCAAATATTTATTGAATTGGCAAACACCAATCTCTTCCAAGACAATCAATACATATTACATACTATGTCAAAATTAATGTTAACCCTCGCCCTACTGGAGGTTTTTCACCTTCGCCCTATGGGGGGTCCTAAAAAGACCCCCGGTTAACTTCCAAACCAAGCAACATAGAGCAATGCGGCAAGAACCAGCATGTTGCCAGTCATGTTTGGAATCTAACGGTATGCATTTTTTAGGTTTCAGGTCAACGAGTGACCTTCCAGGTCAAGTGAATGACCTCGATCGACCACGTCCAGAACAGCGATTTTGCTCTGTCAGAAAACATCAAAATAAAAAATTGGTAAATGTAAATAAAAATGCATGTTCCTAGACCAGTTTTGTCTCAGAAATACAGAAAAGATAATAATTTGTTCGTATCTGCTAAAAAAAGTCCAAAAAGTTATTACAAAAATGACGTCATGAGTTTCTTACACTTATGGAGCCATCACTCAGTCAAAAATAGAAATATTGCTTTGAAATTTGGTTTGGGTATTGTCCATGGTTTGGGTATTGTTCTCTCACATATATTCCGGTTTTTCTAACATCTTTGAAAATTTTGATTTGTGGTGATTTGAAGACAAGTCATTAAATTTTTATTTTAGGGGTCAAAACACCAAAAAAATCGGAAATCCGAGATTGCCATTTTAAAGAGAATTACATTTTATATCTTTAGTTTGGTGAATTGCGTTTGCAATTTGCTTCAAAACTCTGTTTTTTACGATTTTGCAAATATTTGTCGTTTTTCCACCAACATGACGTCATCAAAACATGATTATCTTCCAATCTACTTAACCAATTTCAATTAAATTTTTACAGCATACGTAGAATTGTTGTAAACTCTGCTACTGAAAATTTCAGCAAGATGCGCCGCATGTGTAAAAAGTTATTCAAAGAAAAACCGAAAAACCTCAGGGGGCAGTCAGCACCCCCCCCCCCCCCCCCCCTAGCGCGAGGGTTAAGATATGCATCAGAACCACATAGATATGCACCAGACAATCAGCTCATCCAGACAATCAGCTCAATCTTTCAATTATATAACTAAATTTGACATCTATGGTCCTAGCATTCTGCTGCCTTGATGCTAAGTGATAGATGGTACACAGGACACATTGAAAAACTTACCAAGTACTAACTGTACATTAATTAATGCAAATGTCAATAAAAAGTAGTGTGTAAAATAAGAATGACAAACAATGGTAAAGGTACCTTATATATGCAGGCAATAATTAACCAAGCACCCAAGCAAGTACTTAAAAGAATGGAAGATGCAAACTATTTTACTGATGCTGATGCCACAAGTGTAATACCTTGAGATGGATGCTGGGCGATTTTTTAGAAGGGATTGCATCAATTCTGAGCTTCGGTTTGGTATCAGGAACTAAAGTTATCTTGATTATATGATGCATCATAATCTTCCTCCACAAAGTGCTCAGAGCAGACATAATAATTTTCGCCATTAAACAGGTCTGCCCTGGCACACTTGTGCACCCATGCTGCCCAGAGCATCTTCTCTTTAGGAAAGCGAAAGAAAGCGAGATCCATTTCCTTGCGCTTATGCTTCTTGCCAGCCCACGATCCACAGGTTGACATAGCACAATGTGACGGCATGTTTAACTTGTGGACTGTGGTGTAATCTGAAAAGGGACAAAAAAATGCATCCACAATCACTGGTGGATCCAGCCGTCGGTTTGGGGGGGGGGGGGGCAACTTTTTGTGGCAAAAAGTTACCCCCATCTTTTTTCTCCGCGGATTTGGGCCGGTTACCTTATTTTGGTATTCGAGCATAAGAAATTCACTTTTCAAATTCACAACAAACAAAAAATTGGGGTTAAAAAAAAAGGAAATCCGAGAGCCATTTTGAAGAAAATGTCTTTTCCCTTCTTTTCGCGTGTTTTATTTGCAATTTGCTTGAAAACTCTGATTTCTACGATTTGCCAAACATTTATCGTTTTTCCACCAAAAATGGCATGACATGACGTCATTAAAACGTCATTATCTCCCAAAATACTACATCAATTGCATTTAGAGTTGGTGAGAAGACTTAGACTTGATGCAGGATAAGGTACTGAAAGTTTTACGTTGATATCTATCATAGTTTTCAGGTTATTGAGAAAATCAGGGAGGGGAAGATTCTGCCCCCCCCCCCCCGCAGGTTCGGACAACAAATCACATAGAGGTCAAAGGTCAAGGTCACGGGGACGAATACGATATTTTAAGCTTCGGTACCAGCTTGTGTACCCTCTAGTTTTTAGTTTACCGTCCGATTTGCTTGCAATGGGCAAAAAGGGACTCGTCGGCATCCCAGCTTGCGTCAGGAAAAACAAAAAATCACCTAGAGGTCCAAGGTCAAGGTCACGGGGACGAATACGAGATTTTAAGCTTCGGTACCAGCTTGTGTACCATCTAGTTTTTTTTCGTTTACCGTCCGATTTGCTCGCAATGGGAAAAAAGGACTGGCCGGCACCCCACCTTGCGTCAGGAGAAACAAAAAATCACCTAGAGGTCCAAGGTCAAGGTCACGGGGACGAATACGAGATTTTAAGCTTCGGTACCAGCTTGTGTACCTTCTAGTTTTTTCGTTTACCGTCCAATTTGCTCGCAATGGGAAAAAAGGGACTCGCCGGCAACCCACCTTGCGTCAGGAATAACAAAAATCACCTAGAGGTCAAAGGTCAAGGTCACGGGGACGAATACGAGATTCTAAGCTTCGGTACCAGCTTGTGTACCCTCTAGTTTTTTTTCGTTTACCGTCCGATCTGCTCGCAATGGAAAAAGGGACTCGCTGGCACCCTAGTTTGCGTCAGGAAAAACAAAAAAAAATACATAGAGGTCAAAGGTCAAGGTCACGGGGACGAATACGAGATTTTAAGCTTCGGTACCAGCTTGTGTACCCTCTAGTTTTTTTTAGTTTACCGTCCAATTTGCTTGCAATTGGCAAAAAGGGACTCGACGGCACCCCAGCTTGCGTCAGGTAAAACAAAACATCACCTAGAGGTCAAAGGTAAAAGTCACGGGGACGAATACGAGATTCTAAGCTTCGGTACCAGAATGGTGTACCCTCTAGTTTTTTTTAGCTTACAATCCGATTTGCTCGCAATGGGCAAAAAGGAACTCGACGGCACGTTAGCTTGCGTCAGGAAAAACAAAAAGTCATCCAGAGGTCAAAGGTCAAGGTCACAGGGACGAATACGAGATTATAAGCTTCGGTACCAGCATGGTGTACCCTCTAGTTTTTTGGTTTACCGTCCCATTTGCTCGCAATGGACAAAAATGGACTCGCCGGCACCTTAGCTTGCGTCAGAAAAAAAAATCACATAGAGGTCAAAGGTCAAGGTCACGGGGACGAATACGAGATTTTAAGCTTCGGTACCAGCTTGTGTACCCTTTAGTTTTTTAGTTTACCGTCCGATTTGCTTGCAATGGGCAAAAAGGGACTCGACGGCACCCCAGCTTGCGTCAGGTAAAACAAAACATCACCTAGAGGTTAAAGGTCAAGGTCACGGGGACGAAAACGAGATTTTAAGCTTCGGTGCCTGCTTGTGTACCCTTTAGTTTTTGTTTTCGTTTACCGTCCGATTCGCTCGCAATGGGCAAAAAGGGACTTGCCGGCACGTTAGCTTGCGTCAGGAAAAACAAAAAGTCACCCAGAGGTCAAAGGTCAAGGTCACGGGGACGAATACGAGATTTTAAGCTTCGGTACCAGCATGGTGTACCCTTTAGTTTTTTGGTTTACCGTCCCATTTGCTCGCAATGGACAAAAAGCGACTCGCCGGCACCCCACCTTGCGTCAGGAAAAACAAAAAATTGCCTAGAGGTCCAAGGTCAAGGTCACGGGGACGAATACGAGATTTTAAGCTTCGGTACCAGCTTGTGTACTTTCTAGTTCTTTCGTGTACCGTCCGATTTGCTCACAATGGGAAAAAAAGGACTCGCCGGCACCCCACCTTGCGTCACGAATAATAAAAAATCACCTAGAGGTCAAAGGTCAAGGTCACGGGGACGAATACGAGATTCTAAGCTTCGGTACCAGCTTGTGTACCCTCTAGTTTTTTCGTTTACCGTCCGATCTGCTCGCAATGAAACAAAGGGACTCGCTGGCACCCTAGCTTGCGTCAGGAAAAACAAAAAATTGCATAGAGGTCAAAGGTCAAGGTCACGGGACGAATACGAGATTTTAAGCTTCGGTACCAGCTTGTGTACCCTCTAGTTTTTTAGTTTACCGTCCGATTTGCTTGCAATTGGCAAAAAGGGACTCGACGGCACCCCAGCTTGCGTCAGGAAATACAAAACATCACCTAGAGGTCAAAGGTAAAGGTCACGGGGTCGAATACAAGATTCCAAGCTTCGGTACCAGCATGGTGTCCCCTCTAGTTTTTTTTTAGTTTACAATCCGATTTGCTCGCAATGGGCAAAAAGGAACTCGCCGGCACGTTAGCTTGCGTCAGGAAAAACACAAAGTCATTCAGAGGTCAAAGGTCAAGGTCACGGGACGAATGCGGAATTCTAAGCTTCGGTACCAGCATGGTGTACCCTCTAGTTTTTTCGTTTACCGTCCGATTTGCTCGCAATGGGCAAAAAGGGACTCGCCGGCACCTTAACTTGCGTCAGGAAAAAAATAAAACATCACTTAGAGGTCAAAGGTCAAGGTCACGGGGACGAATACGAAATTCTAAGCTTCGGTACCAGCATGGTGTACCCTCTAGTTTTTTGTTTACCGTCCGATTGCTTGCAATGGTCAAAAAGGGACTCGACGGCACCCCAGCTTGCGTCAGGAAAAAGAAAACATCACCTAGAGGTCAAAGGCCAAGGTCACGGTGACGAATACGAGATTTTAAGCTTCAGGTACCAGCTTGCGTACCTTTAGTTTTTTGTTTACCGTCCGATTTGCTTGCAATGTGCAAAAAGGGACTCGACGGCACCCCAGCTTGCGTCAGGAAAAACAGAACATCACCTAGAGGTCAAAGGTCAAGGTCACGGGGACGAATACGAAATTTTAAGCTTCGGTACCAGCTTGTGTACCCTCTAGTTTTTTTGTTTACCGTCTGATCTGCTCGCAATGGAAAAAGGACTCGCTGGCACCCCAGCTTGCGTCAGGAAAAACAAAAAATCACATAGAGTCAAAGGTCAAGGTCACGGGGACGAATACGAGATTTTAAGCTTCGGTACCAGCTTGTGTACCCTCTAGTTTTGTCGTATACCGTCCGATTTGCTTGCAATGGGCAAAAAGGGACTCGTTGGCACCCCAGCTTGCGCCAGGAAAAACAAAACATCATCCAGATGTCAAAGGTCAAGGTCACGGGGACGAATACGAGATTCTAAGCTTCGGTACCAGCATGGTGTACCCTCTAGTTTTTTTTAGTTTACAATCCGATTTGCTCGCAATGGGCAAAAAGGAATTAACCGGCACGTTAGCTTGCGTCAGGAAAAACAAAACATTACCTAGAGGTCAAAGGTCAAGGTCACGGGGACGAATACGAGATTTTAAGCTTCGGTACCAGCTTGTGTACCCTCTAGTTTTTTTCTTTTACCGTCCGATTTGCTCGCAATGGGCAAAAAGGGACTCGCCGGCACGCTAGCTTGCGTCAGGAAAAACAAAACATCACCTAGAGGTCAAAGGTCAAGGTCACGGGGACGAATACGAGATGTTAAGCTTCGGTACCGGAGCTTACAATCTCGAAAAAACTAGAGGGTACACAAGCTGGTACCGAAGCTTAAAATCTCGTATTCGTCCCCGTGACCTTGACCTTTAGGTGATGTTTTGTTTTTCCTGACGCAAGCTGGGGTGCCGGCGAATCTCTTTTTGCCTATTGCGAGCAAATCAGACGGTAAACGAAAAAAGTAGAGGGTACACAAGCTGGTACCGAAGCTTAGAATCTCGTATTCGTCCCCGTGACCTTGACCTTTGACATCTGGATGACTTTTTGTTTTTCCTAACGCAAGCTAACGTGCCGGCGAGTCCCTTTGTGCCCATTGCGAGCAAATCGGACGGTAAACGAAAAAAAACAAGAGGGTACACAATCTGGTACCGAGGCTTAAAATCTCGTATTCGTCCCCGTGACCTTGACCTTTTACCTATAGGTGATTTTTTGTTTTTCCTGACGTAATGTGGGGTGTCGTCGAGTCCCTTTTTGCCCATTGCGAGCAAATCGGACGGTAAACGAAAAAAAAACTAGAGGGTACACCATGCTGGTACCGAAGCTTAAAATCTCGTATTCGTCCCCGTGACCTTGACCTTTGACCTCTGGATGACTTTTTGTTTTTTCCTGACGCAAGCTAACGTGCCGGCGAGTCCCTTTTTGCCCATTGCGAGCAAATCGGACGTTAAACGTAAAAACTATCGGGTACACAAGCTGGTATCGAAGCTTAAAATCTCGTATTCGTCCCCGTGACCTGGACCTTTGACCTCTAGGTGATTTTTGTGTGTTTTTTCTGACGCAAGCTGGGGTGCCGGCGAGTCGTTTTGAGCCCCGTTGCGATTAAATCGGACGGTAAACGAAACAATTAGAGGGTACCCCGTGCGATGACATTTCAGTGACCTCTGGAGGTCAAATCATTTGTCCTAGGTCAAAACGGAGTGCATATTCGTGCATAACTCGATGAGATCTACCCATATGCTAAGTTTGGGGAAAATAGGAACTCGATGCTGAAAACGAATACGAATACGACGCTAACTTGACGCACATAGCCAAACTTACCTTCAGAAGTATTATATTTACCCAGGGGGGGGGGGGGTGTCATCCCTATCTCCGTAACGTGTCCACTTCTACTTATGACGTCACCC
>JAXIVJ010000064.1:272951-360451 GCA_036785665.1 Chirona hameri
TAGTGATGTGGCGTGTGCCTAGCATGTTACAGTTATCGTTATTAGATAGTGATGCGGCGTGTGTCTAGCATGTTTCAGTTCTCGTTATTCGATAGTGATGTGGCGTGTGTCTAGCATGTTACAGTTCTCGTTATTAGATAGTGATGTGGCGTGTGCCGCCTAGCATGTTTCAGTTCTCGTTATTAGATAGTGATGTGGCGTGTGTCTAGCATGTTTCAGTTCTCGTTATTAGATAGTGATATGGCGTGTGTCTAGCATGTTTCAGTTCTCGTTATTAGATAGTGATGTTGCGTGTGTCTAGCATGTTTCAGTTCTCGTTATTCGATAGTGATGTGGTGTGTGTCTAGCATGTTTCAGTTCTCGTTATTAGATAGTGATGTGGCGTGTGTCTAGCATGTTTCAGTTCTCGTTATTAGATAGTGATGTGGTGTGTCTAGCATGTTTCAGTGCTCGTTATTAGATAGTGATGTGGCGTGTGTCTAGCATGTTTCAGTTCTCGTTATTAGATAGTGATGTGGCGTGTGCCTAGCATGTTTCAGTTCTCGTTATTAGATAGTGATGTGGCGTGTGTCTAGCATGTCTCAGTTCTCGTTATTAGATAGTGATATGGCGTGTGTCTAGCATGTTTCAGTGCTCGTTATTAGATAGTGATGTGGCGTGTGTCTAGCATGTTTCAGTTCTCGTTATTAGATAGTGATGTGGCGTGTGCCTAGCATGTTTCAGTTCTCGTTATTAGATAGTGATGTGGCGTGTGCCTAGCATGTTTCAGTTCTCGTTATTAGATAGTGATATGGCGTGTGTCTAGCATGTTTCAGTTCTCGTTATTCGATAGTGATGTGGCGTGTGTCTAGCATGTTTCAGTTCTCGTTATTCGATAGTGATGTGGCGTGTGTCTAACATGTTTCAGTTCTCGTTATTCGATAGTGATGTGGCGTGTGTCTATCATGTTTCAGTTCTCGTTATTAGATAGTGATGTGGCGTGTGTCTAGCATGTTTCAGTTCTCGTTATTAGATAGTGATGTGGTGTGTCTAGCATGTTTCAGTTCTCGTTATTCGATAGTGATGTGGCGTGTGTCTAGCATGTTTCAGTGCTCGTTATTAGATAGTGATGTGGCGTGTGTCTAACATGTTTCAGTTCTCGTTATTCGATAGTGATGTGGCGTGTGTCTAGCATGTTTCAGTTCTCGTTATTCGATAGTGATGTTGCGTGTGTCTAACATGTTTCAGTTCTCGTTATTCGATAGTGATGTGGCGTGTGTCTAGCATGTTTCAGTTCTCGTTATTCGATAGTGATGTGGCGTGTGTCTAGCATGTTTCAGTTCTCGTTATTAGATAGTGATGCGGCGTGTGTCTAGCATGTTACAGTTCTCGTTATTCGATAGTGATGTTGCGTGTGTCTAGCATGTTTCAGTTCTCGTTATTCGATAGTGATATGGCGTGTGCCGCCTAGCATGTTTCAGTTCTCGTTATTCGATAGTGATGTGGCGTATGTCTAGCATGTTTCAGTTCTCGTTATTCGATAGTGATGTGGCGTGTGTCTAGCATGTCTCAGTTCTCGTTATTCGATAGTGATGTGGCGTGTGTCTAGCATGTCTCAGTTCTCGTTATTAGATAGTGATGTGGCGTGTGTCTAGCATGTTTCAGTTCTCGTTATTAGATAGTGATATGGCGTGTGTCTAGCATGTTTCAGTCTCGTTATTAGATAGTGATGTGGCGTGTGTCTAGCATGTTTCAGTTCTCGTTATTAGATAGTGATGTGGCGTGTGCCTAGCATGTTTCAGTTCTCGTTATTAGATAGTGATGTGGCGTGTGTCTAGCATGTTTCAGTTCTCGTTATTAGATAGTGATGTGGCGTGTGCCTAGCATGTTTCAGTTCTCGTTATTAGATAGTGATGTGGCGTGTGTCTAGCATGTTTCAGTTCTCGTTATTAGATAGTGATGTGGCGTGTGCCTAGCATGTTTCAGTTCTCGTTATTAGATAGTGATGTGGCGTGTGTCTAGCATGTTTCAGTTCTCGTTATTCGATAGTGATGTGGCGTGTGTCTAGCATGTTTCAGTTCTCGTTATTCGATAGTGATGTGGCGTGTGTCTAGCATGTTTCAGTTCTCGTTATTAGATAGTGATATGGCGTGTGTCTAGCATGTTACAGTTCTCGTTATTAGATGGTGATGTGGCGTGTGTCTAGCATGTTACAGTTCTCGTTATTAGATAGTGATATGGCGTGTGTCTAGCATGTTTCAGTTCTCGTTATTAGATAGTGATATGGCGTGTGTCTAGCATGTTTCAGTTCTCGTTATTCGATAGTGATGTGGCGTGTGCCTAGCATGTTTCAGTTCTCGTTATTCGATAGTGATGTGGCGTGTGCCTAGCATGTTTCAGTTCTCGTTATTAGATAGTGATGTTGCGTGTGTCTAGCATGTTACAGTTCTCGTTATTAGATAGTGATATGGCGTGTGTCTAGCATGTTTCAGTGCTCGTTATTCGATAGTGATGTGGCGTGTGTCTAGCATGTTTCAGTTCTCGTTATTAGATAGTGATGTGGCGTGTGTCTAGCATGTTTCAGTTCTCGTTATTAGATAGTGATGTTGCGTGTGTCTAGCATGTTTCAGTTCTCGTTATTAGATAGTGATGTGGCGTGTGTCTAGCATGTTTCAGTTCTCGTTATTAGATAGTGATGTGGCGTGTGTCTAGCATGTTTCAGTTCTCGTTATTAGATAGTGATGTGGCGTGTGTCTAGCATGTTTCAGTTCTCGTTATTAGATAGTGATGTGGCGTGTGTCTAGCATGTTTCAGTTCTCGTTATTAGATAGTGATGTGGCGTGTGTCTAGCATGTTTCAGTTCTCGTTATTCGATAGTGATGTGGCGTGTGTCTAGCATGTTTCAGTTCTCGTTATTCGATAGTGATGTGGCGTGTGTCTAACATGTTTCAGTTCTCGTTATTAGATAGTGATATGGCGTGTGTCTAGCATGTTTCAGTTCTCGTTATTCGATAGTGATGTGGCGTGTGTCTAACATGTTTCAGTTATCGTTATTAGATAGTGATATGGCGTGTGTCTAGCATGTTTCAGTTCTCGTTATTAGATAGTGATGTGGCGTGTGTCTAGCATGTTTCAGTTCTCGTTATTCGATAGTGATGTGGCGTGTGTCTAGCATGTTTCAGTTCTCGTTATTAGATAGTGATGTGGCGTTGTTTCAGTTCTCGTTATTCAATAGTGATGTGGCGTGTGTCTAGCATGTTTCAGTTCTCGTTATTAGATAGTGATGTGGCGTGTGTCTAACATGTTTCAGTTCTCGTTATTCGATAGTGATGTGGCGTGTGTCTAGCATGTTTCAGTTCTCGTTATTAGATAGTGATGTGGCGTGTGTCTAACATGTTTCAGTTCTCGTTATTAGATAGTGATGTGGCGTGTGTCTAGCATGTTTCAGTTCTCGTTATTAGATAGTGATGTGGCGTGTGCCTAGCATGTTTCAGTTCTCGTTATTAGATAGTGATGTGGCGTGTGTCTAGCATGTTTCAGTCTCGTTATTAGATAGTGATGTGGCGTGTGTCTAACATGTTTCAGTTCTCGTTATTAGATAGTGATGTGGCGTGTGCCTAGCATGTTTCAGTTCTCGTTATTCGATAGTGATGTGGCGTGTGCCTAGCATGTTTCAGTTCTCGTTATTCGATAGTGATATGGCGTGTGTCTAGCATGTTTCAGTTCTCGTTATTAGATAGTGATGTGGCGTGTGTCTAGCATGTTTCAGTTCTCGTTATTAGATAGTGATGTTGCGTGTGCCGCCTAGCATGTTTCAGTCTCGTTATTAGATAGTGATGTGGCGTGTGTCTAGCATGTTTCAGTTCTCGTTATTAGATAGTGATGTGGCGTGTGTCTAGCATGTTTCAGTTCTCGTTATTCGATAGTGATGTGGCGTGTGCCTAGCATGTTTCAGTTCTCGTTATTCGATAGTGATGTGGCGTGTGCCTAGCATGTTTCAGTCTCGTTATTAGATAGTGATGTGGCGTGTGCCGTCTAGCATGTTTCAGTTCTCGTTATTAGATAGTGATGTGGCGTGTGCCGTCTAGCATGTTTCAGTTCTCGTTATTAGATAGTGATGTGGCGTGTGCCGTCTAGCATGTTTCAGTGCTCGTTATTAGATAGTGATGTGGCGTGTGTCTAGCATGTTTCAGTCTCGTTATTAGATAGTGATGTGGCGTGTGTCTAGCATGTTTCAGTTCTCGTTATTAGATAGTGATGTGGCGTGTGCCGTCTAGCATGTTTCAGTTCTCGTTATTAGATAGTGATGTGGCGTGTGTCTAGCATGTTTCAGTCTCGTTATTAGATAGTGATGTGGCGTGTGTCTAGCATGTTTCAGTTCTCGTTATTAGATAGTGATGTGGCGTGTGCCGTCTAGCATGTTTCAGTTCTCGTTATTAGATAGTGATGTGGCGTGTGTCTAGCATGTTTCAGTTCTCGTTATTCGATAGTGATGTGGCGTGTGTCTAACATGTTTCAGTTCTCGTTATTCGATAGTGATGTGGCGTGTGTCTAACATGTTTCAGTTCTCGTTATTAGATAGTGATGTGGCGTGTGTCTAGCATGTTTCAGTTCTCGTTATTAGATAGTGATGTGGCGTGTGCCTAGCATGTTTCAGTTCTCGTTATTAGATAGTGATGTGGCGTGTGTCTAGCATGTTTCAGTTCTCGTTATTAGATAGTGATGTTGCGTGTCTAGCATGTTTCAGTTCTCGTTATTAGATAGTGATGTTGCGTGTGTCTAGCATGTTTCAGTTCTCGTTATTAGATAGTGATGTGGCGTGTGTCTAGCATGTTTCAGTTCTCGTTATTAGATAGTGATGTGGCGTGTGTCTAGCATGTTTCAGTTCTCGTTATTAGATAGTGATGTGGCGTGTGTCTAGCATGTTTCAGTTCTCGTTATTAGATAGTGATGTGGCGTGTGTCTAGCATGTTTCAGTTCTCGTTATTAGATAGTGATGTTGCGTGTGTCTAGCATGTTTCAGTTCTCGTTATTAGATAGTGATGTGGCGTGTGTCTAGCATGTTACAGTTCTCGTTATTAGATAGTGATGTGGCGTGTGTCTAGCATGTTTCAGTTCTCGTTATTAGATAGTGATATGGCGTGTGTCTAGCATGTTTCAGTTCTCGTTATTCGATAGTGATGTGGCGTGTGCCTAGCATGTTTCAGTTCTCGTTATTAGATAGTGATGCGGCGTGTGTCTAGCATGTTTCAGTTCTCGTTATTAGATAGTGATGTGGCGTGTGCCGTCTAGCATGTTTCAGTTCTCGTTATTAGATAGTGATGTGGCGTGTGTCTAGCATGTTTCAGTTCTCGTTATTAGATAGTGATGCGGCGTGTCTAGCATGTTTCAGTTCTCGTTATTCGATAGTGATGTGGCGTGTGCCGCCTAGCATGTTTCAGTTCTCGTTATTAGATAGTGATGTGGCGTGTGTCTAGCATGTTTCAGTTCTCGTTATTAGATAGTGATGTGGCGTGTGTCTAGCATGTTACAGTTCTCGTTATTCGATAGTGATGTGGCGTGTGTCTAGCATGTTACAGTTATCGTTATTAGATAGTGATGTGGCGTGTGTCTAGCATGTTACAGTTCTCGTTATTCGATAGTGATGTGGCGTGTGTCTAGCATGTTTCAGTTCTCGTTATTAGATAGTGATGTGGCGTGTGTCTAGCATGTTACAGTTCTCGTTATTCGATAGTGATGTTGCGTGTGTCTAGCATGTTTCAGTTCTCGTTATTAGATAGTGATGTGGCGTGTGTCTAGCATGTTTCAGTTCTCGTTATTCGATAGTGATATGGCGTGTGTCTAGCATGTTTCAGTTCTCGTTATTCGATAGTGATGTGGCGTGTGTCTAGCATGTTTCAGTTCTCGTTATTCGATAGTGATGTGGCGTGTGTCTAGCATGTTACAGTGCTCGTTATTCGATAGTGATGTGGCGTGCCGTCTAGCATGTTTCAGTTATCGTTATTCGATAGTGATGTGGCGTGTGTCTAGCATGTTTCAGTTCTCGTTATTCGATAGTGATGTGGCGTGTGTCTAGCATGTTTCAGTTCTCGTTATTCGATAGTGATGTGGCGTGTGTCTAGCATGTTTCAGTTCTCGTTATTAGATAGTGATGTGGCGTGTGTCTAGCATGTTTCAGTTCTCGTTATTAGATAGTGATGTGGCGTGTGCCGCCTAGCATGTTTCAGTTCTCGTTATTAGATAGTGATGTGGCGTGTGTCTAGCATCTTTCAGTTCTCGTTATTAGATAGTGATGTGGCGTGTGTCTAGCATGTTTCAGTTCTCGTTATTAGATAGTGATGTGGCGTGTGTCTAGCATGTTACAGTTCTCGTTATTAGATAGTGATGTGGCGTGTGCCGCCTAGCATGTTTCAGTTCTCGTTATTAGATAGTGATGTGGCGTGTGTCTAGCATGTTTCAGTTCTCGTTATTAGATAGTGATATGGCGTGTGTCTAGCATGTTTCAGTTCTCGTTATTAGATAGTGATGTTGCGTGTGTCTAGCATGTTTCAGTTCTCGTTATTCGATAGTGATGTGGTGTGTGTCTAGCATGTTTCAGTTCTCGTTATTAGATAGTGATGTGGCGTGTGTCTAGCATGTTTCAGTTCTCGTTATTAGATAGTGATGTGGTGTGTCTAGCATGTTTCAGTGCTCGTTATTAGATAGTGATGTGGCGTGTGTCTAGCATGTTTCAGTTCTCGTTATTAGATAGTGATGTGGCGTGTGCCTAGCATGTTTCAGTTCTCGTTATTAGATAGTGATGTGGCGTGTGCCTAGCATGTTTCAGTTCTCGTTATTAGATAGTGATGTGGCGTGTGTCTAGCATGTTTCAGTTCTCGTTATTAGATAGTGATGTGGCGTGTGCCGTCTAGCATGTTTCAGTTCTCGTTATTCGATAGTGATATGGCGTGTGTCTAGCATGTTTCAGTTATCGTTATTAGATAGTGATGTGGCGTGTGTCTAGCATGTTTCAGTTCTCGTTATTCGATAGTGATGTGGCGTGTGTCTAGCATGTCTCAGTTCTCGTTATTAGATAGTGATATGGCGTGTGTCTAGCATGTTTCAGTGCTCGTTATTAGATAGTGATGTGGCGTGTGTCTAGCATGTTTCAGTTCTCGTTATTAGATAGTGATGTGGCGTGTGCCTAGCATGTTTCAGTTCTCGTTATTAGATAGTGATGTGGCGTGTGCCTAGCATGTTTCAGTTCTCGTTATTAGATAGTGATATGGCGTGTGTCTAGCATGTTTCAGTTCTCGTTATTCGATAGTGATGTGGCGTGTGTCTAGCATGTTTCAGTTCTCGTTATTCGATAGTGATGTGGCGTGTGTCTAACATGTTTCAGTTCTCGTTATTCGATAGTGATGTGGCGTGTGTCTATCATGTTTCAGTTCTCGTTATTAGATAGTGATGTGGCGTGTGTCTAGCATGTTTCAGTTCTCGTTATTAGATAGTGATGTGGTGTGTCTAGCATGTTTCAGTTCTCGTTATTCGATAGTGATGTGGCGTGTGTCTAGCATGTTTCAGTTCTCGTTATTAGATAGTGATATGGCGTGTGTCTAGCATGTTTCAGTTCTCGTTATTAGATAGTGATGTGGCGTGTGTCTAGCATGTTTCAGTGCTCGTTATTAGATAGTGATGTGGCGTGTGTCTAACATGTTTCAGTTCTCGTTATTCGATAGTGATGTGGCGTGTGTCTAGCATGTTTCAGTTCTCGTTATTCGATAGTGATGTGGCGTGTGTCTAGCATGTTTCAGTTCTCGTTATTAGATAGTGATGCGGCGTGTGTCTAGCATGTTACAGTTCTCGTTATTCGATAGTGATGTTGCGTGTGTCTAGCATGTTTCAGTTCTCGTTATTCGATAGTGATATGGCGTGTGCCGCCTAGCATGTTTCAGTTCTCGTTATTCGATAGTGATGTGGCGTATGTCTAGCATGTTTCAGTTCTCGTTATTCGATAGTGATGTGGCGTGTGTCTAGCATGTCTCAGTTCTCGTTATTCGATAGTGATGTGGCGTGTGTCTAGCATGTCTCAGTTCTCGTTATTAGATAGTGATGTGGCGTGTGTCTAGCATGTTTCAGTTCTCGTTATTAGATAGTGATATGGCGTGTGTCTAGCATGTTTCAGTCTCGTTATTAGATAGTGATGTGGCGTGTGTCTAGCATGTTTCAGTTCTCGTTATTAGATAGTGATGTGGCGTGTGCCTAGCATGTTTCAGTTCTCGTTATTAGATAGTGATGTGGCGTGTGTCTAGCATGTTTCAGTTCTCGTTATTAGATAGTGATGTGGCGTGTGCCTAGCATGTTTCAGTTCTCGTTATTAGATAGTGATGTGGCGTGTGTCTAGCATGTTTCAGTTCTCGTTATTAGATAGTGATGTGGCGTGTGCCTAGCATGTTTCAGTTCTCGTTATTAGATAGTGATGTGGCGTGTGTCTAGCATGTTTCAGTTCTCGTTATTCGATAGTGATGTGGCGTGTGTCTAGCATGTTTCAGTTCTCGTTATTCGATAGTGATGTGGCGTGTGTCTAGCATGTTTCAGTTCTCGTTATTAGATAGTGATATGGCGTGTGTCTAGCATGTTACAGTTCTCGTTATTAGATGGTGATGTGGCGTGTGTCTAGCATGTTACAGTTCTCGTTATTAGATAGTGATGTGGCGTGTGCCTAGCATGTTTCAGTTCTCGTTATTAGATAGTGATGTTGCGTGTGTCTAGCATGTTACAGTTCTCGTTATTAGATAGTGATATGGCGTGTGTCTAGCATGTTTCAGTGCTCGTTATTCGATAGTGATGTGGCGTGTGTCTAGCATGTTTCAGTTCTCGTTATTAGATAGTGATGTGGCGTGTGTCTAGCATGTTTCAGTTCTCGTTATTAGATAGTGATGTTGCGTGTGTCTAGCATGTTTCAGTTCTCGTTATTAGATAGTGATGTGGCGTGTGTCTAGCATGTTTCAGTTCTCGTTATTAGATAGTGATGTGGCGTGTGTCTAGCATGTTTCAGTTCTCGTTATTAGATAGTGATGTGGCGTGTGTCTAGCATGTTTCAGTTCTCGTTATTAGATAGTGATGTGGCGTGTGTCTAGCATGTTTCAGTTCTCGTTATTAGATAGTGATGTGGCGTGTGTCTAGCATGTTTCAGTTCTCGTTATTCGATAGTGATGTGGCGTGTGTCTAGCATGTTTCAGTTCTCGTTATTCGATAGTGATGTGGCGTGTGTCTAACATGTTTCAGTTCTCGTTATTAGATAGTGATATGGCGTGTGTCTAGCATGTTTCAGTTCTCGTTATTCGATAGTGATGTGGCGTGTGTCTAACATGTTTCAGTTATCGTTATTAGATAGTGATATGGCGTGTGTCTAGCATGTTTCAGTTCTCGTTATTAGATAGTGATGTGGCGTGTGTCTAGCATGTTTCAGTTCTCGTTATTCGATAGTGATGTGGCGTGTGTCTAGCATGTTTCAGTTCTCGTTATTAGATAGTGATGTGGCGTTGTTTCAGTTCTCGTTATTCAATAGTGATGTGGCGTGTGTCTAGCATGTTTCAGTTCTCGTTATTAGATAGTGATGTGGCGTGTGTCTAACATGTTTCAGTTCTCGTTATTCGATAGTGATGTGGCGTGTGTCTAGCATGTTTCAGTTCTCGTTATTAGATAGTGATGTGGCGTGTGTCTAGCATGTTTCAGTTCTCGTTATTAGATAGTGATGTGGCGTGTGCCTAGCATGTTTCAGTTCTCGTTATTAGATAGTGATGTGGCGTGTGTCTAGCATGTTTCAGTCTCGTTATTAGATAGTGATGTGGCGTGTGTCTAACATGTTTCAGTTCTCGTTATTAGATAGTGATGTGGCGTGTGCCTAGCATGTTTCAGTTCTCGTTATTCGATAGTGATGTGGCGTGTGCCTAGCATGTTTCAGTTCTCGTTATTCGATAGTGATATGGCGTGTGTCTAGCATGTTTCAGTTCTCGTTATTAGATAGTGATGTGGCGTGTGTCTAGCATGTTTCAGTTCTCGTTATTAGATAGTGATGTTGCGTGTGCCGCCTAGCATGTTTCAGTCTCGTTATTAGATAGTGATGTGGCGTGTGTCTAGCATGTTTCAGTTCTCGTTATTAGATAGTGATGTGGCGTGTGTCTAGCATGTTTCAGTTCTCGTTATTCGATAGTGATGTGGCGTGTGCCTAGCATGTTTCAGTTCTCGTTATTCGATAGTGATGTGGCGTGTGCCTAGCATGTTTCAGTCTCGTTATTAGATAGTGATGTGGCGTGTGCCGTCTAGCATGTTTCAGTTCTCGTTATTAGATAGTGATGTGGCGTGTGCCGTCTAGCATGTTTCAGTTCTCGTTATTAGATAGTGATGTGGCGTGTGCCGTCTAGCATGTTTCAGTGCTCGTTATTAGATAGTGATGCGGCGTGTGTCTAGCATGTTACAGTTCTCGTTATTAGATAGTGATGTGGCGTGTGTCTAGCATGTTTCAGTTCTCGTTATTAGATAGTGATGTGGCGTGTGTCTAGCATGTTTCAGTCTCGTTATTAGATAGTGATGTGGCGTGTGTCTAGCATGTTTCAGTTCTCGTTATTAGATAGTGATGTGGCGTGTGCCGTCTAGCATGTTTCAGTTCTCGTTATTAGATAGTGATGTGGCGTGTGTCTAGCATGTTTCAGTTCTCGTTATTCGATAGTGATGTGGCGTGTGTCTAACATGTTTCAGTTCTCGTTATTCGATAGTGATGTGGCGTGTGTCTAACATGTTTCAGTTCTCGTTATTAGATAGTGATGTGGCGTGTGTCTAGCATGTTTCAGTTCTCGTTATTAGATAGTGATGTGGCGTGTGCCTAGCATGTTTCAGTTCTCGTTATTAGATAGTGATGTGGCGTGTGTCTAGCATGTTTCAGTTCTCGTTATTAGATAGTGATGTTGCGTGTCTAGCATGTTTCAGTTCTCGTTATTAGATAGTGATGTTGCGTGTGTCTAGCATGTTTCAGTTCTCGTTATTAGATAGTGATGTGGCGTGTGTCTAGCATGTTTCAGTTCTCGTTATTAGATAGTGATGTGGCGTGTGTCTAGCATGTTTCAGTTCTCGTTATTAGATAGTGATGTGGCGTGTGTCTAGCATGTTTCAGTTCTCGTTATTAGATAGTGATGTGGCGTGTGTCTAGCATGTTTCAGTTCTCGTTATTAGATAGTGATGTTGCGTGTGTCTAGCATGTTTCAGTTCTCGTTATTAGATAGTGATGTGGCGTGTGTCTAGCATGTTACAGTTCTCGTTATTAGATAGTGATGTGGCGTGTGTCTAGCATGTTTCAGTTCTCGTTATTAGATAGTGATATGGCGTGTGTCTAGCATGCTTCAGTTCTCGTTATTCGATAGTGATGTGGCGTGTGCCTAGCATGTTTCAGTTCTCGTTATTAGATAGTGATGCGGCGTGTGTCTAGCATGTTTCAGTTCTCGTTATTAGATAGTGATGTGGCGTGTGCCGTCTAGCATGTTTCAGTTCTCGTTATTAGATAGTGATGTGGCGTGTGTCTAGCATGTTTCAGTTCTCGTTATTCGATAGTGATGCGGCGTGTCTAGCATGTTTCAGTTCTCGTTATTCGATAGTGATGTGGCGTGTGCCGCCTAGCATGTTTCAGTTCTCGTTATTAGATAGTGATGTGGCGTGTGTCTAGCATGTTACAGTGCTCGTTATTAGATAGTGATGTGGCGTGTGTCTAGCATGTTTCAGTTCTCGTTATTCGATAGTGATGTGGCGTGTGTCTAGCATGTTACAGTTCTCGTTATTCGATAGTGATGTGGCGTGTGTCTAGCATGTTTCAGTTCTCGTTATTAGATAGTGATGTGGCGTGTGTCTAGCATGTTACAGTTCTCGTTATTCGATAGTGATGTGGCGTGTGTCTAGCATGTTTCAGTTCTCGTTATTAGATAGTGATGTGGCGTGTGTCTAGCATGTTTCAGTTCTCGTTATTAGATAGTGATGTGGCGTGTGTCTAGCATGTTTCAGTTCTCGTTATTCGATAGTGATGTGGTGTGTGTCTAGCATGTTTCAGTTCTCGTTATTCGATAGTGATGTGGCGTGTGTCTAGCATGTTTCAGTGCTCGTTATTCGATAGTGATGTGGCGTGTGTCTAGCATGTTTCAGTTATCGTTATTAGATAGTGATGTGGCGTGTGTCTAGCATGTTACAGTTCTCGTTATTCGATAGTGATGTGGCGTGTGTCTAGCATGTTACAGTTATCGTTATTAGATAGTGATGTGGCGTGTGTCTAGCATGTTACAGTTCTCGTTATTCGATAGTGATATGGCGTGTGTCTAGCATGTTTCAGTTCTCGTTATTAGATAGTGATGTGGCGTGTGTCTAGCATGTTTCAGTTCTCGTTATTAGATAGTGATGTTGCGTGTGCCGCCTAGCATGTTTCAGTCTCGTTATTAGATAGTGATGTGGCGTGTGTCTAGCATGTTTCAGTTCTCGTTATTAGATAGTGATGTGGCGTGTGTCTAGCATGTTTCAGTTCTCGTTATTCGATAGTGATGTGGCGTGTGCCTAGCATGTTTCAGTTCTCGTTATTCGATAGTGATGTGGCGTGTGCCTAGCATGTTTCAGTCTCGTTATTAGATAGTGATGTGGCGTGTGCCGTCTAGCATGTTTCAGTTCTCGTTATTAGATAGTGATGTGGCGTGTGCCGTCTAGCATGTTTCAGTTCTCGTTATTAGATAGTGATGTGGCGTGTGCCGTCTAGCATGTTTCAGTGCTCGTTATTAGATAGTGATGTGGCGTGTGTCTAGCATGTTTCAGTCTCGTTATTAGATAGTGATGTGGCGTGTGTCTAGCATGTTTCAGTTCTCGTTATTAGATAGTGATGTGGCGTGTGCCGTCTAGCATGTTTCAGTTCTCGTTATTAGATAGTGATGTGGCGTGTGTCTAGCATGTTTCAGTCTCGTTATTAGATAGTGATGTGGCGTGTGTCTAGCATGTTTCAGTTCTCGTTATTAGATAGTGATGTGGCGTGTGCCGTCTAGCATGTTTCAGTTCTCGTTATTAGATAGTGATGTGGCGTGTGTCTAGCATGTTTCAGTTCTCGTTATTCGATAGTGATGTGGCGTGTGTCTAACATGTTTCAGTTCTCGTTATTCGATAGTGATGTGGCGTGTGTCTAACATGTTTCAGTTCTCGTTATTAGATAGTGATGTGGCGTGTGTCTAGCATGTTTCAGTTCTCGTTATTAGATAGTGATGTGGCGTGTGCCTAGCATGTTTCAGTTCTCGTTATTAGATAGTGATGTGGCGTGTGTCTAGCATGTTTCAGTTCTCGTTATTAGATAGTGATGTTGCGTGTCTAGCATGTTTCAGTTCTCGTTATTAGATAGTGATGTTGCGTGTGTCTAGCATGTTTCAGTTCTCGTTATTAGATAGTGATGTGGCGTGTGTCTAGCATGTTTCAGTTCTCGTTATTAGATAGTGATGTGGCGTGTGTCTAGCATGTTTCAGTTCTCGTTATTAGATAGTGATGTGGCGTGTGTCTAGCATGTTTCAGTTCTCGTTATTAGATAGTGATGTGGCGTGTGTCTAGCATGTTTCAGTTCTCGTTATTAGATAGTGATGTTGCGTGTGTCTAGCATGTTTCAGTTCTCGTTATTAGATAGTGATGTGGCGTGTGTCTAGCATGTTACAGTTCTCGTTATTAGATAGTGATGTGGCGTGTGTCTAGCATGTTTCAGTTCTCGTTATTAGATAGTGATATGGCGTGTGTCTAGCATGTTTCAGTTCTCGTTATTCGATAGTGATGTGGCGTGTGCCTAGCATGTTTCAGTTCTCGTTATTAGATAGTGATGCGGCGTGTGTCTAGCATGTTTCAGTTCTCGTTATTAGATAGTGATGTGGCGTGTGCCGTCTAGCATGTTTCAGTTCTCGTTATTAGATAGTGATGTGGCGTGTGTCTAGCATGTTTCAGTTCTCGTTATTAGATAGTGATGCGGCGTGTCTAGCATGTTTCAGTTCTCGTTATTCGATAGTGATGTGGCGTGTGCCGCCTAGCATGTTTCAGTTCTCGTTATTAGATAGTGATGTGGCGTGTGTCTAGCATGTTTCAGTTCTCGTTATTAGATAGTGATGTGGCGTGTGTCTAGCATGTTACAGTTCTCGTTATTCGATAGTGATGTGGCGTGTGTCTAGCATGTTACAGTTATCGTTATTAGATAGTGATGTGGCGTGTGTCTAGCATGTTACAGTTCTCGTTATTCGATAGTGATGTGGCGTGTGTCTAGCATGTTTCAGTTCTCGTTATTAGATAGTGATGTGGCGTGTGTCTAGCATGTTACAGTTCTCGTTATTCGATAGTGATGTTGCGTGTGTCTAGCATGTTTCAGTTCTCGTTATTAGATAGTGATGTGGCGTGTGTCTAGCATGTTTCAGTTCTCGTTATTCGATAGTGATATGGCGTGTGTCTAGCATGTTTCAGTTCTCGTTATTCGATAGTGATGTGGCGTGTGTCTAGCATGTTTCAGTTCTCGTTATTCGATAGTGATGTGGCGTGTGTCTAGCATGTTACAGTGCTCGTTATTCGATAGTGATGTGGCGTGCCGTCTAGCATGTTTCAGTTATCGTTATTCGATAGTGATGTGGCGTGTGTCTAGCATGTTTCAGTTCTCGTTATTCGATAGTGATGTGGCGTGTGTCTAGCATGTTTCAGTTCTCGTTATTCGATAGTGATGTGGCGTGTGTCTAGCATGTTTCAGTTCTCGTTATTAGATAGTGATGTGGCGTGTGTCTAGCATGTTTCAGTTCTCGTTATTAGATAGTGATGTGGCGTGTGCCGCCTAGCATGTTTCAGTTCTCGTTATTAGATAGTGATGTGGCGTGTGTCTAGCATCTTTCAGTTCTCGTTATTAGATAGTGATGTGGCGTGTGTCTAGCATGTTTCAGTTCTCGTTATTAGATAGTGATGTGGCGTGTGTCTAGCATGTTACAGTTCTCGTTATTAGATAGTGATGTGGCGTGTGCCGCCTAGCATGTTTCAGTTCTCGTTATTAGATAGTGATGTGGCGTGTGTCTAGCATGTTTCAGTTCTCGTTATTAGATAGTGATATGGCGTGTGTCTAGCATGTTTCAGTTCTCGTTATTAGATAGTGATGTTGCGTGTGTCTAGCATGTTTCAGTTCTCGTTATTCGATAGTGATGTGGTGTGTGTCTAGCATGTTTCAGTTCTCGTTATTAGATAGTGATGTGGCGTGTGTCTAGCATGTTTCAGTTCTCGTTATTAGATAGTGATGTGGTGTGTCTAGCATGTTTCAGTGCTCGTTATTAGATAGTGATGTGGCGTGTGTCTAGCATGTTTCAGTTCTCGTTATTAGATAGTGATGTGGCGTGTGCCTAGCATGTTTCAGTTCTCGTTATTAGATAGTGATGTGGCGTGTGCCTAGCATGTTTCAGTTCTCGTTATTAGATAGTGATGTGGCGTGTGTCTAGCATGTTTCAGTTCTCGTTATTAGATAGTGATGTGGCGTGTGCCGTCTAGCATGTTTCAGTTCTCGTTATTCGATAGTGATATGGCGTGTGTCTAGCATGTTTCAGTTATCGTTATTAGATAGTGATGTGGCGTGTGTCTAGCATGTTTCAGTTCTCGTTATTCGATAGTGATGTGGCGTGTGTCTAGCATGTCTCAGTTCTCGTTATTAGATAGTGATATGGCGTGTGTCTAGCATGTTTCAGTGCTCGTTATTAGATAGTGATGTGGCGTGTGTCTAGCATGTTTCAGTTCTCGTTATTAGATAGTGATGTGGCGTGTGCCTAGCATGTTTCAGTTCTCGTTATTAGATAGTGATGTGGCGTGTGCCTAGCATGTTTCAGTTCTCGTTATTAGATAGTGATATGGCGTGTGTCTAGCATGTTTCAGTTCTCGTTATTCGATAGTGATGTGGCGTGTGTCTAGCATGTTTCAGTTCTCGTTATTCGATAGTGATGTGGCGTGTGTCTAACATGTTTCAGTTCTCGTTATTCGATAGTGATGTGGCGTGTGTCTATCATGTTTCAGTTCTCGTTATTAGATAGTGATGTGGCGTGTGTCTAGCATGTTTCAGTTCTCGTTATTAGATAGTGATGTGGTGTGTCTAGCATGTTTCAGTTCTCGTTATTCGATAGTGATGTGGCGTGTGTCTAGCATGTTTCAGTTCTCGTTATTAGATAGTGATATGGCGTGTGTCTAGCATGTTTCAGTTCTCGTTATTAGATAGTGATGTGGCGTGTGTCTAGCATGTTTCAGTGCTCGTTATTAGATAGTGATGTGGCGTGTGTCTAACATGTTTCAGTTCTCGTTATTCGATAGTGATGTGGCGTGTGTCTAGCATGTTTCAGTTCTCGTTATTCGATAGTGATGTGGCGTGTGTCTAGCATGTTTCAGTTCTCGTTATTAGATAGTGATGCGGCGTGTGTCTAGCATGTTACAGTTCTCGTTATTCGATAGTGATGTTGCGTGTGTCTAGCATGTTTCAGTTCTCGTTATTCGATAGTGATATGGCGTGTGCCGCCTAGCATGTTTCAGTTCTCGTTATTCGATAGTGATGTGGCGTATGTCTAGCATGTTTCAGTTCTCGTTATTCGATAGTGATGTGGCGTGTGTCTAGCATGTCTCAGTTCTCGTTATTCGATAGTGATGTGGCGTGTGTCTAGCATGTCTCAGTTCTCGTTATTAGATAGTGATGTGGCGTGTGTCTAGCATGTTTCAGTTCTCGTTATTAGATAGTGATATGGCGTGTGTCTAGCATGTTTCAGTCTCGTTATTAGATAGTGATGTGGCGTGTGTCTAGCATGTTTCAGTTCTCGTTATTAGATAGTGATGTGGCGTGTGCCTAGCATGTTTCAGTTCTCGTTATTAGATAGTGATGTGGCGTGTGTCTAGCATGTTTCAGTTCTCGTTATTAGATAGTGATGTGGCGTGTGCCTAGCATGTTTCAGTTCTCGTTATTAGATAGTGATGTGGCGTGTGTCTAGCATGTTTCAGTTCTCGTTATTAGATAGTGATGTGGCGTGTGCCTAGCATGTTTCAGTTCTCGTTATTAGATAGTGATGTGGCGTGTGTCTAGCATGTTTCAGTTCTCGTTATTCGATAGTGATGTGGCGTGTGTCTAGCATGTTTCAGTTCTCGTTATTCGATAGTGATGTGGCGTGTGTCTAGCATGTTTCAGTTCTCGTTATTAGATAGTGATATGGCGTGTGTCTAGCATGTTACAGTTCTCGTTATTAGATGGTGATGTGGCGTGTGTCTAGCATGTTACAGTTCTCGTTATTAGATAGTGATGTGGCGTGTGCCTAGCATGTTTCAGTTCTCGTTATTAGATAGTGATGTTGCGTGTGTCTAGCATGTTACAGTTCTCGTTATTAGATAGTGATATGGCGTGTGTCTAGCATGTTTCAGTGCTCGTTATTCGATAGTGATGTGGCGTGTGTCTAGCATGTTTCAGTTCTCGTTATTAGATAGTGATGTGGCGTGTGTCTAGCATGTTTCAGTTCTCGTTATTAGATAGTGATGTTGCGTGTGTCTAGCATGTTTCAGTTCTCGTTATTAGATAGTGATGTGGCGTGTGTCTAGCATGTTTCAGTTCTCGTTATTAGATAGTGATGTGGCGTGTGTCTAGCATGTTTCAGTTCTCGTTATTAGATAGTGATGTGGCGTGTGTCTAGCATGTTTCAGTTCTCGTTATTAGATAGTGATGTGGCGTGTGTCTAGCATGTTTCAGTTCTCGTTATTAGATAGTGATGTGGCGTGTGTCTAGCATGTTTCAGTTCTCGTTATTCGATAGTGATGTGGCGTGTGTCTAGCATGTTTCAGTTCTCGTTATTCGATAGTGATGTGGCGTGTGTCTAACATGTTTCAGTTCTCGTTATTAGATAGTGATATGGCGTGTGTCTAGCATGTTTCAGTTCTCGTTATTCGATAGTGATGTGGCGTGTGTCTAACATGTTTCAGTTATCGTTATTAGATAGTGATATGGCGTGTGTCTAGCATGTTTCAGTTCTCGTTATTAGATAGTGATGTGGCGTGTGTCTAGCATGTTTCAGTTCTCGTTATTCGATAGTGATGTGGCGTGTGTCTAGCATGTTTCAGTTCTCGTTATTAGATAGTGATGTGGCGTTGTTTCAGTTCTCGTTATTCAATAGTGATGTGGCGTGTGTCTAGCATGTTTCAGTTCTCGTTATTAGATAGTGATGTGGCGTGTGTCTAACATGTTTCAGTTCTCGTTATTCGATAGTGATGTGGCGTGTGTCTAGCATGTTTCAGTTCTCGTTATTAGATAGTGATGTGGCGTGTGTCTAGCATGTTTCAGTTCTCGTTATTAGATAGTGATGTGGCGTGTGCCTAGCATGTTTCAGTTCTCGTTATTAGATAGTGATGTGGCGTGTGTCTAGCATGTTTCAGTCTCGTTATTAGATAGTGATGTGGCGTGTGTCTAACATGTTTCAGTTCTCGTTATTAGATAGTGATGTGGCGTGTGCCTAGCATGTTTCAGTTCTCGTTATTCGATAGTGATGTGGCGTGTGCCTAGCATGTTTCAGTTCTCGTTATTCGATAGTGATATGGCGTGTGTCTAGCATGTTTCAGTTCTCGTTATTAGATAGTGATGTGGCGTGTGTCTAGCATGTTTCAGTTCTCGTTATTAGATAGTGATGTTGCGTGTGCCGCCTAGCATGTTTCAGTCTCGTTATTAGATAGTGATGTGGCGTGTGTCTAGCATGTTTCAGTTCTCGTTATTAGATAGTGATGTGGCGTGTGTCTAGCATGTTTCAGTTCTCGTTATTCGATAGTGATGTGGCGTGTGCCTAGCATGTTTCAGTTCTCGTTATTCGATAGTGATGTGGCGTGTGCCTAGCATGTTTCAGTCTCGTTATTAGATAGTGATGTGGCGTGTGCCGTCTAGCATGTTTCAGTTCTCGTTATTAGATAGTGATGTGGCGTGTGCCGTCTAGCATGTTTCAGTTCTCGTTATTAGATAGTGATGTGGCGTGTGCCGTCTAGCATGTTTCAGTGCTCGTTATTAGATAGTGATGCGGCGTGTGTCTAGCATGTTACAGTTCTCGTTATTAGATAGTGATGTGGCGTGTGTCTAGCATGTTTCAGTTCTCGTTATTAGATAGTGATGTGGCGTGTGTCTAGCATGTTTCAGTCTCGTTATTAGATAGTGATGTGGCGTGTGTCTAGCATGTTTCAGTTCTCGTTATTAGATAGTGATGTGGCGTGTGCCGTCTAGCATGTTTCAGTTCTCGTTATTAGATAGTGATGTGGCGTGTGTCTAGCATGTTTCAGTTCTCGTTATTCGATAGTGATGTGGCGTGTGTCTAACATGTTTCAGTTCTCGTTATTCGATAGTGATGTGGCGTGTGTCTAACATGTTTCAGTTCTCGTTATTAGATAGTGATGTGGCGTGTGTCTAGCATGTTTCAGTTCTCGTTATTAGATAGTGATGTGGCGTGTGCCTAGCATGTTTCAGTTCTCGTTATTAGATAGTGATGTGGCGTGTGTCTAGCATGTTTCAGTTCTCGTTATTAGATAGTGATGTTGCGTGTCTAGCATGTTTCAGTTCTCGTTATTAGATAGTGATGTTGCGTGTGTCTAGCATGTTTCAGTTCTCGTTATTAGATAGTGATGTGGCGTGTGTCTAGCATGTTTCAGTTCTCGTTATTAGATAGTGATGTGGCGTGTGTCTAGCATGTTTCAGTTCTCGTTATTAGATAGTGATGTGGCGTGTGTCTAGCATGTTTCAGTTCTCGTTATTAGATAGTGATGTGGCGTGTGTCTAGCATGTTTCAGTTCTCGTTATTAGATAGTGATGTTGCGTGTGTCTAGCATGTTTCAGTTCTCGTTATTAGATAGTGATGTGGCGTGTGTCTAGCATGTTACAGTTCTCGTTATTAGATAGTGATGTGGCGTGTGTCTAGCATGTTTCAGTTCTCGTTATTAGATAGTGATATGGCGTGTGTCTAGCATGCTTCAGTTCTCGTTATTCGATAGTGATGTGGCGTGTGCCTAGCATGTTTCAGTTCTCGTTATTAGATAGTGATGCGGCGTGTGTCTAGCATGTTTCAGTTCTCGTTATTAGATAGTGATGTGGCGTGTGCCGTCTAGCATGTTTCAGTTCTCGTTATTAGATAGTGATGTGGCGTGTGTCTAGCATGTTTCAGTTCTCGTTATTCGATAGTGATGCGGCGTGTCTAGCATGTTTCAGTTCTCGTTATTCGATAGTGATGTGGCGTGTGCCGCCTAGCATGTTTCAGTTCTCGTTATTAGATAGTGATGTGGCGTGTGTCTAGCATGTTACAGTGCTCGTTATTAGATAGTGATGTGGCGTGTGTCTAGCATGTTTCAGTTCTCGTTATTCGATAGTGATGTGGCGTGTGTCTAGCATGTTACAGTTCTCGTTATTCGATAGTGATGTGGCGTGTGTCTAGCATGTTTCAGTTCTCGTTATTAGATAGTGATGTGGCGTGTGTCTAGCATGTTACAGTTCTCGTTATTCGATAGTGATGTGGCGTGTGTCTAGCATGTTTCAGTTCTCGTTATTAGATAGTGATGTGGCGTGTGTCTAGCATGTTTCAGTTCTCGTTATTAGATAGTGATGTGGCGTGTGTCTAGCATGTTTCAGTTCTCGTTATTCGATAGTGATGTGGTGTGTGTCTAGCATGTTTCAGTTCTCGTTATTCGATAGTGATGTGGCGTGTGTCTAGCATGTTTCAGTGCTCGTTATTCGATAGTGATGTGGCGTGTGTCTAGCATGTTTCAGTTATCGTTATTAGATAGTGATGTGGCGTGTGTCTAGCATGTTACAGTTCTCGTTATTCGATAGTGATGTGGCGTGTGTCTAGCATGTTACAGTTATCGTTATTAGATAGTGATGCGGCGTGTGTCTAGCATGTTTCAGTTCTCGTTATTAGATAGTGATGCGGCGTGTGTCTAGCATGTTACAGTTATCGTTATTAGATAGTGATGTTGTGTGTGTCTAGCATGTTTCAGTTCTCGTTATTAGATAGTGATGTGGCGTGTGTCTAACATGTTTCAGTTATCGTTATTAGATAGTGATGCGGCGTGTGTCTAGCATGTTTCAGTTCTCGTTATTAGATAGTGATATGGCGTGTGTCTAGCATGTTTCAGTTCTCGTTATTAGATAGTGATGCGGCGTGTGTCTAGCATGTTTCAGTTCTCGTTATTAGATAGTGATGTGGCGTGTGTCTAGCATGTTTCAGTTCTCGTTATTCGATAGTGATGTGGCGTGTGTCTAGCATGTTTCAGTTCTCGTTATTAGATAGTGATGTGGCGTGTGTCTAGCATGTTTCAGTTCTCGTTATTCGATAGTGATGCGGCGTGTGTCTAGCATGTTTCAGTTCTCGTTATTAGATAGTGATGTGGTGTGTGTCTAGCATGTTTCAGTTCTCGTTATTCGATAGTGATGTGGCGTGTGTCTAACATGTTTCAGTTCTCGTTATTAGATAGTGATGTGGTGTGTGTCTAGCATGTTTCAGTTCTCGTTATTCGATAGTGATGTGGCGTGTGTCTAACATGTTTCAGTTCTCGTTATTAGATAGTGATGTGGTGTGTGTCTAGCATGTTTCAGTTCTCGTTATTCGATAGTGATGTGGCGTGTGTCTAGCATGTTTCAGTTCTCGTTATTAGATAGTGATGTGGCGTGTGTCTAGCATGTTTCAGTTCTCGTTATTAGATAGTGATATGGCGTGTGCCGCCTAGCATGTTTCAGTTCTCGTTATTAGATAGTGATGTGGCGTGTGTCTAGCATGTTTCAGTTCTCGTTATTAGATAGTGATGTGGCGTGTGCCGCCTAGCATGTTTCAGTTCTCGTTATTAGATAGTGATGTGGCGTGTGTCTAGCATGTTACAGTTCTCGTTATTCGATAGTGATGTGGCGTGTGTCTAGCATGTTTCAGTTCTCGTTATTAGATAGTGATGTGGCGTGTGCCTAGCATGTTTCAGTTCTCGTTATTAGATAGTGATGCGGCGTGTGTCTAGCATGTTTCAGTTCTCGTTATTCGATAGTGATGTGGCGTGTGCCTAGCATGTTTCAGTTCTCGTTATTAGATAGTGATATGGCGTGTGTCTAGCATGTTTCAGTTCTCGTTATTAGATAGTGATGTGGCGTGTGCCGCCTAGCATGTTACAGTTCTCGTTATTAGATAGTGATGTGGCGTGTGTCTAGCATGTTTCAGTTCTCGTTATTAGATAGTGATGTGGCGTGTGCCGCCTAGCATGTTACAGTTCTCGTTATTAGATAGTGATGTGGCGTGTGTCTAGCATGTTTCAGTTCTCGTTATTAGATAGTGATGTGGCGTGTGTCTAGCATGTTTCAGTTCTCGTTATTCGATAGTGATATGGCGTGTGTCTAGCATGTTTCAGTTCTCGTTATTCGATAGTGATGTGGCGTGTGTCTAGCATGTTTCAGTTCTCGTTATTAGATAGTGATGTTGTGTGTGCCGCCTAGCATGTTTCAGGTCTCGTTATTAGATAGTGATGTGGCGTGTGCCGCCTAGCATGTTTCAGTTCTCGTTATTAGATAGTGATGTTGCGTGTGTCTAGCATGTTACAGTTCTCGTTATTAGATAGTGATGTGGCGTGTGTCTAACATGTTTCAGTTCTCGTTATTAGATAGTGATGTGGCGTGTGTCTAGCATGTTTCAGTTCTCGTTATTAGATAGTGATGTGGCGTGTGTCTAGCATGTTTCAGTTCTCGTTATTAGATAGTGATGTGGTGTGTGTCTGGCATGTTTCAGTCTCGTTATTCGATAGTGATGCGGCGTGTCTAGCATGTTACAGTTCTCGTTATTAGATAGTGATGTGGCGTGTGTCTAGCATGTTTCAGTTCTCGTTATTCGATAGTGATGTGGCGTGTGTCTAGCATGTTTCAGTTCTCGTTATTCGATAGTGATGTGGCGTGTGTCTAGCATGTTTCAGTTCTCGTTATTAGATAGTGATGTGGCGTGTGTCTAGCATGTTTCAGTTCTCGTTATTAGATAGTGATGTTGCGTGTGTCTAGCATGTTTCAGTTCTCGTTATTCGATAGTGATGTGGCGTGTGCCTAGCATGTTTCAGTTCTCGTTATTAGATAGTGATGTTGCGTGTGTCTAGCATGTTTCAGTTCTCGTTATTCGATAGTGATGTGGCGTGTGTCTAGCATGTTTCAGTGCTCGTTATTAGATAGTGATGTTGCGTGTGTCTAGCATGTTTCAGTTCTCGTTATTCGATAGTGATGTGGCGTGTGCCTAGCATGTTTCAGTTCTCGTTATTAGATAGTGATGTTGCGTGTGTCTAGCATGTTTCAGTTCTCGTTATTAGATAGTGATGTGGCGTGTGTCTAGCATGTCTCAGTCTCGTTATTAGATAGTGATGTTGCGTGTGCCGCCTAGCATGTTTCAGTTCTCGTTATTCGATAGTGATGTGGCGTGTGTCTAACATGTTTCAGTTCTCGTTATTAGATAGTGATGTGGCGTGTGTCTAGCATGTTACAGTTCTCGTTATTAGATAGTGATGTTGCGTGTGTCTAGCATGTTTCAGTTCTCGTTATTAGATAGTGATATGGCGTGTGTCTAGCATGTTTCAGTTCTCGTTATTCGATAGTGATGTGGCGTGTGTCTAGCATGTTACAGTTCTCGTTATTAGATAGTGATGTGGCGTGTGTCTAGCATGTTACAGTTCTCGTTATTAGATAGTGACGTGGCGTGTGCCTAGCATGTTTCAGTCTCGTTATTAGATAGTGATGTTGCGTGTGCCTAGCATGTTTCAGTTCTCGTTATTAGATAGTGACGTGGCGTGTGCCTAGCATGTTTCAGTCTCGTTATTAGATAGTGATGTTGCGTGTGCCTAGCATGTTTCAGTTCTCGTTATTAGATAGTGATGTGGCGTGTGTCTAGCATGTTTCAGTTCTCGTTATTAGATAGTGATGTGGCGTGTGCCGTCTAGCATGTTTCAGTTCTCGTTATTAGATAGTGATGTGGCGTGTGTCTAGCATGTTTCAGTTCTCGTTATTCCATAGTGATGTGGCGTGTGCCGCCTAGCATGTTTCAGTTCTCGTTATTAGATAGTGATGTTGCGTGTGTCTAGCATGTTTCAGTGCTCGTTATTAGATAGTGATGTTGCGTGTGCCGCCTAGCATGTTACAGTTCTCGTTATTAGATAGTGATGTGGCGTGTGTCTAGCATGTTTCAGTTCTCGTTATTCGATAGTGATGTGGCGTGTGTCTAACATGTTTCAGTTCTCGTTATTCGATAGTGATGTGGCGTGTGCCGCCTAGCATGTTTCAGTTCTCGTTATTAGATAGTGATGTTGCGTGTGTCTAGCATGTTTCAGTGCTCGTTATTAGATAGTGATGTTGCGTGTGCCGCCTAGCATGTTACAGTGCTCGTTATTCGATAGTGATGTTGCGTGTGCCGCCTAGCATGTTTCAGTTCTCGTTATTCGATAGTGATGTGGCGTGTGTCTAGCATGTTTCAGTTCTCGTTATTAGATAGTGATGTGGCGTGTGTCTAGCATGTTTCAGTTCTCGTTATTCGATAGTGATGTGGCGTGTGTCTAGCATGTTACAGTTCTCGTTATTAGATAGTGATATGGCGTGTGTCTAGCATGTTTCAGTTCTCGTTATTAGATAGTGATGTGGCGTGTGTCTAGCATGTTTCAGTTCTCGTTATTAGATAGTGATGTGGCGTGTGCCGCCTAGCATGTTTCAGTTCTCGTTATTCGATAGTGATGTGGCGTGTGTCTAGCATGTTTCAGTTCTCGTTATTCGATAGTGATGTTGCGTGTGCCGCCTAGCATGTTTCAGTTCTCGTTATTCGATAGTGATGTGGCGTGTGTCTAGCATGTTTCAGTTCTCGTTATTAGATAGTGATGTGGCGTGTGTCTAGCATGTTTCAGTTCTCGTTATTCGATAGTGATGTGGCGTGTGTCTAGCATGTTACAGTTCTCGTTATTAGATAGTGATATGGCGTGTGTCTAGCATGTTTCAGTTCTCGTTATTAGATAGTGATATGGCGTGTGTCTAGCATGTTTCAGTTCTCGTTATTAGATAGTGATGTGGCGTGTGTCTAGCATGTTTCAGTGCTCGTTATTAGATAGTGATGTGGCGTCTGTCTAGCATGTTTCAGTTCTCGTTATTAGATAGTGATGTGGCGTGTGCCGCCTAGCATGTTTCAGTTCTCGTTATTAGATAGTGATGTTGCGTGTGTCTAGCATGTTTCAGTTCTCGTTATTAGATAGTGATGTGGTGTGTGTCTAGCATGTTTCAGTTCTCGTTATTAGATAGTGATGTGGCGTGTGTCTAGCATGTTTCAGTTCTCGTTATTCGATAGTGATGTGGCGTGTGTCTAGCATGTTTCAGTTCTCGTTATTAGATAGTGATGTGGCGTGTGTCTAGCATGTTTCAGTTCTCGTTATTCGATAGTGATGTGGCGTGTGTCTAGCATGTTTCAGTTCTCGTTATTAGATAGTGATGTGGTGTGTGTCTAGCATGTTTCAGTTCTCGTTATTCGATAGTGATGTGGCGTGTGTCTAGCATGTTTCAGTTCTCGTTATTAGATAGTGATGTGGCGTGTGTCTAGCATGTTTCAGTTCTCGTTATTAGATAGTGATGTGGCGTGTGTCTAGCATGTTTCAGTTCTCGTTATTCGATAGTGATGTGGCGTGTGTCTAGCATGTTTCAGTTCTCGTTATTAGATAGTGATGTGGCGTGTGTCTAACATGTTTCAGTTCTCGTTATTAGATAGTGATGTGGCGTGTGTCTAGCATGTTTCAGTTCTCGTTATTAGATAGTGATGTGGCGTGTGTCTAGCATGTTTCAGTTCTCGTTATTAGATAGTGATGTGGCGTGTGTCTAGCATGTTTCAGTTCTCGTTATTAGATAGTGATGTGGCGTGTGTCTAGCATGTTACAGTTCTCGTTATTCGATAGTGATGTGGCGTGTGTCTAGCATGTTTCAGTTCTCGTTATTAGATAGTGATGTGGCGTGTGTCTAGCATGTTTCAGTTCTCGTTATTAGATAGTGATGTGGCGTGTGCCTAGCATGTTTCAGTTCTCGTTATTCGATAGTGATGCGGCGTGTGTCTAGCATGTTTCAGTCTCGTTATTAGATAGTGATGTGGCGTGTGCCTAGCATGTTTCAGTTCTCGTTATTCGATAGTGATGCGGCGTGTGTCTAGCATGTTTCAGTTCTCGTTATTAGATAGTGATGTGGTGTGTGTCTAGCATGTTTCAGTTCTCGTTATTAGATAGTGATGTGGTGTGTGTCTAGCATGTTTCAGTTCTCGTTATTCGATAGTGATGTGGCGTGTGTCTAGCATGTTTCAGTTCTCGTTATTAGATAGTGATGTGGCGTGTGTCTAGCATGTTTCAGTTCTCGTTATTAGATAGTGATGTGGCGTGTGTCTAGCATGTTTCAGTTCTCGTTATTAGATAGTGATGTGGCGTGTGTCTAGCATGTTTCAGTTCTCGTTATTAGATAGTGATGTTGCGTGTGTCTAGCATGTTTCAGTTCTCGTTATTCGATAGTGATGTTGCGTGTGTCTAGCATGTTTCAGTTCTCGTTATTAGATAGTGATGTGGCGTGTGTCTAGCATGTTTCAGTTCTCGTTATTAGATAGTGATGTGGTGTGTGTCTAGCATGTTTCAGTTCTCGTTATTAGATAGTGATGTGGCGTGTGTCTAGCATGTTTCAGTTCTCGTTATTAGATAGTGATGTGGCGTGTGTCTAGCATGTTTCAGTTCTCGTTATTAGATAGTGATGTGGCGTGTGTCTAGCATGTTTCAGTTCTCGTTATTAGATAGTGATGTTGCGTGTGTCTAGCATGTTTCAGTTCTCGTTATTCGATAGTGATGTTGCGTGTGTCTAGCATGTTTCAGTCTCGTTATTAGATAGTGATGTGGCGTGTGTCTAGCATGTTTCAGTTCTCGTTATTAGATAGTGATGTGGCGTGTGTCTAGCATGTTTCAGTTCTCGTTATTAGATAGTGATGTGGCGTGTGCCGTCTAGCATGTTTCAGTTCTCGTTATTAGATAGTGATGTTGCGTGTGTCTAGCATGTTTCAGTTCTCGTTATTAGATAGTGATGTGGTGTGTGTCTAGCATGTTTCAGTTCTCACAAGCATCATTGTCCCTTTATATACCATCATACTATCCCCCACAAAAGCAAATCACTCAAGATTTTTGAGCTCTTTGGTGCCCCCCCCCTAAACGTGCGTGAATTTGGAAACAAATGATTTACTGAGCTTGCCGATAATCTGATAGCCCTGAACCCGTATATTTTTCATGTGATTTTCTGAAACATGACACTTTTCACTTCCCTCGAACAGGACAAAATAAACCTGATCAGCGAACGGAGGCCAGTGTTAACGAGCATTGCAACATGTCAATATTTACCGATGGACGGGCCAGCTCCACACCCTGCCGAGCTGACCTGTCAGCATGAACATAAACATTGGCTGACTGACGTGCTGGCAAAGCCTTCAACCCGGCCGGCACCCAGAGGAGGCGGAGACCGGAATGTCCCGTCTATATAGCGTCCGCCGGCCACAGTGCTCTGCAGTCTGGTCCGAGTCGGAGTTGCGTCGCAGTTCGGCCGGTGAACGCTGCCACTGCGACGCCCGTCTCTGACCGGTACAGTGGTGTGCCGCTGGTCTCCGTGCGTCGCTCGCACGATGTTCACTCCGGCGCGGCTCTGCGCGCGCCTGGTACCTCTGCTGACCGTCCTCTGGGCGGTGGGCCGGTGTGAAGCCAGTCAGTCGCAGCCCTCAGTCAACGTCGGCATCGCTCCCGACGAACTGCTGCGACTCGTCGTGCAAAACGTCAACTCCGAGATCCAGCCGCTGTTCAGCAAGCTCGCCTCCCAGATCGATGGTCTCGGCTCCCGCCTGATCGGCATCGAGTCCCAGCTTAACGCCCTCGACTCCAAACAGGACAGGCTCGATTCCAGACTGGACGAGCTGGTCTTTCGAGTGAATAAGCTAGCTGTTGGGCGAAACCGGATCCGGCGCTCCCCGGATGGACCCCCCTCTGGCCTGGACCGCCTGGACAGCAACTCCTCGCGTCTGGACGGGTTGTCCTCCCATCTGGATGAGCTGGCCAACCGGACGGACGAAGGACGGGCCGAGTCTGACGGTGACCGGACTGACCCATGCACCCAGACCCGGCTGCCCCGCGACTGCAGTGACCTGCCCGTCGGAGCCCAGACCGGCGTCCACGTGCTGCAGCCGGGCCTGAACTGCTCCCAGTCGCCGGTGTCCGCTTACTGTGACCTGGACACGGACGGCGGCAACTGGACCGTCATCCAGCGGCGCGCAGACATCCAGCCGCGCCAGGATTTCTACCTCGACTGGGCGGCGTACCGGGAGGGTTTCGGCGAGTTGGACGCCGAGTTCTGGTGGGGGTTGGAGAACCTGTGGACGACGACCGGCCCAAAAGACCGCCGATACGAGCTGCGAGTGGACCTGGCCGACTTTGAGGGAGGACGCAGACACGCCACCTACCAGCAGTTCAGAGTCGAGTCTGGAGGTAACGGGTACCGGCTGTTCGTCGCCAACTACACCGGCGACGCTGGTGACAGTCTCGCCGACCACAACGGTCAGAAGTTCACCACCAGAGACAGAGACCAGGACCAGGGAAACGGAGGCAACTGCGCCAAGATTTTCAAAGGCGGCTGGTGGTATAATAATTGTTACCGGGCGAACCTGAACGGGCAGTATCTGTCTGGTCCAACTTTGAGCAGCGGAGGCATCGTTTGGTACCACTGGATACCCGGAAGGTATTCACTGAAGGACGTTCAGATGAAGATCCGGCCAGCCAATACAATCTAGGAAAGAACACACCGATGCTGTGCGTAAAAGACGCCGACCATAGCTACATAGAAGACACCGACCATAGCTACATAGAAGACGCCGACCATAGCTACATAGAAGACACCGACCATAGCTACATAGAAGACACCGACCATAGCTACATAGAAGACACCGACCATAGCTACATAGAAGACGCCGACCATAGCTACATAGAAGACACCGACCATAGCTACATAGAAGACGCCGACCATAGCTACATAGAAGACACCGACCATAGCTACATAGAAGACACACCGACCATAGCTACATAGAAGACACACCGACCATAGCTACATAGAAGACACCGACCATAGCTACATAGAAGACACACCGACCATAGCTACATAGAAGACACACCGACCATAGCTACATAGAAGACACACCGACCATAGCTACATAGAAGACACACCGACCATAGCTACATAGAAGACACACCGACCATAGCTACACAGAAGACACCGACCATAGCTACATAGAAGACACACCGACCATAGCTACATAGAAGACACCGACCATAGCTACATAGAAGACGCCGACCATAGCTACAGCGGATTTCAGTGAATGGAAGAATACATTGCAGTCTGCTGGTGTAATCTGGACCAGGGTAAGGGTAACTGGCGTCACTGTAAGGGTAACTGGCGTCACTGTAAGGGTAACTGGCGCCACTGTAAGGGTAACTGGCGTCACTGTAAGGGTAACTGGCGTCACTGTAAGGGTAACTGGCGTCACTGTAAGGGTAACTGGCGTCACTGTAAGGGTAACTGGCGTCACTGTAAGGGTAACTGGCGTCATATAGCAAGTAACCTTTACCAGGGCAGGCATCCTGTGGTGGTAACACCGCACGGTATGTCTCTGTTCAAACTGTAGAGCGTCAGTGTACCCGTCATCACTAACTGTAGAGCGTCAGTGTAGCCGTCATCACTAACTGTAGAGCGTCAGTTTACCCGTCATCACTAACTGTAGAGAGTCAGCGTACCCGCCATCACTAACTGTAGAGCGTCGGAGTACCCGTCATCACTAACTGTAGAGCGTCAGTGTACCCGCCATCACTAACTGTAGAGCGTCAGTGTACCCGTCATCACTAACTGTAGAGCGTCAGTGTACCCGCCATCACTAACTGTAGAGCGTCAGTGTAGCCGTCATCACTAACTGTAGAGCGTCAGTGTACCCGCCATCACTAACTGTAGAGCGTCAGTGTAGCCGTCATCACTAACTGTAGAGCGTCAGTGTACCCGCCATCACTAACTGTAGAGCGTCAGTGTACCCGCCATCACTAACTGTAGAGCGTCAGTGTACCCGCCATCACTAACTGTAGAGCGTCAGTGTACCCGCCATCACTAACTGTAGAGCGTCAGTGTAGCCGTCATCACTAACTGTAGAGCGTCAGAGTACCCGTCATCACTAACTGTAGAGCGTCAGTGTACCCGCCATCACTAACTGTAGAGCGTCAGTGTACCCGCCATCACTAACTGTAGAGCGTCAGTGTACCCGTCATCACTAACTGTAGAGCGTCAGTATACCCGTCATCACTAACTGTAGAGCGTCAGTGTACCCGTCATCACTAACTGTAGAGCGTCAGTGTACCCGTCATCACTAACTGTAGAGCGTCAGTTTACCCGTCATCACTAACTGTAGAGCGTCAGTGTACCCGTCATCACTAACTGTAGAGCGTCAGTGTACCCGCCATCACTAACTGTAGAGCGTCAGTGTACCCGTCATCACTAACTGTAGAGCGTCAGTGTAGCCGTCATCACTAACTGTAGAGCGTCAGAGTACCCGTCATCACTAACTGTAGAGCGTCAGTGTACCCGTCATCACTAACTGTAGAGTGTCAGTGTACCCGTCATCACTAACTGTAGAGCGTCAGTGTACCCGTCATCACTAACTGTAGAGCGTCAGTGTACCCGTCATCACTAACTGTAGAGCGTCAGTATACCCGTCATCACTAACTGTAGAGCGTCGAATGTACCAGTCATCACCAGTACATGTTGTACGAAGCATCCGAACATGACAGTGTCCATTGAAGTCTAATAAATATGTAATCAGTTGTAAAGGCTGTTTGTGGTCAAAATATGGAAAACGAATGTCGCCCGGCAACCCGACATAAATACCGCGAGTGTCACTTGAATGGTTGGCATCGCCGCATGAGTCCAGGACCCACCAGAGAGGAGGACCCACATGACCCACCAGAGAGAGGCAAACACTGGAACAGCGAAACACGACACACTGTAGTCGAGCCTTCCTTCCGTTGCGAAACATATGAACACTATTGACGCGTGCTGACTGACGCGCTGGCTTTACACGAGCACCTGCAGAGACAGAGACATGAGACAGAGACAGAGACAGACAGAGAGAGACATAGACAGAGACAGAGATACAGAGATACAGAGATACAGAGATACAGAGAGACAGAGATACAGAGAGACAGAGAGACAGAGAGACAGAGAGACAGAGAGACAGAGAGACAGAGAGACAGAGAGACAGAGAGACAGAGAGACAGAGAGACAGAGAGACAGAGAGACAGAGAGACAGAGAGACAGAGAGACAGAGAGACAGAGAGACAGAGAGACAGAGAGACAGAGAGACAGAGAGACAGAGAGACAGAGAGACAGAGAGACAGAGAGACAGAGAGACAGAGAGACAGAGAGACAGAGAGACAGAGAGACAGAGAGACAGAGAGACAGAGAGACAGAGAGACAGAGAGACAGAGAGACAGAGAGACAGAGAGACAGAGAGACAGAGAGACATAGAGACAGAGAGACAGAGAGACAGAGAGACAGAGAGACAGAGAGACAGAGAGACAGAGAGACAGAGAGACAGAGAGACAGAGAGACAGAGAGACAGAGAGACAGAGAGACAGAGAGACAGAGAGACAGAGAGACAGAGAGACAGAGAGACAGAGAGACATAGACAGAGACAGAGAGACAGAGAGACAGAGAGACAGAGAGACAGAGAGACAGAGAGACAGAGAGACATAGACAGAGACATAGACAGAGACAGAGACAGAGACAGAGACAGAGACAGAGACAGAGACAGAGACAGAGACAGAGACCCGCCACTGTAGCTCAGTTGGGAGAGCGCCGGCCTTCTGACCTCACTCGGTAGTGGCAGGCCGGGTTCGAGTCGCTACGGCGCTCGCTATTTGTCTCCGACTAGGATGGTCTACGGCCGGTGGCAGCGGTCACACTCAAGGTCAGGTGACGTCAGAGGGCGGGGCGGACCGTGTCCAGCCCGCCCTCTGTCGGGCACGTAAAACTTTCGTTTCTAAATTATGCCGGACGCCAGAAATTGTTTGATCGGGTGGTGGGGTCAGGGCCTGCGCAACAAGCTATGCTTAGCGCGGGGCCTGACCTCGGCAATCCATCTATTCAAAAACAATCGGACTAAATTTATAAAGAAGACATAAAAAGACAGAGACAGAAACAGAAACAGACAGAGACAGAGACAGAGACAGAGACAGAGACAGAGACAGAGACAGAGACAGAGACAGAAACAGAAACAGAAACAGAGACAGAGACAGAGACAGAGACAGAGACAGAGACAGAGACAGAGACAGAGACAGAGACAGAGACAGAGACAGAAACAGATACAGAAACAGACAGAGACAGAAACAGAGACCCTGACCGTGTCCACCTGACCGTGCTGTTGGTACGCGTTCGTCAGGTGCCCGTTGGTATGTTTTTGCCGCTGCCCAGCTGACCGTGCTGTTGGTACGTGTTCGTCAGGTACCCGTTGGTATGTTTTTGCCGCTGCCCAGCTGACCGTGCTGTTGGTACGTGTTCGTCAGGTGCCCGTTGGTATGTTTTTGCCGCCGCCCAGCTGACCGTGCTGTTGGTACGTGTTCGTCAGGTGCCCGTTGGTATGTTTTTGCCGCTGCCCAGCTGACCGTGCTGTTGGTACGTGTTCGTCAGGTGCCCGTTGGTATGTTTTTGCCGCTGCCCACCTGACCGTGCTGTTGGTACGTGTTCGTCAGGTACCCGTTGGTATGTTTTTGCCGCTGCCCACCTGACCGTGCTGTTGGTATGTGTTCGTCAGGTGCCCGTTGGTATGTTTTTGCCGCTGCCCAGCTGACCGTGCTGTTGGTACGTGTTCGTCAGGTGCCCGTTGGTATGTTTTTGCCGCTGCCCAGCTGACCGTGCTGTTGGTACGTGTTCGTCAGGTGCCCGTTGGTATGTTTTTGCCGCTGCCCAGCTGACCGTGCTGTTGGTACGTGTTCGTCAGGTGCCCGTTGGTATGTTTTTGCCGCTGCCCAGCTGACCGTGCTGTTGGTACGTGTTCGTCAGGTGCCCGTTGGTATGTTTTTGCCGCTGCCCAGCTGACCGTGCTGTTGGTACGTGTTCGTCAGGTGCCCGTTGGTATGTTTTTGCCGCTGCCCAGCTGACCGTGCTGTTGGTATGTGTTCGTCAGGTGAGGTCGTCCGCGGCTGTTGGTATGTCCGCGGCTGACCGTGCTGTTGGTATGTGCTCGTCAGGTGCGGTCGTCCGCGGCTGTTGGTATGTCCGCGGCTGACCGTGCTGTTGGTATGTGCTCGTCAGGAGCCCACCTGACCGTGCTGTTGGTATGTGCTCGTCAGGTGCGGTCGTCCGTGGCTGTTGGTATGTCCGCGGCTGACCGTGCTGTTGGTATGTGCTCGTCAGGTACGGTCGTCGACGAACAGCCTGCGGTCGAGTCCCAGCACCTCGGCACACGCCTGGGATAACTTGCACTCCCCATTTGACACCCCCATTTATGTAGACATTATCATAACTTCTCCAGTGGGTACTTCTCTCCTCCATGGCGTCACGGACGCGTTGCAGATAAGGACGTGTTCAGCTGCGGCAGGCTGGCCTGTAGCCCGGATGTGCGGCAGACGTGTCAGGAAGGGACAGCAGACATAGCTGCTTGCACTGACCACACATACACCGGCGACAGGAAGATGCGGCGGCGTCAGGGCAGGCCCGGAGGTGAGAGACGGAAGGGGTAGGGGCTGTACTGCGCACCAACAGCCGGTCACACAGGATATGGAGCAGACGGCGGCGCGACAGCGTCCGGCCTCCGGGTCATGTCACCCTCACCAAGGGCAAATTCGGCCTGAGGAGGAGCCGGAATTGTTTTGGAAGGATTGCAAAAATTAGCCCGCCATTGACAGAGAGGAAGACGAAAAAGCCCCCCCTGAAGCAGTGGCGTACCCAGGATTCACTCCAGGAGGGGAAATTTTTTGATCAGGTGGCATAAGGTACCCCACAAAAAAAACTCACCGGATTTGGATTACTATACTTCATTTATTTTTTCCAGGGGACCCCAAGGTACATCCACAAAAAAAACTCGCCGTATTTTGCCAGGCCGGCCAAATACGGTGAGTTTTTGTGGGAGTACCGTGGGCGCAGGCCCTATTTCGTGTACTGATGCACTAGCCAAAGGGTCCAGGTCCAAGACAAAAACATAACGTGCTGCGTGGTGCTGCTGCGCCGCCGCGCTGCATTTGACCGAAGTTTCGCTACCAAATCTGGTAGTCATATTTCACCCCAAAAATATTTCGGGTGCAGAAATATCCACAGACCCCGGTCGACCCTCCCGCCAGAGGTGGATACAGGGGAGGGAGATAGCCCCCCCCCCCTTCCTCGGGCAATCTGAGGGCAAACACAACATGTGTGCAACTGACTGACGGGCACCGGGGCCCCTTGCCTTATGCCTGGTACCTCTGTGTTCAATACCAATACTCGGGGGGCCCTGTGTTCAGTACCACTACCAGGGGCCCCCCTGACCGACACAGGGGTTTCTGATAGTCCCGGGGCCCCCGAGATGCCGGCAAGAGGAGCCCTCTGGCTGTCATTTGGGGGGCCGTGTCTATTCGTTTCCAGTTAATGGACCCCCTGATGGGCCACGGGCCCCTTATCTTGTACCGGGGATCCCGTCGGGCACCAGGGACCCCGGCCTGTACTCAGTAGCACTACCATGGGTCCCCTGACCGACAGAGGGGTTTATCATTGTCTCAGCCCCCCCCCCCCCCCCCCCGAGTGGCCTCGAAAGGGCCCCGTTCCCGAGCGTTGAAAGGACCACTTCCCAAGCGTTGAAAGGGCCCCTTCCCGAACGTTGAAAGGGCCCCTTCCCGAGCGTTGAAAGGGCCCAGCAGAACGGATGAAAAGGTCCGCTACCAGGGTGGAGAATGCAGTATGGTAGGTATATGGAACGGCAGGGCCTACTGTAAGGGATTTTCAAGGGGGGGGGGGCACGCAGATTTTTCGATGATGGGCAGCTATCTCCCAAATCGTGCTGTGTTTTGATTTGTATTATTGTACGTACCGTATGTTTCACGAGAAGGACAATGATTTTCTGTAACATGATGTATTGCAACATAACTATCTGATCCTAGGTCATATAGTGGATAACAGAAGATGGGCATGGAATGCCTTGTTAACCCCACATCCCGAACACTGCCGGGGGTTCGCACCAACCACGAACTGCCGAGAGGGGGGGGGGGGATTTTAGCCCCCCCCCCCCGATCTCGAAAACCACGGAACAAAGCGACAAGTGAAAAACGTTGTTAGATAGCCCGACAAGCTCTATCGAAAGTATATCGGTCTTTTTTAGGGGTCAAGTCAATATTGAGGTCCCAGAGGTCACCAAAGGTCAAATTTCGGCTATATATGAGTGCCCTTGCTAAAACCACCCATATCTCCATAACCAAGACACGAAAAACGCACCGAAAAAACGTTCGAAAGGTGATATAATTTTCTGTCAATACAGTTGCATCAGAGTTTACCTCAGGTCAATAGTTAGGTCAGCATAAATGACAATCCATAAAGTTTGAAACAGTCGAAAATCGCCGAATTATTTTGAAGGATAACTTTTGATAGAAACATTATAGAGTAAAACATATTTCACCACTGTGTTTGTCTCATCGATACGCATCGAATGATATTATCATCGAACATTGCAAATAAATGACATAGGTAAAGCATACTTAATAGCTCAAAAAGTGACTCATTTTTCCTTTGGAAGTCATAAGCCGGTTAGTTTTAAAGACACGACTTCAAGTCGTTTACGCATATTCACCGTGCCAGTCACCATAATATATATTAAAGGGAAATAATGACCTTTTCCCACACAAATGAAGTTGGCACTTGAAATCGACAGACGAGGCCAAAATATGATGTAAATTCATCGCATTTTGCATATATAAATTCCTTCTGAGAGATTTTTCAAGTTAAACTTGATAAGCGTTCCACACTTATAACGGTCGGTACTCAGCAAGTACTCGGTAAAAAATTCAGTAAATTAGCCTCCCTACGCATTGTTATTTATCATGAAGGTATGCAATATGTTTCCTGCCCTCTATCTTTTACGAATATGTGCCAAACTTGTATGAACAATCAACAAGCATTTGAAAAAAAGTGCATTTATATCGGCAGTTTAGTTTGGCCCCGGACCGCGACCTATTTAGTGTCGGCGATTTGTTTATAAGTGCCCATTCAACAACGTTGAATATATTGATACAAAAGCGCCAGATGTGTCGCTTTTCAATAGTGGAGGGAAAATACCGATCGTGAACTTTTCCAAACATCCAACTTTGAATTAGGGAATAATCTTATTTAATTCTTAAATTTAGACCATATCCTTTTAATACCAGAACGGTAGCCAAACAAATTGTTACTAACAAAATCAAAAGGTCAATATTTCCCTTTAACGGACCCCGTGCTGGTCTGAGAAGGGCCATGCCTGATGTGACCTTACGTATTGCCCTACTAACCGGTTTTTCTTCTATAAAATTATACCTTTCTGCCGGTCCCACTAGAGATGTTATGGGGAGCAAAATCGTATGTTTGCCTCCACAATTGCTTGAGTGGGGGACAGCGTCTCCCCTGCCTCCGCTTCCACCGCCCCTAGGTTCGATCCACTACAGCCAGCCACCTGAACCCAAAAGACCCAAAACCCAAAACTATGAACTACAGGATTTCCCCGGCTCTGGATCCAGTCAACTTAATAAACGTGATACGGTGGGTCTATTTTGCCTCCCCTCTTTACTTTGCAGTATTTAGTTGGCTCGGTATTGCCAGTATCGTTACCAAACACAACACGGACACCACAGTACCATGCACCATTCCCTCCAGCTCAGCACCCCACTATCCCAGTCCTGCAGCTCACCTGGTACTGCGGCATGGGCTCCGGCCGTGTCTCCGTCATCCTCCGCTGTGTCCAGTACTCCTCTGCCCTCCACCTCAGCACCCCACTATCCCAGTCCTGCAGCTCACCTGGTACTGCGGCATGGGCTCCGGCCGTGTCTCCGTCATCCTCCGCTGTGTCCAGTACTCCTCTGCCCTCCACCTCAGCACCCCACTATCCCAGTCCTGCAGCTCACCTGGTACTGCGGCATGGGCTCCGGCCGTGTCTCCGTCATCCTCCGCTGTGTCCAGTACTCCTCTGTGGTCCACCTCAGCACCCCACTATCCCAGTCCTGCAGCTCACCTGGTACTGCGGCATGGGCTCCGGCCGTGTCTCCGTCATCCTCCGCTGTGTCCAGTACTCCTCTGCCCTCCACCTCAGCACCCCACTATCCCAGTCCTGCAGCTCACCTGGTACTGCGGCATGGGCTCCGGCCGTGTCTCCGTCATCCTCCGCTGTGTCCAGTACTCCTCTGCCCTCCACCTCAGCACCCCACTATCCCAGTCCTGCAGCTCACCTGGTACTGCGGCATGGGCTCCGGCCGTGTCTCCGTCATCCTCCGCTGTGTCCAGTACTCCTCTGCCCTCCAGCTCAGCACCCCACTATCCCAGTCCTGCAGCTCACCTGGTACTGCGGCATGGGCTCCGGCCGTGTCTCCGTCATCCTCCGCTGTGTCCAGTACTCCTCTGTGGTCCACCTCAGCACCCCACTATCCCAGTCCTGCAGCTCACCTGGTACTGCGGCATGGGCTCCGGCCGTGTCTCCGTCATCCTCCGCTGTGTCCAGTACTCCTCTGCCCTCCAGCTCAGCACCCCACTATCCCAGTCCTGCAGCTCACCTGGTACTGCGGCATGGGCTCCGGCCGTGCCTCCGTCATCCTCCGCTGTGTCCAGTACTCCTCTGTGGTCCACCTCAGCACCCCACTATCCCAGTCCTGCAGCTCACCTGGTACTGCGGCATGGGCTCCGGCCGTGTCTCCGTCATCCTCCGCTGTGTCCAGTACTCCTCTGCCCTCCACCTCAGCACCCCACTATCCCAGTCCTGCAGCTCACCTGGTACTGCGGCATGGGCTCCGGCCGTGTCTCCGTCATCCTCCGCTGTGTCCAGTACTCCTCTGTGGTCCACCTCAGCACCCCACTATCCCAGTCCTGCAGCTCACCTGGTACTGCGGCATGGGCTCCGGCCGTGTCTCCGTCATCCTCCGCTGTGTCCAGTACTCCTCTGCCCTCCACCTCAGCACCCCACTATCCCAGTCCTGCAGCTCACCTGGTACTGCGGCATGGGCTCCGGCCGTGTCTCCGTCATCCTCCGCTGTGTCCAGTACTCCTCTGCCCTCCACCTCAGCACCCCACTATCCCAGTCCTGCAGCTCACCTGGTACTGCGGCATGGGCTCCGGCCGTGTCTCCGTCATCCTCCGCTGTGTCCAGTACTCCTCTGCCCTCCACCTCAGCACCCCACTATCCCAGTCCTGCAGCTCACCTGGTACTGCGGCATGGGCTCCGGCCGTGTCTCCGTCATCCTCCGCTGTGTCCAGTACTCCTCTGTGGTCCACCTCAGCACCCCACTATCCCAGTCCTGCAGCTCACCTGGTACTGCGGCATGGGCTCCGGCCGTGTCTCCGTCATCCTCCGCTGTGTCCAGTACTCCTCTGCCCTCCACCTCAGCACCCCACTATCCCAGTCCTGCAGCTCACCTGGTACTGCGGCATGGGCTCCGGCCGTGCCTCCGTCATCCTCCGCTGTGTCCAGTACTCCTCTGCCCTCCACCTCAGCACCCCACTATCCCAGTCCTGCAGCTCACCTGGTACTGCGGCATGGGCTCCGGCCGTGTCTCCGTCATCCTCCGCTGTGTCCAGTACTCCTCTGTGGTCCAGCTCAGCACCCCACTATCCCAGTCCTGCAGCTCACCTGGTACTGCGGCATGGGCTCCGGCCGTGTCTCCGTCATCCTCCGCTGTGTCCAGTACTCCTCTGCCCTCCACCTCAGCACCCCACTATCCCAGTCCTGCAGCTCACCTGGTACTGCGGCATGGGCTCCGGCCGTGTCTCCGTCATCCTCCGCTGTGTCCAGTACTCCTCTGCCCTCCACCTCAGCACCCCACTATCCCAGTCCTGCAGCTCACCTGGTACTGCGGCATGGGCTCCGGCCGTGCCTCCGTCATCCTCCGCTGTGTCCAGTACTCCTCTGCCCTCCACCTCAGCACCCCACTATCCCAGTCCTGCAGCTCACCTGGTACTGCGGCATGGGCTCCGGCCGTGTCTCCGTCATCCTCCGCTGTGTCCAGTACTCCTCTGTGGTCCAGTGCTGCTGCACCGTCTCCTCCTCCCCCTCCTCCTCCTCATCGTCCTCAATCTCCCCATCCTCCAGGTCCTCCGCGGAGGAGCGGGCCCGCCGCCGTCGTGTCGAGGGGTCAGAGGGGTCTGATGAGGGGTCGGCAGGGTCGGCAGAGGTGGAGGAGGGGTCACCGGCCTGCTCCACGTAGACGTAAGCGCCACTGGCCTCGTCATACCTGGCGACAGAGAGGGTGGATGTCATAAATACTTGATGAGATATGAGGTGAGATAGGGCAGGGAGAGGGCATGGCAGGGCAGGTCAGGGCAGGTCAGGGCAGGTCAGGGCAGGGCAGGGCAGGTCAGGGCAGGTCAGGGCAGGTCAGGGCAGGTCAGGGCAGGTCAGGGCAGGTCAGGGCAGGGCAGGGCAGGGCAGGGCAGGGCAGGTCAGGGCAGGTCAGGGCAGGTCAGGGCAGGTCAGGGCAGGTCAGGACAGGTCAGGACAGGTCAGGACAGGTCAGGACAGGTCAGGACAGGTCAGGACAGGTCAGGACAGGTCAGGACAGGTCAGGACAGGTCAGGACAGGTCAGGACAGGTCAGGACAGGTCAGGACAGGTCAGGACAGGTCAGGACAGGTCAGGACAGGTCAGGACAGGTCAGGACAGGTCAGGACAGGTCAGGACAGGTCAGGACAGGTCAGGACAGGTCAGGACAGGTCAGGACAGGTCAGGACAGGTCAGGACAGGTCAGGACAGGTCAGGACAGGTCAGGACAGGTCAGGACAGGTCAGGACAGGTCAGGACAGGTCAGGACAGGTCAGGACAGGTCAGGACAGGTCAGGACAGGTCAGGACAGGTCAGGACAGGTCAGGACAGGTCAGGACAGGTCAGGACAGGTCAGGACAGGTCAGGACAGGTCAGGACAGGTCAGGACAGGTCAGGACAGGTCAGGACAGGTCAGGACAGGTCAGGACAGGTCAGGACAGGTCAGGACAGGTCAGGACAGGTCAGGACAGGTCAGGACAGGTCAGGACAGGTCAGGACAGGTCAGGACAGGTCAGGACAGGTCAGGACAGGTCAGGACAGGTCAGGACAGGTCAGGACAGGTCAGGACAGGTCAGGACAGGTCAGGACAGGTCAGGACAGGTCAGGACAGGTCAGGACAGGTCAGGACAGGTCAGGACAGGTCAGGACAGGTCAGGACAGGTCAGGACAGGTCAGGACAGGTCAGGACAGGTCAGGACAGGTCAGGACAGGTCAGGACAGGTCAGGACAGGTCAGGACAGGTCAGGACAGGTCAGGACAGGTCAGGACAGGTCAGGACAGGTCAGGACAGGTCAGGACAGGTCAGGACAGGTCAGGACAGGTCAGGACAGGTCAGGACAGGTCAGGACAGGTCAGGACAGGTCAGGACAGGTCAGGACAGGTCAGGACAGGTCAGGACAGGTCAGGACAGGTCAGGACAGGTCAGGACAGGTCAGGACAGGTCAGGACAGGTCAGGACAGGTCAGGACAGGTCAGGACAGGACAGGACAGGGCAGGACAGGGCAGGACAGGGCAGGACAGGGCAGGGCAGGGCAGGGCAGGACAGGGCAGGACAGGGCAGGACAGGGCAGGACAGGGCAGGACAGGGCAGGACAGGGCAGGACAGGGCAGGACAGGGCAGGACAGGGCAGGACAGGACATGGCAGGACAAGGCAGGACAGGGCAGGACAGGGCAGGACAGGGCAGGACAGGGCAGGACAGGGCAGGACAGGGCAGGACAGGGCAGGACAGGGCAGGACAGGGCAGGACAGGGCAGGACAGGGCAGGACAGGGCAGGACAGGGCAGGACAGGGCAGGACAGGGCAGGACAGGGCAGGACAGGGCAGGACAGGGCAGGACAGGGCAGGACAGGGCAGGACAGGGCAGGACAGGGCAGGACAGGACAGGACAGGACAGGACAGGGCAGGACAGGGCAGGACAGGGCAGGACAGGGCAGGACAGGGCAGGACAGGGCAGGACAGGGCAGGACAGGGCAGGACAGGGCAGGACAGGGCAGGACAGGGCAGGACAGGGCAGGACAGGGCAGGACATGGCAGGACAGGGCAGGACAGGGCAGGACAGGGCAGGACAGGGCAGGACAGGGCAGGACAGGGCAGGACAGGGCAGGACAGGGCAGGACAGGGCAGGACAGGGCAGGACAGGGCAGGACAGGGCAGGACAGGGCAGGACAGGGCAGGACAGGGCAGGACAGGGCAGGACAGGGCAGGACAGGGCAAGACAGGGCAAGACAGGGCAAGACAGGGCAGGGCAAGGCAAGACAGGGCAAGGCAGGGCAAGGCAGGGCAAGGCAGGGCAAGGCAGGGCAAGGCAGGGCAAGGCAGGGCAAGGCAGGGCAAGGCAGGGCAAGGCAGGGCAAGGCAGGGCAAGGCAGGGCAAGGCAGGGCAAGGCAGGGCAAGGCAAGGCAGGGCAAGACAGGGCAAGGCAGGGCAAGGCAGGGCAAGGCAGGGCAAGGCAGGGCAAGGCAGGGCAAGGCAGGGCAAGGCAGGGCAAGGCAGGGCAAGGCAGGGCAAGGCAGGGCAAGGCAGGGCAAGGCAGGGCAAGGCAGGGCAAGGCAGGGCAAGGCAGGGCAAGGCAGGGCAAGGCAGGGCAAGGCAGGGCAAGGCAGGGCAAGGCAGGGCAAGGCAGGGCAAGGCAGGGCAAGGCAGGGCAAGGCAGGGCAAGGCAGGGCAAGGCAGGGCAAGGCAGGGCAAGGCAGGGCAAGGCAGGGCAAGGCAGGGCAAGGCAGGGCAAGGCAGGGCAAGGCAGGGCAAGGCAGGGCAAGGCAGGGCAAGGCAGGGCAAGGCAGGGCAATGCAGGGCAAGGCAGGGCAAGGCAGGACAGGGAAAGGCAGGGGGAGGAGTGAGGACAGTGGCGGCTTGCGGTCCTCAAAGTACCTGAGGCTCAAGTCCAGAAGTTGCAACGGAGGAGCAGCCGTGACTTGCGAGTTTAGTTAACAAACTTAAAACAAATCACAGGCGTAGGAACGGGGGCGGGGGCCATGTCCCCACTATATGATCAGAAATATTGATAACATCTTTATTTTCGTCTAATAAGGAAAAGTTGGGTCAGTAAAAGGTAGAGCAGGACGAGAGGAGCTCAAATACCAATGCGAATACATTTTGCATGGGGGGTTGGGGTTCACTCAAGACGAGATCGAAGTTTCACCCCAATACTTTTGTCATGACGTTCCAAAGATTCTGAAACAAATATGAAATAAGCCGTTCAAGTTACTTAGGTTTTCTCTCAAATCATGTGAGAACGTAAGCCAATTTACGACCGATTTCAGGCGTGTAGGGGTGCCCCTTTGGTCTCCCGTGAATCCGGCGGTGTCAAAATCTTAACTCTTTAGTTCGGAAATTCTATCAAAGACTTTGCTTCCAATCATAGCTCTACTATATACAGATTACAGACACAGTTTTCTATGCAAAGAAAACCGGCAGCTTTTAACAAAAAAGTCACACCTGGCGTCATCTAGTGCCTGGGCTGACACCTCGCGGCAGCATTCGAATCTCAGTCATTCGATCAGATCGTATTACGCAAGCGTATTTGCGCCAGCCTCTAGAGGCCGGACTGGCGGCGGCCTCAGTCGGGCCTGGGATCGTGCCGCCACGCGAGAGAGCTGCGACATTTGCTGGAGCATCACATACCCGTGACGAATTATAACGCCAAAATTAAGTTATATCTCACGTAATATTGAAGAATGTCCTGTATCCTTATGGTGATAAATATTCACTTATCTAAAGAACACCGCAGTTCGATGGAAACATCGTCACACGGTTGCAGGGGATTCAAAAGTTGCCGCTGTACTCGGCCGGCAACGGTCTGCCCGCCGCCGACGCTAGCGACTGCGGTACGATAATACAGCATAATAATATTGATAATAGATGATAGTTTTCAAACAAAATCGATAGATCAACATGTTCTCTTGTTCATGAACTTTGATTTCAGTCGCTACGACTCCTGGGAGCCGAATAATCGCTTTGAGGCCCAAAACATCCGGGCCTCAGATGGCTACCATTGGTCGGCACAGCGCGGCAGCGTCGGTTGGGCGGCGTTCGCCCGCGGGTGCCTCAGTAGCTGGGCTGAACGGACGGAGGCGGTGAGGCGGCAAGCCGGCCGAGCCTCAGTCGGCTCGTAGTAGTTTGCTGTAGTATGGTAAACGTACTGGCGGGTGGTTGGCTGGCGGGTGGATGGAAGAGCCGGAGAATTTCGGTGATATGCTATAATAAAATGTACTGTGATGTGCAGAATGGGAATCACTCACACAAGGCAACCAATGAATGTCTTTGGCAACCAATGCATATTTCAAAACACATTCTTTCTAAATAATAGGTGAGGACCGGTCTCGGTTGCCTCATATGACGAGCCGCCACGGGGGGAAAGAGGGAGGAGGGAGGGAGGGAGGGAGGGAGGGAGGGAGGGAGGGAGGGAGGGAGGGAGGGAGGGAGGGAGGGAGGGAGGGAGGGAGGGAGGGAGGGAGGGAGGGTGGGAGTGGGTGGGAGTGGGTGGGAGTGGGTGGGACTGGGTGGGAGTGGGTGGGAGTGAGTGAGGGAAGGAGTGAGTGAGTGAGTGAGTGAGTGAGTGAGTGAGTGAGTGAGTGAGTGAGTGAGTGAGTGAGTGAGTGAGTGAGTGGGTGAGTGAGTGAGTGAGTGAGTGAGTGAGTGAGTGAGTGAGTGAGTGAGTGAGTGAGTGAGTGAGTGAGTGAGTGAGTGAGTGAGTGAGAGAGAGAGTGAGTGAGTGAGGAGGGAGGGAGGGAGGGAGGGAGGGAGGGAGGGAGGGAGGGAGGGAGGGAGGGAGGGAGGGAGGGGGAGGGCAAGGGTCTCATCATACCTGGTGGGAGAGAAGCAACACATTCCAGTGGAAGCCTGGATAAATATGTCTATGTTTATCATAGACATCTTTATCCAGGCTTCTTGGTAGTCTTATGCAGGTAAAAAGGCTACACACGTGCCCCAAAATGTCTAATGGATTGTGCGAATGACACACAACCTTCTTCTCCGCTGCAGCACCTGCAACTTAATGTTTCTCAAAGCCCCAACAGGAGCAAATCTTAATTCCAAGGCTCAAAACAACCGGCAAAATGATCAGAAAAAGCACACAGAAGCTAAAACGTCCGAGTATTATAATTATAAAAAGTAGCCCTATTCCTACCCAATTATTTCAGATTCAACCGCTGGGCGCAAACCGTGACCATGCAGCCGTCGGCGCTCCCTTAAACCCCAATCAACGAACGAACAGATCCACCCAGAGAGCTGACAGGACCCACCTGAGGTGACACCAGAGAGCTGACAGGACCCACCTGAGGTGACACCAGAGAGCCGACAGGACCCACCTGAGGTGACACCAGAGAGCTGACAGGACCCACCTGAGGTGACACCAGAGAGCCGACAGGACCCACCTGAGGTGACACCAGAGAGCTGACAGGACCTACCTGAGGTGACACCAGAGAGCTGACAGGACCCACCTGAGGTGACACCAGAGAGCTGACAGGACCCACCTGAGGTGACACCAGAGAGCTGACAGGACCCACCTGAGGTGACACCAGAGAGCTGACAGGACCCACCTGAGGTGACACCAGAGAGCCGACAGGACCCACCTGAGGTGACACCAGAGAGCCGACAGGACCCACCTGAGGTGACACCAGAGAGCCGACAGGACCCACCTGAGGTGACACCAGAGAGCTGACAGGACCTACCTGAGGTGACACCAGAGAGCTGAGAGGACCCACCTGAGGTGACACCAGAGCTGACAGGACCTACCTGAGGTGACACCAGAGAGCTGACAGGACCCACCTGAGGTGACACCAGAGAGCTGACAGGACCCACCTGAGGTGACACCAGAGAGCTGACAGGACCCACCTGAGGTGACACCAGAGAGCTGACAGGACCCACCTGAGGTGACACCAGAGAGCTGACAGGACCCACCTGAGGTGACACCAGAGAGCTGACAGGACCCACCTGAGGTGACACCAGAGAGCTGACAGGACCCACCTGAGGTGACACCAGAGAGCTGACAGGACCCACCTGAGGTGACACCAGAGAGCTGACAGGACCCACCTGAGGTGACACCAGAGAGCTGACAGGACCCACCTGAGGTAGTAGCCGGAGGTGCCGTCGTAGTACATCTGCGCCGTGGGGTCCCAGTAGTAGCCCGAGTCGTGATCGTAGTACAGACCAGTCTCCGGCTGGAAGGCCAGCCCAGAGGGCGCCAGCTGAGCCGCCGTCTCCGCCGCCGCCTGCGGGAATAGTACGCGGGGGACGCGGGTTCAAATCCAGGCCAGGGGAAGAGATCGGAGATCAGATGGCAGCGGGGTACGTAGGATAGTGAGAACGCCAGGAGACTTACAGATCAACGAAAAAGAGTTAACGTATCAAGATAGCAAGTCACATTATGTATACGGAGAAGATAATTGTGTGCATCAGTTAATAGTGCATGCACACAACACGTTTACCAATCAGACCAATGCAGTTTAGAAGCTTGCAGTTTTTTTCAGTTTGAAATGAATGTCGGGAAAACGAGGAAATAAGGCTACATTTTGGTGTAGAGGGAGCGCCGTTTGATCCAGTACTGAAACTGAGGGCCGGATACAAACCACCGTTATAAGATTATAACAAATCCGAACATTATATCCGCTGCCGCATGACCGGCGTAACCGAACATTTCACCTACCTTTGATAACTTCACGTGTTTGAACGTTCCAACCCACAACCCACCACACCACCAACACCCACCACACGACCAACACCCACCACGGCCACAGCACACCCACCACACGACGAACACCACGGCCACAACACACCCACCACACGACCAACACCACGGCCACAGCACACCCACTACACGACCAACACCACAGCCACAGCACACCCACCACACGACCAACACCACGGCCACAGCACACCCACCACACGACCAACACCCACCACGGCCACAGCACACCCACCACACGACGAACACCACGGCCACAGCACACCCACCACACGACCAACACCACGGCCACAGCACACCCACCACACGACCAACACCCACCACACGACCAACACCACGGCCACAGCACACCCACTACACGACCAACACCACAGCCACAGCACACCCACCACACGACCAGCACCACGGCCACAGCACACCCACCACACGACCAACACCCACCACACGACCAACACCACGGCCACAGCACACCCACCACACGACGAACACCACGGCCACAACACACCCACCACACGACCAACACCCACCACACGACCAACACCACGGCCACAGCACACCCACTACACGACCAACACCACAGCCACAGCACACCCACCACACGACCAAAACCACGGCCACAGCACACCCACCACACGACCAACACCACGGCCACAGCACACCCACCACACGACCAACACCACGGCCACAACACACCCACCACACGACCAACACCACGGCCACAACACACCCACCACACGACCAACACCACGGCCACAACACACCCACCACACGACCAACACCACGGCCACAACACACCCACCACACGACCAACACCACGGCCACAGCACACCCACCACACGACCAACACCACGGCCACAGCACACCCACTACACGACCAACACCACAGCCACAGCACACCCACCACACGACCAACACCACAGCCACAGCACACCCACCACACGACCAACACCAAGACCAACACCACGACCAACACCACGGCCACAGCACACACACCACACCACCAACACCACGGCCACAGCCCACCCACTACACGACCAACACCACGGCCACAGCACACCCACCACACGACCAACACCACGGCCACAGCACACCCACCACACGACCAACACCACGGCCACACCACACCCACCACACGACCAACACCCCAACCCACCCACCACACGACCAACACCCACCACACGACCAACACCACGGCCACAGCACACCCACCACACGACCAACACCACGGCCACAACACACCCACCACACGACCAACACCACGGCCACAACACACCCACCACACGACCAACACCCACCACACGACCAACACCACGGCCACAGCACACCCACCACACGACCAACACCACGGCCACAACACACCCACCACACGACCAACACCACGGCCACAACACACCCACCACACGACCAACACCCCAACCCACCCACCACACGACCAACACCCACCACACGACCAACACCACGGCCACAGCACACCCACCACACGACCAACACCACGGCCACAACACACCCACCACACGACCAACACCACGGCCACAACACACCCACCACACGACCAACACCACGGCCACAACACACCCACCACACGACCAACACCCACCACACGACCAACACCACGGCCACAGCACACCCACCACACGACCAACACCACGGCCACAACACACCCACCACACGACCAACACCACGGCCACAACACACCCACCACACGACCAACACCACGGCCACAACACACCCACCACACGACCAACACCCACCACACGACCAACACCACGGCCACAGCACACCCACCACACGACCAACACCCACCCCACGACCAACACCACGGCCACAGCACACCCACCTGTTTGATATCCTCCACCATGGCGGCCGGGTCCATCCTCTCCGCCTCCCGCTCCGGCGCCGGGTCACTGCGCATGCGCAGAGCGGCGTTCTGTCGCTGCAGCTGCGCCAGTCTCCTCTTCAGACCCCGCAGCTGCCGCCGCTGAAGCCGACACCGCTCTCTCAGCTCCTCCGGTGACGCCTCCTCTTCCTCCTCTGATGACGACGTGCCGCCGCTGACGTCACTCACCGTCACGTCACTCCCCGCCGTGACGTCATATGTGACGATGGCGAAGTCATCCGCGGCGAGAGTGACGTCAGCAGGGACCGGCGAGGCGCGGAGAGAGACGATCGAGGCGTTCGCCACGGTGGAGGCGTCGTCCTCGGCGCCGCTCGACTTAGACGTGACGTCAGGCGGAGACAGTGTGACGTCACTTCTGGTAGGAGTGACGTCAGTGCTGGTGTGCACGACGTCGCCGCCGCTGGACGTGACGTCATTGTTGACGTCAGACGGAGCTGCAGCGCCACCGTCGCTGGCGAGCGCTGCGCCGCTCACTTTCGACGCGTTCAAGTCACCACTTTGGATGACGTCACCACCGGCGACGGTCCCGTCATCGCCAGCGGGAGTGACGTCATCGTGCGTCACCACGACGTCACCGGTCCCGAGCTGGCCGAGGCGTCTGGTGTTACTGCGTTCACGTGCCGCCCGTTCTTCGAGCTTCATATTGGTCATTCGAAAACGTAGCCAGTCCATGCGCAGCAATAGCTTCAAGTATAATCCACTACCCGTCACTAACCGTCACTACCAGACACTAACCGTCACTACAGTGCACTGTCCCTGCTCCACGTGCACTACTTGCCGAAGCCTCCCATACAGTTCGGGCTGGGCTCGACTTTCTGTGAAGAACCCCACTGGTCTGGTGTCTTCGCCTGCGGCACATGAGGGGGGGGGGGGGGGGGGTTAGTGGGATGAGGGTTGAGGAGTCAATTATCGAATATCGAGTATATATATATCGAATATCGAGTAGAGAAGGAATATTGATCGATTGTATTTAATGAATCGATATTATATAATCAAGACAATATCTAACGTAAAGCAAGAATGCCTCAAACCACGATACACTACGGATCGATCACAATACACGACACTCCATACTGCACAAGAGTCGTGAGTGTCGCATTCGGGCATTTCAAAGTTTCCGAAATTCCACAGCACGAAACTAGAAAAAGCGTGATGCTTTTGACTGGGCACTACCAGTCAGATAAAGCGTGCAGTCTAAATAATCCAAAGCAGCAGCAGTCGTGACAAGGACCCAACATACCACAATAGAGAGAGCGTGTACTGCTGTTGTGAGCTCGTCCCTCAATAGGCTGTTGACCCAACATACCACAATAGAGAGAGCGTGTACTCCTGTTGTGAGCTCGTCTCTCAGTAGGCTGTTGACCCAACACACCACAATAGAGAGCGCGTGTACTCCTGTTGTGAGCTCGTCCCTCAGTAGGCTGTTGACCCAACATACCACAATAGAGAGAGCGTGTACTCCTGTTGTGAGCTCGTCCCTCAGGAGGCTGTTGACCCAACATACCACAATAGAGAGAGCGTGTACTCCTGTTGTGAGCTCGTCCCTCAGTAGACTATTGACCCAACATACCACAATAGAGAGAGCGTGTACTACTGCTGTGAGCTCGTCCCTCAGTAGACTGTTGACCCAACATACCACAATAGAGAGAGCGTGTACTCCTGTTGTGAGCTCGTCCCTCAGGAGGCTGTTGACCCAACATACCACAATAGAGAGAGCGTGTACTCCTGCTGTGAGCTCGTCCCTCAGTAGACTGTTGACCCAACATACCACAATAGAGAGAGTGTGTACTCTTGTTGTGAGCTCGTCCCTCAGTAGGCTGTTGACCCAACATACCACAATAGAGAGAGCGTGTACTCCTGTTGTGAGCTCGTCCCTCAGGAGGCTGTTGATCCAACATACCACAATAGAGAGAGCGTGTACTCCTGCTGGACCCAACATACCACAATAGAGTGTGTGTACTCCTGTTGTGAGCTCGTCCCTCAGTAGACTGTTGACCCAACATACCACAATAGAGAGAGCGTGTACTCCTGTTGTGAGCTCGTCATACCACAATAGAGAGAGCGTGTACTCCTGTTGTGAGCTCGTCCCTCAGTAGGCTGTTGACCCAACATACCACAATAGAGAGAGGGTGTACTCCTGTTGTGAGCTCGTCCCTCAGTAGACTGTTGATCCAACATACCACAATAGAGAGCGTGTACTCCTGCTGTGAGCTCGTCCCTCAGTAGACTGTTGACCCAACATACCACAATAGAGAGCGTGTACTCCTGTTGTGAGCTCGTCCCTCAGTAGACTGTTGACCCAACATACCACAATAGAGAGCGCATGTACTCCTGCTGGACCCAACATACCACAATAGAGAGAGCGTGTACTCCTGTTGTGAGCTCGTCCCTCAGTACTGTTGACCCAACATACTACAATAGAGAGAGCGTGTACTCCTGCTGGACCCAACATACCACAATAGAGAGAGCGTGTACTCCTGTTGTGAGCTCGTCCCTCAGTAGACTGTTGACCCAACATACCACAATAGAGACAGAGCGCGTACTCCTGCTGGACCCAACATACCACAATAGAGAGAGCGTGTACTCTTGCTGTGAGCTTGTCCCTCAGGAGGTTGTTGACCCAACATACCACAATAGAGAGCGCATGTACTCCTGCTGGACCCAACATACCACAATAGAGAGAGCGTGTACTCCTGTTGTGAGCTCGTCCCTCAGGAGACTGTTGACCCAACATACCACAATAGAGAGCGTGTGTACTCCTGTTGTGGGCTCGTCCCTCAGGAGACTGTTGACCCAACATACCACAATAGAGAGTGTGTGTACTCCTGCTGTGAGCTCGTCCCTCAGTAGGCTGTTGACCCAACATACCACAATAGAGAGCGTGTGTACTCCTGTTGTGAGCTCGTCCCTCAGTAGACTGTTGACCCAACATACCACAATAGAGAGAGCGTGTACTCCTGTTGTGAGCTCGTCCCTCAGGAGACTGTTGACCCAACATACCACAATAGAGAGCGTGTGTACTCCTGTTGTGGGCTCGTCCCTCAGGAGACTGTTAACCCAACATACCACAATAGAGAGCGCGTGTACTCCTGTTGTGAGCTCGTCCCTCAGTAGACTGTTAACCCAACATACCACAATAGAGAGAGCGTGTACTCCTGCTGTGAGCTCGTCATACCACAATAGAGAGAGCGTGTACTCCTGTTGTGAGCTCGTCCCTCAGGAGGCTGTTGACCCAACATACCACAATAGAGCGTGTACTCCTGTTGTGAGCTCGTCCCTAAGGAGGCTGTTGACCCAACATACCACAATAGAGAGAGCGTGTACTCCTGCTGTGAGCTCGGCCCTCAGTAGGCTGTTGACCCAACATACTACAATAGAGAGCGCGTGTACTCCTGCTGTGAGCTCGTCCCTCAGGAGGCTGTTGACCCAACCTACCACAATAGAAAGAGTGTGTACTCCTGTTGTGAGCTCGTCCCTCAGTAGACTGTTGACCCAACATACCACAATAGAGAGAGCGTGTACTCCTGTTGTGAGCTCGTCCCTCAGTAGACTGTTGACCCAACATACCACAATAGAGAGAGAGCGTGTACTCCTGTTGTGAGCTCGTCCCTCAGTAGACTGTTGACCCAACATACCACAATAGAGAGAGCGTGTACTCCTGCTGGACCCAACATACTACAATAGAGAGCGTGTGTACTCCTGTTGGACCCAACATACCACAATAGAGTGTGTACTCCTGCTGGACCCAACATACCACAATAGAGAGTGCGTGTACTCCTGTTGGACCCAACATACCACAATAGAGAGCGTGTACTCCTGCTGTGAGCTCGTCCCTCAGGAGGCTGTTGACCCAACATACCACAATAGAGAGTGTGTACTCCTGTTGTGAGCTCGTCCCTCAGTAGACTGTTGACCCAACATACCACAATAGAGTGTGTACTCCTGCTGTGAGCTCGTCCCTCAGGAGGCTGTTGACCCAACATACCACAATAGAGTGTGTACTCCTGCTGTGAGCTCGTCCCTCAGTAGGCTGTTGACCCAACATACCACAATAGAGAGCGCGTGTACTCCTGCTGTGAGCTCGTCCCTCAGTAGGCTGTTGACCCAACATACCACAATAGAGAGCGCGTGTACTCCTGTTGTGAGCTCGTCCCTCAGTAGACTGTTGACCCAACATACCACAATAGAGAGCGTGTACTCCTGCTGTGAGCTCGTCCCTCAGGAGGCTGTTGACCCAACCTACCACAATAGAGAGAGCGTGTACTCCTGTTGTGAGCTCGTCCCTCAGTAGACTGTTGACCCAACATACCACAATAGAGAGAGCGTGTACTCCTGTTGTGAGCTCGTCCCTCAGTAAACCGTTGACCCAACATACCACAATAGAGAGCGTGTGTACTCCTGTTGTGAGCTCGTCCCTCAGAAGGCTGTTGACCCAACATACCACAATAGAGAGAGCGTGTACTCCTGCTGTGAGCTCGTCCCTCAGGAGGCTGTTGACCCAACCTACCACAATAGAGAGCGCGTGTACTCCTGCTGTGAGCTCGTCCCTCAGTAGACTGTTAACCCAACATACCACAATAGAGAGAGCGTGTACTCCTGCTGTGAGCTCGTCCCTCAGGAGGCTGTTGACCCAACATACCACAATAGAGAGCGTGTACTCCTGCTGTGAGATCACCCCTCAGTAGGCTGTTGACCCAACCTACCACAATAGAGAGAGCGTGTACTCCTGTTGTGAGCTCGTCCCTCAGGAGGCTGTTGACCCAACATACCACAATAGAGAGCGTGTACTCCTGCTGTGAGCTCGTCCCTCAGTAGGCTGTTGACCCAACATACCACAATAGAGAGAGCGTGTACTCCTGCTGTCAGCTCGTCCCTCAGTAGGCTGTTGACCCAACATACCACAATAGAGAGAGCGTGTACTCCTGTTGTGAGCTCGTCCCTCAGTAGACTGCTGACCCAACATACCACAATAGAGAGCGCGTGTACTCCTGTTGTGAGCTCGTCCCTCAGAAGGCTGTTGACCCAACATACCACAATAGAGAGAGCGTGTACTCCTGTTGTGAGCTCGTCCCTCAGAAGGCTGTTGACCCAACATACCACAATAGAGAGCGTGTACTCCTGTTGTGTGCTCGTCCCTCAGAAGGCTGTTGACCCAACATACCACAATAGAGAGCGTGTACTCCTGTTGTGAGCTCGTCCCTCAGAAGGCTGTTGACCCAACATACCACAATAGAGAGAGCGTGTACTCCTGTTGTGAGCTTGTCCCTCAGAAGGCTGTTGACCCAACATACCACAATAGAGAGAGCGTGTACTCCTGTTGTGAGCTCGTCCCTCAGAAGGCTGTTGACCCAACCTACCACAATAGAGAGCGCGTGTACTCCTGCTGTGAGCTCGTCCCTCAGTAGACTGCTGACCCAACATACCACAATAGAGAGAGCGTGTACTCCTGTTGTGAGCTCGTCCCTCAGAAGGCTGTTGACCCAACATACCACAATAGAGAGCGTGTACTCCTGCTGTGAGCTCGTCCCTCAGAAGGCTGTTGACCCAACATACCACAATAGAGAGAGCGTGTACTCCTGCTGTGAGCTCGTCCCTCAGGAGGCTGTTGACCCAACATACCACAATAGAGAGCGTGTACTCCTGCTGTGAGATCACCCCTCAGTAGGCTGTTGACCCAACCTACCACAATAGAGAGAGCGTGTACTCCTGTTGTGAGCTCGTCCCTCAGGAGGCTGTTGACCCAACATACCACAATAGAGAGCGTGTACTCCTGCTGTGAGCTCGTCCCTCAGTAGGCTGTTGACCCAACATACCACAATAGAGAGAGAGAGAGCGTGTACTCCTGCTGTCAGCTCGTCCCTCAGTAGGCTGTTGACCCAACATACCACAATAGAGAGAGCGTGTACTCCTGCTGTGAGCTCGTCCCTCAGGAGGCTGTTGACCCAACCTACCACAATAGAGAGAGCGTGTACTCCTGTTGTGAGCTCGTCCCTCAGTAGACTGTTGACCCAACATACCACAATAGAGAGCGTGTGTACTCCTGTTGTGAGCTCGTCCCTCAGTAGACTGTTGACCCAACATACCACAATAGAGAGAGCGTGTACTCCTGCTGTGAGCTCGTCCCTCAGTAGACTGCTGACCCAACATACCACAATAGAGAGAGCGTGTACTCCTGTTGTGAGCTCGTCCCTCAGAAGGCTGTTGACCATCCGGTGGCGCTGTAATGTACCGGGTCTCCGTCAGATGGCAGACCTGCAGCGTCACACCGACGTTACGATGACGTCACAGCCCTCAGCGGGCTCACGCTGCTATATCCAGTAGTCTATGCGCTGTCATTCGGTCATGGCGGGCATGACATTGTATCTGGTGTACTCTGAACTCAGACTATTTCCTAACTGTTATATCATTTGGTGACCATTTGCAGTTACCTTATTTGGCGATAAGGTCAGTCGCCCACAAATAAGTGCACTGTTAGAGTAATGCAGCGGAGCCCGGCCATCGAATAGCTGCCACCATGACTCACCCACACCTTGACCACAAATTAAGACCTGACCCCAACCCCACACCTAGACCACAATCAGCCCAAATTAAGACCTGACCCCAACCCCACACCTTGACCACAAACAGCCCAAATTAAGACCTGACCCCAACCCCACACCTTGACCACAATCAGCCCAAATTAAGATCTGACCCCAACCCCACACCTTGACCACAATCAGCCCAAATTAAGACCTGACCCCAATCCCACCCACTGACCACAATCAGCCCAAATTAAGACCTGACCCCAACCCCACACCTTGCCCACAATCAGCCCAAATTAAGACCTGACCCCAACCCCACACCAAGACCACATTCAGCCCAAATTAAGACCTGACCCCAACCCCACACTTTGAACAGTCAGCCCAAATTAAGACCTGACCCCAACCCCACACCTTGACCACAATCAGCCCAAATTAAGACCTGACCCCAACCCCACACCTTGACCACAATCAGCCCAAATTAAGACCTGACCCCAACCCCACACCTTGACCACAATCAGCCCAAATTAAGATCTGACCCCAACCCCACACCTTGACCACAATCAGTCCAAATTAAGACCTGACCCCAATCCCACCCACTGACCACAATCAGCCCAAATTAAGACCTGACCCAACCCCACACCTTGCCCACAATCAGCCCAAATTAAGACCTGACCCCAACCCCACACCTAGACCACAATCAGCCCAAATTAAGACCTGACCCCAACCCCACACTTTGAACAGTCAGCCCAAATTAAGACCTGACCCCAACCCCACACCTAGACCACAATCAGCCCAAATTAAGACCTGACCCCAACCCCACACCTTGCCCACAATCAGCCCAAATTAAGACCTGACCCCAACCCCACACCTTGACCACAATCAGCCCAAATTAAGACCTGACCCCAACCCCACACCTTGACCACAATCAGCCCAAATTAAGATCTGACCCCAACCCCACACCTTGACCACAATCAGCCCAAATTAAGACCTGACCCCAATCCCACCCACTGACCACAATCAGCCCAAATTAAGACCTGACCCCAACCCCACACCTTGCCCACAATCAGCCCAAATTAAGACCTGACCCCAACCCCACACCTAGACCACAATCAGCCCAAATTAAGACCTGACCCCAACCCCACACTTTGAACAGTCAGCCCAAATTAAGACCTGACCCCAACCCCACACCTTGACCACAATCAGCCCAAATTAAGACCTGACCCCAACCCCACACCTAGACCATAATCAGCCCAAATTAAGACCTGACCCCCAACCCCACACCTTGACCACAATCAGCCCAAATTAAGACCTGACCCCAACCCCACACCTTGACCACAATCAGCCCAAATTAAGACCAACTGACCCCAACCCCACACCTTGACCACAATCAGCCCAAATTAAGACCTGACCCCAACCCCACACCTAGACCACAATCAGCCCAAATTAAGACCTGACCCCAACCCCACACCTTGACCACAATCAGCCCAAATTAAGATCTGACCCCAACCCCACACCTTGACCACAATCAGCCTAAATTAAGACCTGACCCCAACCCCACACCTTGACCACAATCAGCCCAAATTAAGATCTGACCCCAACCCCACACCTTGACCACAATCAGCCTAAATTAAGACCTGACCCCAACCCCACACCTTGACCACAATCAGCCCAAATTAAGACCTGACCCCAACCCCACACCTTGACCACAATCAGCCCAAATTAAGACCTGACCCCAACCCCACACCTTGACCACAATCAGCCCAAATTAAGACCTGACCCCAACCCAACAAAGAACTGAACAGCTGACCCGAATGAATCATGTCCTGGATATAATCAGCCCTGATTAGACGATAGTCCACACTAACCTGAATCAGTGGCTTCTGCTGGAACGCTTCACTGACGACCACAACCTTGAAGTGCGTCTCAGAGTCCTTTGGAACATTGTGCATGAATGACTCATTAATGATCTGAAAAGACCACAGTCATATATGTAAAACAGGCGTTCGTAAACACAAAACATGTAAAGCAACACTAACATCTGGAGGTTTTGTTGTAGTTGTTCCTCCATTAAGACACTGTTAAGGAGGGAATAAATGCCATTTTGATTAAGTCCGAACGTATGGGTCCGAATTTAGTCTCAATGCTTTGATGGGATGGGTTTTCGAGATAAAGACCTGCACTAAGCAGTAAGCAAAGCTTGTTGTACAGACTATCACTCTATCATCTGAGTTTATAATGCCAGTCAATGGTAGATTTGGATGCCAAAAGTTGTATAACTGAGCCTGAAGACGGTCCGCCCAGACCTGCTGGCTTCATCTGACCTTGAACGCGGTCGTCCGACAGCGCCGAAACAACTTGAACCCACCAGCTTTGCTTAGAAATTTAGTCCGAGTCTTTTGAATGGATGGATTTACGAAGCCAGGCCCGCGCTAAGATAGCTTGTTGCGCATGCCGGCAGAATTTAGTGTCCGGCAGAATTTAGAGGCGATGGTTTTACGTGTACAACATTCCTGGACACGGTCCTCCACGCCCTCTGACGTCCCCTGACCTTGAGTGCGACCGCTGCCACCGGCCACAGGTCATCCCAGTCAGGGGAAAATAGCAGGCGCCGAAACGACTCCAACCCGTCCTGCCACACCGGGTGATGTCTGAAGCCCAGAGCTCTCCCGACTGAGCTACAGGAGCGGACCTTGCCAGGGCTAATATTATTGTAAACCCTTTGCTCTTTTCCCAACTGAGCTTCACGGGCAAATAACATTAACACCATAACAACGTAACAATAAACAACACACTATAATCTGATTTACTGAGAATAATGCATCTCGTCAGCAACAAGTATGCACATCCGGAACAAAAAGGTCACAGAAACACACAGCAGTAGTCAAGACCACTTCAGTCTTATGAGTCAAATTAGCCAGAGCACCAGTGAGACAGAAGCTGACCTGTCCAGCATGACAAGACAGGTCCAGCGCTCACGGCCACCAGCTCTCCAGCTCTCCAGTGTGGTGGATTATGGTCCATGGGTACCACAACTACTGAGCAAGGGCGTCACTACAAACCTTTCAGTAGGGGGGAGCCAGGTGTTTAGGGGGCCGTCACGTCTTGCTTTGGGGTGGTTGGGTGCGAAGGTGCCCCCCCCCCCCCATTCTCATACGCTTATGTTAAAATCCTACTAATCTGGGGGGGGGATAGCTAGGCCAGAACAATCCTGGGGCCCTCATGGCTGCGCCCCTGCTACTAAGGTTATATGGCACCCATTTTAAAGGGAGTGTCTACTGTTTTGGAATGTCATTTTTTTTGCCATATGGTAAGAAGCTATTGGTTGGATTGTTGGATACAATACAATTCACAACTGGAGCCCCGTTAGTTGAATTTTCGCTGATATTCTTTTTTTATATATTGATAAAATTATCACCACTATAATCAGAGGAACAGATGTGTAAAACGGCGCACATAAGACAATAAAATTAGGGTCACATCATGCAATATAGAGATACAAGTTTTGCACAGAATGTTGTTGCCACTGTGAACTTTAATATGTGCCAGTTTCGTAGCTCTAAATTGATATCTTCGTCGAAAAATGGCGTTAAAAAAAATGCCCATCAACCGCTGTGAGTTGGGGACAGACAGTACTGTTCGGCTGCTGCTATCAGCACACACAAGCTGTTTTGTTGAATTGCTATTAGCAGGCGCTAACGATATGCTAGCAAAATTGGATCCATATTTGTATATTAACAATGCCTCTAGTAGTGATAAGCCCTCTGGAGCCTACCCATAACTTTTTTCTGGCAGAAAGTTCCTGGAGTATTTGGAATATATCAGTAACTAGGGTGATTCTGGAGAAATGAAGTCATGGTTCAATTCAGAAAATGTTGTTCTATAGACCAGTGTCAATAACCCCAAATAAGCGATGTGAGTAGGCACACTCCCTTTAAGCTCTCACCTCCAAATGGCTGGGCTTCAGCTGGGAGAGTTTTGCCTGTATGGACCTGGACACAGGACCTGCAGCAGCCATCAGGAAGTAACCTGCGGCAGCAACAGACATCAGTCTGATTCACCTGCAGCAGCCATTGGAAGCAACCTGCGGCAGCAGCAGACATGCCTGATTCTTGGCCAGGGACAGACACCCGAGTTTCTCGACTCAGAGAAGTTGCAGACCAATGACATCAAAGAAGAAGAAAAAACTTATTTTTTCTTGTTCAATTCTATCTGTATCAAACCTTTACTAATAACTAGCAATCTAACTTAGCTCACCTAGCCAAGTTCAGCTATGGAGCTTATGAAGAGAGGTACTATCTATTTTGAGCAAGATTGCCATTACCATAGTTGGCACAACTAATGACCAATCCAATCTACGAATCTTTGACCAAACGCATCCAAGATAATCAGCTGTACACACAGTTGGGTGAATAATGGCCTAACAGTCGCAATGTGCTGCCAGTAAGCTGTAAGGGCATATAGATAAAGGCTAATAACTTTGCTGTAATGGTTTCACACCAGTTATAATCTGATCTGGAATAAGCACACCTGTAATATCAGTATATAACCATAAGTACACAATAATATCATATCTCAATCTGGAATAAGCCCACATGAAAAGCCTAGTGTTTTGATGTGTATATGGTGGTTGTTAACAATAGCAACCAAATGGGTAATACCAGAGGAAGAAGGAGGCGTTACACTTATATACACCACATTAGAGGTAGTGAGACACCAGTAGGCAAAACGTGGCAGGAACATCGACGAGATATTTGGGGAGGCCCAAATCCTGCCCCAAATGGGACAGCAAGCTGCCCCATTTGGGGAAGGATTTTTTCCTCATTTTTTCCCCGGAGGAAAAAAAGAGGAAAAAAGTCTGCAATGATGTCTCATCTAAAGTTCCCAAGCACGGAGTCTGCACCTATATCCATGAAAGTCTTAAATTTGATTGTGTTGACACATCACCTAAGAATGTTATCACATTCCGCCTTCCTGAGCTGAATGTCTTTGTAGCTGCTGTATATAGACCTCCATCATACACTCCTCAAGAAAAGGCTTCCCTAATTACTCACTTATCAAACTTCTGCTCAGACCGAGAGGTTATTGTACTGGGGGATTTTAACCTCCCTTTTTGTCCTGGTATATAAATAGCACAACTTATGTCACCCTATCAGATGGGATATTTGTTACCTAAGGAGCCTTCGTATCCTTAGGTCTCACTCAGTGGGTAAATGAATCAACATATCCTCCCTCATGGAACATCTTGCACAGCCTTGGAATTTGGCCCATTTTCTGGACTTTTTGGGTCTAAAGAATTTTGCTCTCTTCATATTTGTTCAGGAAATCTGCTCTCTTTTCGCCTGATCTTACCGACATTGTAGTTAAAATATAATTCAATTTTCCTTGCAAGGATTTAATATCTATTACAAATCAGGATTTTTACTTTCCAAGTAAAATAAATAAATAAAAATGAAAATCTTAACTTGCCAGACAATACCATTGTACTCTCCACCTATGGATAGTGAACAAGCTAGAGTGTGTGATGTTGAAGTGTTGCCCCGCTGCCAGGTTGTGATCATTGTTTAACAATATGTGGCTACTTCTTTGACCTGAAGCCCCTCGTCTCTTCCTTAGTCAGAATGGTGAAAAAATGACACAAGGGAAAATATAATGCAATTTCAAGGAGACTTGGGGAGACTGACTGGGATATTGAGTTGGCCCACCTTGATGTGGGCCAAGCTTACCCCGGTTTCTTGAAATTCTAACTCCACTGATCAATGAATATGTGCCATTAGTTGACATGTCTGTGTCCAGCTCGAGAACTCCATGGAAGAGTAGTCATCCCTCCAGGATGCGCACCAGAAGGAAGGAGACTTGGAAGCGGTATAATGTACTGAGATCCTCTCTAGGGCGGCACTCACAACTGACAAAGCAGGCTCTGATTGACTTTTTCTCTGCCAACCGAGAGTTGAGAAACTTTTCCACTTCTTCACAGATTATTATGAGTTGGGCTTGACAAACGAGCTGCAGTCCAACCCGAAACTGTTCCATGCATATCTTAGAAGGAAGAAGGTTGGCTGCCCTTCAGTGGGCCCAATCAGATTACTGAATGACGCCCTAACCGATGATCCAATGATGATGGCTGATTCTTTCGCTGTCTCATTTGAGAGTGTATACTCCCGAGACTCTCCCCAAGCAGTGGTAGCGCCTCACCAAGTCACTGAGAGTGTGATGCCTCCTATCACCCTACACATGCACACTGTCCTCGACACCTTGCAGGCCGTGGATGCCAACTCTGCGGCCAGAGCTGACGAGCTCCATCCCAGGCTCCTGAAATCCTGCGCCCGACAGCTTGCCTATCCACTGCACTAACTGTTTCACCTGTCTTTGTCTGAGAGTCCCCTGCCACCGGAGTGGAAGCTGGCAGTCATTGTACCAATATTCAAGAAAGGGTCCAGATATAATCCTTTAAACTACAGACCTATTAGTCTCACTTCTGTTCCGTGCAAGTGTTTAGAACGTATTATAGCCGGTCAACCCTATAGCTACCTGGAAGAAAACAGTCTACTCTCGCCTCACAAGTTCGGTTTTCGCGCAGGGAGGTCCACTATGGACCAACTGCTGCTTGTGTATGACAGCATCTCAAAGTGGCGAGATGAAGGGAGTGTCACTGATCTCATTATATTTGATTTTTCAAAGGCGTTTGATGTTGTTTCACAACCCATACTTCTTGCTAAGCTTTCACTCTTGGGCATTGATGAGAATTTAGTTTCATGGATTGGTCACTTTCATGTAGGCATAAACATGTCTGTATCTGTTAAAGGACAAAGAAGTACCCCAAGACATGTGGCAAGTGGGGTGCCCCAGGGCTCAGTCCTGGGTCCGATTCTGTTTTTGATCTTTGTCAATCATATTGCAGCAAACTTAACATGTCAATATAAAGTATTTGCCGATGATTTAAAGATGTGCATGCGAATTTGTCATGACTGTGTGCTTCACTACGAAGAGGACTTACAACTTTGTCAAGAAGATATTAACACCCTCTGCCACACTGCTAGTTCCTGGAACTTCAAACTTAACCCTCGCCCTACGGGGGGGGGGGGGGGGGTCCTAAAACGACCCCCTGATGTTTTTCTTGCATAACTTTTTAGACATGCGGCGCATCTTGCTGAAAATTTCAGTAGCTGTATACAACAATTATACGTATGCTGTAAAAAAAATCATTGAAATTGGTTGCGAAATTTGGGAAAAAAATGATGTTTGATGACGTCATGTTGGTGGAAAAACGATAAATGTTTGAAAAATCGTAAAAAACAGAGTTTTAAAGCAAATGGCAAACGCAATTAAGCAAAGATACAAAATGTCATTTTCTTTAAAATGGTAATCTCGAATTTTCAAAATTTTGGGTTTGACCCCAAAATAAAATAAAAAACAAAAATTGTTGTTGAAAAATCACCACAAAATCAAAATTTTCGAAGATGTTAAAAAACGGAATATATGTGAGAGAACTGACTATGGACAATACTCAAACCAAATTTCAAAGAAATATCTCTATTTTTGACTGAGTGATGGCTCCCTAAGTGTAAGAAATTCATGACGTCATTTTTTTAATCACTTTTTTGGACTTGTTTTGACCAGATACGAATAAATAATTACCTTTTCTGTATTTATAAGACAAAACTGGTCTAAGAACATGCCTTTTATTTACATTTATCAATTTCTCATTTTGAGGTTTTCTGACAGAGCAAAATCGCTGTTCTGGACGTGGTCGATCGAGGTCATTCACTTGACCTGGAAGGTCACTCGTTGACCCGAAACCTCAAAATTGCATACCGTTAGATTCCAAACATGACAGGCAACATGTTGGTTCTTACCGCGTTGCTCGATGTTGCTTGGTTTGGAAGTTAACAGGGGGTCTTTTTAGGACCCCCCCCCCCCTAGGGCGAAGGTGAAAAAAGCTCCCGTAGGGCGAGGGTTAATAGAAAGAAATGTGCTGTCATTCGCTTCCAGCGAAGAGGTCAAGATATTCCTCCGCCTATCTACTACATTGGCCAAAGTTTGATAAAGGTGGTCGCCTCACACTCTGATCAAGGAGTACTGATCGACTGAAGCTGGAAATTTCACCAACACATTCAGATTACAGCACACAAAAGCTGCCCGGGCTTAGCACATCATATTCTACAGTCTACTGTGTGTCGCTCCTTCGACTTTATGATGACAATATTTAGTTCACACATCCGCCCGATCTTAGAGTATTGCTTGTGCGTATGGTCCACTGAGTATGTCGGCCACCTACGCGTCCTCGAGGCGGTTCAGAGAAGATGGACTAAGCAAGTCCCGAATATGGCGCTCAGGAATATGGGGAACGCTTACGTGGACTAAACTACTTCTCCGTCCAGGGTAGGCTACTTCAACCCGACATGATCCAATGTTGGAAAATTTTCATGGCAAGTGCTCCATCGAACCAACAGATATTTTCACTCTGGCTCCACAGTCGCGAACTAGAGGACACAGGTTCAGGATCAGCCACGTTCGGACTGAAATGGACACTAGGAAAAGGTTTTTCAGTGTACGATGCATCTCGCCCTGGAACTCGCTCCCTGATCGTGTGGTCGAAGAAACAGGCTATAAAGCATTTAAAGTTGCACTCGCAGATGCTCTGGGTGATGCCCTATATGATTACCCTCCCTAGTCAAGAAGTCTCAACAAGGAAACGTACATAAACACCTAATCATCAATGCCAATATAAATATAAATACAAATTTTAAGCCATATAATGAAGCCCATACATATGCTCTCTTCCAACAAAAAGTCTTATGCATAAACCTTTCTCCTCACCCTATTCGTCCTCAACTCCGCCCCCAAGGTAGGCGCCCTTCTTACCAGGGGTTAGAAGCGCCTTGGGGATCCCATCCATTGGCCAAATCCCGTTTCCGCTATTATCCAAGTTCACCTGATGCCACAACACTTTTGCTCTAGTCAATTACATTTTTGTATTCATTTTTTTTATCTCTCATTGCATTTTTTTTTAACTCATGTACAACAATTTTTGTCTGAGCGGACGCCTTGTTCCTGCGCTCCTAGGCTCCTGAAGGGAGCCAGGCGCTAGGCGCGTCCAAGGGTTCCACCTATCATTGCCAATCTCCTTTACTGTCCTCATGAGATTGGGAAACCAACCAGGTAAGTGAACCAGGTAAGTGAGGAAATTCAGGGTTTGCTGTTTGTATAAGTGTTCGTGAACAGTTCATGAACAATGTTTGTCTGCTTGTTTATTTGATTGTTTACGAATTTAATTATCAAGGTCATCTGTTAACGACAAAATGGCTGTTCATGAACAGTTCACGAACGTTCATGAACTGTTCATGAACAAATATACATTACTTAGTTTTTTTAGTATTTGAGTTGACATTTCGCTGTCCCATCTTCAATTATTTGGAGCATGCTCACTATTTTGGTATGAAACGACTAAAATTAGTACTATTAATGTGGTTTCGGGCTCATAAAAATAGCAGCCAATCGTATTGCTTACGTTAGACCGGGTCAAATGCAAATTTGTCTAGTAAGTTGACGAGAAACCTCACGGGCGCTGCGCGCCCGCTCGGTAATGAAATAATTATTTGATACAAAGTACAAGTTTTCAAGGAGGCATGTATTGTGAAACTCAATCACCACGAGCGTCGAAACCAGGAGGACTGGGTAATGCACCCGTATTTTTAAGACTCAATCGATAGGCCTTTGATCGTAGCATGGGAATAATCGCCTTTAACCCTATTTGTAACAGGCTCCTGGCTACCCCTATTTGTAACAGGGAGGGGGTGGGGGGCGGCGGATTCCGCGCCTCCGGAGATCTCGGGATCTACCCGTCCGATTTTCAAAAATGAAACGGTGTTTGGTTCCCCTCAACACGATCTACATTCCTAAATAATAAAATAAATCTAAATTTTGGATAGGGGGGCAACAGGGGGGCAAAAACTACACATTTTAGTGGTATTTTTGATCCAACATAGCTTTCATGTTTATCGACCGATTTAAACACAACTAATAAGAATCGATAGAGATTGAATTGGAAATTGATATATGACGGTGACGTTTGAAAATTCAAAAATCATAGGCGTGTGCAGGTCACTCAATATGGGGGTGAAGTAAATGCGTGATAAAGCATTTTTTTTAAAACAAATGAAATGGTATGTGATTGTGACATTAGAAAAAACAGTTATACATCATATTTTTGCCATAGGCGGTACCAGGTTAGTGAAAAAGGGAGGTCAAATTGGAATCAAATATTAACTGCAGACAAGTTGCTTTCCAGCACTATAAATATGTTACTGATCGTAGATAGTTCCTTTTTGAATGTTGTACTTCATCATAGGCGTATTCAGGATCCAAACTGGGGTGGTGCAAGACCTTATGATAAGTATATTATCCGCTATTATGATACTAACTAGTCAACAGTGACTATTTCACTTACAACTTCAATTAACATTGCTTACCCCCCTTTTTACCCTACCTGGACTCGCCTATTATCTTATAATCGTTCGTAGAGTAGTCTGTGGTGCGTGTTTCATCTGAAAACTGCAGTATGTTATGTCATTGTACGCCCATGCCTCTTAGTTTCCTTGCAATAATATGACCCCCTTTCTTCCATTCCTGAGCGCGCCTCTGCAAACAATGACTTTATTCCCTTGTCTGGCCTCATATGTGCATATATCATTATAAGCTAAACGTCTATTGCGTCGTTATCGTTGGCATATCGTCATCACCATGCCAATCACCCCCCTTTTCATGCGCCTGAACACGCCCCTGAAACTCTATATGTAATAAATTATACAAATAATGGAAGCAGAAGCTATCTTTTACATCTTGATAGCTATAAATGCCCCTTACATCGCTCTATTGGCTTCCCGCCAAGCATTGAATACTTCCTGGAACCCCCCCCCCCCCTTTCAAGCCCCTGAAACCGCCTCTGCCATGCAATTTGTATGATATTTCATTAACATCAACTAATTTGTACTTGTTGCAATCACCGTAAACCGATGTAACTCCTTCATACTTGAGGCAGCTAGGAAGAAACCGTGAAGATCGCATTTCCGTATTATCGCCAAATGTCGCCTCCGAACCCACCCAAAACTGTGCCCTGGAACCGCCTCTGTTCAGGTTAAGAACTCAAAATTTTGACTCCAAATGCGGTATTCAATTCTATGAAAAGTCCCCAAATTTAATGGGCATGCTCCCAGCCGTTCTGGAGATATCTGCGAAAAACATGAGGGGGGGGGGGCGGAATCCGCCCCCCCCCCCTGTTACAAATAGGGTTAACCCTCGCCCTACGGGAGCTTTTTTCACCTTCGCCCTACGGGGGGGGGGGCTGACAGCCCCCTGTTAACTTCCAAACCAAGCAACTTAGAGCAATGCGGTAAGAACCAGCATGTTGTCTGTCATGAGAGGAATCTAACAGTATGCGATTTTTAGGTTTCAGGTCAACGGGTGACCTTCCAGGTCAACGGGTGACCTTCCAGGTCAAGTGAATGACCTTGGATTTACCACGTCCAGAACAGCGTTTTTGCTCTTCAGAAAACCTCAAAATTAGAAATTGATAAATGTAAATAAAAAGGCATGTTCCTAGACCAGTTTTGGCTCAGAAATACAAAAAAGGTAATTATTTGTTTGTAGCTTGTCAAAAAAATGTCAAAAAAAGTTATTTAAAAAATGAAAAAAAATGACGTCATCAGTTTCTTACACTTAGGAAGCCATCACTCCGTTCTGGAGATATCTGCGAAAAACATGAGGGGGGGGGGGCGGAATCCGCCCCCCCCCCCCAACCCTGTTACAAATAGGGTTAACCCTCGCCCTACGGGAGCTTTTTTCACCTTCGCCCTACGGGGGGGGGGGGGGCTGACAGCCACCTGTTAACTTCCAAACCAAGCAACTTAGAGCAATGCGGTAAGAACCAGCATGTTGTCTGTCATGAGAGGAATCTAACAGTATGCGATTTTTAGGTTTCAGGTCAACAGGTGACCTTCCAGGTCAACGGGTGACCTTCCAGGTCAAGTGAATGACCTTGGATTTACCACGTCCAGAACAGCGTTTTTGCTCTTCAGAAAACCTCAAAATTAGAAATTGATAAATGTAAATAAAAAGGCATGTTCCTAGACCAGTTTTGGCTCAGAAATACAAAAAAAGGTAATTATTTGTTTGTAGCTTGTCAAAAAAATGTCAAAAAAAGTTATTAAAAAAATGAAAAAAATGACGTCATCAGTTTCTTACACTTAGGAAGCCATCACTCAGTCAAAAATGAAGATATTGCTTTGAAATTTGGTATGGGTATTGCCCATACTCAGTTCTCTCACATATATTCCGGTTTTTCTAATATCTTCGAAAATTTTGATTTTGTGGGGATTTTTTTAAAAAACAGTATATTTTTATTTTAGGGGTTAAAAACCAAAAGGTTTGAAAATCAAAGATTGCCATTTTAAAGAGAATTCCAATTTGCATCTTTGGTGAATTGCGTTTGCAGTTTGCTTTAAAACTCTGTTTTCTACGATTTTTCCAATATTTATCATTTTTGTACCAACATGATGTCATCAAAACATTATTATCTCCAAAACTTCCTGACCAATTTCAATTATTTTTTACAGCCTACGTGTAATTGTTGTAAACTCAGCTACCACAAATTTCAGCAATGTGCACCCTATGTGTCAAAAGTTATTCAAGAAAAACCTCAGGGGGGGCTGTCGGGCCCCCCCTGTAGGACGAGGGTTAAGACGCTGACGTCCCACAGTTATTTGTATGTGGCGGAGTCACTGTCGACAACCGTGGGTCAGCCTACATCTGCTACACTGATGCGCTTGTCTAGTCTACCATGTTTGTGGAGGAACTTTAAACAGTTTTCTTATAATAAAAACACAACACAAATGTCTGTATCACTTTTAAATGAGCTTTCCTTGCCACAAAATAGGTGATCTATTAATTAATTTGAGTTGTTCATGAGACATGAACAGTTCATGAACGTTTGTGAACTGTTCGTTGTTTGTTTATTTATTTTAAGCTGATGACGTCATTTGTTCATGAACACATCTGTTCACGAACTGTTTGTGTGTTTATTAGGAAAAATAAACAAACAGCAAACCCTGAGGAAATTCAGTCCTCAGTCAGCAAATGCTGTTGGCCGGGGGAGGGGGAGGTATTTTCACGATCTCGTTTTATCTAGTATGGATTCACTTTTCAGACAAAAGCTGTTGACTGGAGAGGGGGGTCAGTCATAATCACGATGACATTTTATGATGTGATTGATCTCTGATCTGTGATATGATTTGTGAATCAGTAAATTGTTACTTCTGCCCCAAAAAGTCAAAAGCTGCCCTAAAATTCCCAAAGCTGCCCCTAAATTTACAATTCTGCCCCTAAATTTAAAAACTGCCCCAAATTTCCAAACCTGCCCCAAATTTTCAAAAGCTGCCCCAATTTTGATGTGTTGGTGCCAACCCTGCCCCGATGAGATCTCGTCAAAACTTGCCACGTTTTGCATACTGGGCGAGACAGGCCTGAACGAAGGATGGGTGGTGAAGCTGGCCTGATGACATCGCTGGGAGGATGGCTCAAGAGGGTCTGGGTAATACTTTAGTAACATACCTCCCCAGTGTATCATAGTCTTGAGGTACCTATTAGAAGAATTAGTCAGCTGACAGAAATATTTGATTGCAGAGTGAAAATGCATGCAAATAATTTAGTGAGCCAGTGATTGATGTGCAAGGTCACATTGTGGTGGTGGCCGTTGCGCTGCTGACCTTCAGTCTCAAATAAATACAAGTCCTGCGCTCCACCAGGAAAGGAGGTTTAGTGAGTGTGATAGGGTTTAGTGAGCATAATTTTCACTCTGCAATAGAATATACTGTCAGCTGACTAATTTGTCTTCCAATAAGTACTCTGTAGGTCATGCACATCAGAGTGCTAAAGATCAAGATGACTGGGTTTATAGGTAATGCTGGTGCACGGGAGTCTGTTGTTAACTCATTACAGCAATTAAAGTGGCGAATCTACGATTCCATAAACATCCAAATCCAATTTCCACTTTCTGAAATCTAACTACAAAACTGAAATCGCAACACCTCATCTGTTGTGCTAAGTCAATGAAAATCGAACTGACAACTCAAACTTGAGCGTCTATTAAACCAAACCCATTTGATGACAATTAAATGAGCCATGTAGGACATGCACAGTTCGCTGAAGAAAAAAACGTATGAAATGCTTACAATATTCTACGATATTTACATAATATTGAAACCAGACACCTGACACACGGCAAAAAAAGCGGCTATAGTACGGTAGATAAAATACGGGTATAGCAGGGGTGTCATCCCTGGATTCCTCATGTATCGGCTGCCGAGCGGCAAAGATTAGCAATGACGTCATTGGTGCTCTGGTCCAGTCGTGGTCAGCCCCGTCACCACAGCTGCGCTGTCAAGCGTTTTGCGGTCTTTTGACGGGTGTTGACGAGAGCTGCAATTTGAATTCGTCGTCGTTAGATAAGTAAGTTATGTTGCATGTCTATATTTTTTTAAAGCATATCTTGAGCATTAAGCCAAAACAATGCCGTCTCACCCCCCCCCCCCCGTATGGCCGTCTCACCCCTCAGCCAGACCAGAGCAGCGTATGGCCGTCTTCGCTCCTCAGCCAGACCCGGGCAGCTTACGGCCGTCTCGCCCCTCAGCCGGGCCGGGGCAGCGTATGTCCGTCTCATCCCTCAGTCGGACCGGGGCAGCGAACGGCCGTCTCACCCCTCAGCAGGACCGGGGCAGCGTACGGCCGTCTCGCCCCTCAGCCGGACCGGTTCAGCATATGGCCGTCTCGCCACTCAGACAGACCGGGGCAGCGTGTGGCCGTCTCGCCCCTCAGCCGGACCGGTGCAGCGTATGTCCGTCTCGCTCCTCAGCCAGACCGGGGCAGCGTATAGCCGTTTCACCCTTCAGGCAGACCGGGGCAGCGTATGGCCGTCTCACCCCTCAGTCAGACCGGTGCAGCGTATGGCCGTCTCGCTCCTCAACTAGACCGGGGAAGCGTTCGGCATGTGCAGGGGCTCTTCTTACCAGCCCAGAGGTCCTTTCGGTCTGGTCAGGGGCCCCTCCGATCTGCACAAGGGCCCTTTGGACTTTCCAGGAGCCCTCTGGTCTCTCCAGGCCCCATGGGCCCTCCAGCCTTATAAGGGGCCGTTCCAACCTGGCAAGGGACTGCGCCCTCTTGTGTTCAAAGGGGCCCTTCGGCCTGTCCAGAGGTCCTTCCGACCTGGCCAGGGACTGCACTGGCTGCTTTGTCGCCCTGCCGACATACTCAGGGGCCCCTCCAACCTGCCCAGGTGCCCCTCCAGTCTGGCTAGGAACTCATCTGGCATGTTCAATGGCCCTTCCGAACGGCCAGGGACCCTTTCGGTCTGACTTGCCCAGGAGCCCCTCCGATCTGCCCAGCGAATCTTCTGGCCAAACTGCGCTGGCTGCTTTGTCGCCCTGTCAACATGTTCAAGGGGCCCTCCGACCCGCCCTGGGACCCCTCCGTGCTGGATGGGCGTCAATTCGGCATGTGCAGGGGCCCTTCTTACCAGCCCAGAGGTCCTTTCGGTCTGGTCAGGGGCCCCTCCGATCTGCACAGGGGCCCTTTGGACTTTCCAGGAGCCCGCTGGTCTCTCCAGGCCCCATGGGCCCTCCAGCCTTATAAGGGGCCGTTCCAACCTGGCAAGGGACTGCGCCCTCTTGTGTTCGAGGGGCCCTTCGGCCTGTCCAGAGGTCCTTCCGACCTGGCCAGGGACTGCACTGGCTACTTTGTCACCTTGCGACATGCTTCCAGGGCCCTCCGACCTGCCCTCTGTGCAGACTATGGGCCCATTCGACGTGTTCAGGGGCCCTCTGATCCACTCATGGGCCCTTTCAGTCTGGTCAGGGGCCCCTCTAACATGCACAGGGCTCTTGTGAACGTCCAAGGGGCCCTCTGATCTTTCAGAGGGCCCTGGTGGCCCTAAAGGGCCTCTGAAGTGCTCTAAACTCTCTAAAGACCACGCTCCGCATGGTAAAGAGCCAATGAAACTGCGCTTTGCGCGGTCCCGTCGGCCCTTTTCGGCGCGCTGCGCGCACCGAAAAGGGCCCTCGTGCGCCGAAAAAGGCCCTCCTGGCCTCATGGGGGGGGGGGGGGGGGGGCTGCACCCGCCGCCCCCTTGGCTAAGTGCCTGCCAGGGGCCCCTCCAGTCTGGCTAGGAACTCATCCGGTATGTTCAAGGGCCCTTCCGACCGGGCCAGGGACCCTTTCGGTCTAGCCAGCGGCCCCTCTGACTTGCCCAGGAGCCCCTCTGATCTGCGCAGCAACTCTTCTGGTTGGACTACACTGGCTGCTTTGTCGCCTTGCGACATGCTCCGAGAGCCCTCCGACAAGCCCTGGGGCCCCTCCGAGCTGACTAGGGGCCCATTTGGCATGTTCAGGGGCCCTTCTGACCCACCTAGGGGCCCTTTCAGTCTGATCAGGGGCCCCTCTGACCTACACAGGGGCCCTTTTCACTTCTCAGGGGCCCTCTGGTCTGTCCAGGAGCACTCCAACCTGTTCAGAGACCCTTATGGCCTGGCAATGGACTGCGCTGGCTGCCTTATCGCCCTGCCGACATGCTCAGATGCCTATCGATCTGCCCAAGGGCCCCTCTGTACTGTCCAGGGGGCCCATTCGACGTGTTCAGGCCAGGCACGTAGCCAGGATTTCGTCCAGGGGGGGGGGGGGGGGGGCGGCGCCTCGAAAGGGCCCCTTCCCGAGCGTTGACAGGGCCCTTCCCAAGCGTTGAAAGGCCCCCCCCCCCAAAAAAAAAAGCATGAAAAGGCACGTTACAAGGCTGGAAAATGCAGTATGGCAGGTATGGCATGGGCCATACCAACGTTTAGGAGCTGGAGTTAGCAAACTGCCACATCAACTTTGGAACCAGCGACACGAATTTGGAATCAGCTATACCAACTTTAAAAAAATTAAGATCAAGACCTGGAACTCTTAAAGAAATTGCGCCGCGGAGCGGCGCGAAAATTTTGAGTATTATGCCCTGGGTTGCTTTCTCATCAATGCGTCGCATTGAGTATGGTGCGGACCTCTAAAATTGCTATATTGTGCGTTTAAAAGTGCGGGGAAAAGGTGCTAAAATGAACTATTTTGCCCAATAATATAGAAAGTAGCAACATAACACATAAATGCGCCGAAAAACTGACCGATTTTTTTCCTAACCCGCATATAATTGAATTTGTAGTTAAATTGCGCCGCGGAGCGGCGCGAAAATGTTGAGTTTGATTCCCTGTACAACTGTATTCTTACTGTTGAAAGGCCCAAGGTCCCTTCAGATCGAATAGGGGCCCCTCTGACCTTTTCTACGCCTTTCCGACCTGTTCAGGGACTCATCTGGGATCCGCGAAGCGAAAAGACATGATGTGGAGTGGGTGATATATATATATATATATAATACAAAGAGTACTACAGGAAAAAAATAACTCTACTCTACAGGAAAAAATAAAATCGGATCTTTCGGGTATATTGTAGCACCCTGACGAAGGGTGTTACAACATACGCGAAAGCTCCGCTTTTAATATTTGTATTGTGGAGTAAGTCCTCTTTGTATTTAATCTTCATCTGCGATCTCTACGTGCTTTGACTCTTCCGGTCTCACCAGAGACTCCTCTGACCTTCCAAGAAGCCCCTCTTGTGTGTCAAGGGGCCCATTCGGCCTGTTCCGAGGTCCTTCCGACCTGGCCAGGGACTGTACTGGCTGCTATGTCGCCCTGCCGACATGCTCAGGGGCAGGGGCAGCGGATTGCGGGGCGCAGGGTACCCAAAATCCCCCCTCAAATGAAAATCCTGGGGAGGGGAAGGGTCATGTTGCCCCAGATTAAGCAGGCTAAAATCTGGGGGCGGGGGGGGGCAAAACTACCCTTTGCCCCCAGGATTTTCGACTGGGGGGAATTTTGGGTACCCTGCCCCCGCAATCCGCCGCCCCTGCTCAGGGGCCCCTCCGACCTGCCCAGGGGCCCCTCCAGTCTGGCTAGGAACTCATCTGGCATGTTCAAGGGCCTTCCGACCGGCCCAGGGACCCTTTCGGTCTAGCCAGGGGCCCCTCTGACTTGCCCAGGAGCCCCTCCGATCGGCCCAGCGACTCTTCTGGTCGGCCTGCGCTGGCTGCTTTGTCGCCCTTGCCGACATGCTCAAGGGGCCCTCCGACCTGCCCTGGAGCCCCTCCGTGCTGGCCAGGGTCCACTTCGGCATGTTCAGGGGCCCTTCTTACCCACCCAGGGGTCCTTTCGGTCTGATAAGGGGCCCCTCCGATCTGCGCAGGGGCCCTTTTAACTTTCCAGGGGCCCTCTGGTCTCTCCAGGGGCCCTTCAACCTTATTAGGGGCCCTTCCGACCTAGAAAGGGACTGCGCTGGCTGTTTTGTCGCCTTGCGACATGCTCCGAGGGCCCTCCGACCTGCCCTGGGCCCCTCCCTGCTGGCTAGGGGCTCATTCGGCATGTTCAGGGGCCCTTCTGACCCACCTAGGGGCCCTTTCGGTCTGGTCAGGGCCCCTCTGACCTGCACAGGGGCCCTCTTAACTTCCCAGGGGCCCTCTTAACTTCCCAGGGGCCCTCTGGTCTGTCCAGGGGCCCTCCAACCTGCTCAGGGGCCCTTATGACCTGGCAAAGGACTGCGCTGTCCGCTTTGTCGCCCTGTCGACATGCTCAGGGGCCTCTCAACCTGCCCAGGGGCCCACCTGTGCTAGCTAGGGGCCCATTCGACGTGTTCAGGGGGCCCATTCGACGTGCTCAGGGGGCCCTCTGACCCGCTCAGGGGCCCTTTCGGTCTTGCCAGGGGCCCCTCTGACATGCACAGGGCTCTTTTGAACGTCCAATGGGCCCTCTGGTCTTTCAGAGGGCCCTGGTGGCCATAAAGGGCCTCTGAAGTCCGCTAAACTTTCTAAAGACCACGCTTCGTGTAGTAAAGAGCCTATGATACCGCGCTTCGCGCGGTCTCGACGGCCCTTTTCGGCGCGCGCAGCGCGCCGAAAAGGGCCCTCCTGGCCTCCAGGGGGGGGGGGGGGGGCGCTCCCGCCACCCCCTTGGCTATGTGCCTGATCTCAGATGACATCAAAACGTCCCGAAGGTGGAACGACGAGCACCGTTCAGGGACGCATATTCGCGCGCCATATCCCGATCAGGAACCTCTCGCGTCTCCTGATGGACATGGCACTTGGCAGACTGCCACAGAGTTGAGCTTGCGCGGCTTCATCGCGCCCCGAGACAGTCTGAGAGAACATTCAGCTCGTCCGCCCGCCAGGCTGGCCGAAAAGAGCCCAGCTGGCGGTTGGAGGGGCAGCTGCCCCTCCTGCCCCCCCCCCCCCCCCCCCCCCCCTGTGGCGCCGGCCCTGCATATAGGCCTCTCACTGCTTGGATATAAGGTATGTCAAGATGGTATGTGGAGTTCGGTGAATGGTGGACATTAGGACAGGGTCTCCCACGACAGAGCCTACCGGAGTATGTCCCGACAGATGATCCGTCACGGCGTCCCTTCCCCATATCGGTTCCCATGATCCGCCCCCAAAATCATCCTGGTCCCAACCCCAACACATACAATCCCACCGCTATCTCCCCGATCTTAACAGGTTCCTCACCTATAATTAATCGCAGAGCGTCAATTCTCCCACAGGTCCTTAACTTAACCCTATTTGTAACAGGCTCCTGGCTACCCCTTGTAACAGGGGGGGGCGGAATCCGCCCCCCCCCCCCTGTTACAAATAGGGGTAGCCAGGAGCCTGTTACAAATAGGGTTAAGTTAAGGACCTGTGGGAGAATTGACGCTCTGCGATTAATTATAGGTCCGATTTTCAAAAATGAAACGGCGTTTGGTTCCTCTCAACAGGATCAACATTTCTAAAAAAAAACGAAATTTGTAATGGGGGGGGGGGGGGCAACAATGGGGGGAAAAACTACAAATTTGAGTGGTATATGTGATCCAACACAGCTGTCATGTTTATCAACCGATTTTAACACAACCAATGGGAATCGATAGAGATTGAATTGGAGATTGATATACGGCGATGACTTTCGAAAATTCAAAAATCATAGGCGTGTGCAGGTCAGGCACGTAGCCAGGATTTCGTCCAGGGGGGGGGGGGGGGGCGGCGCCTCGAAAGGGTCCCTTCCCGAGCGTTGAAAGGGCCCCTTCCCAAGCATTGAAAGGCCCCCCCCCCCCAAAAAAAAAAAACGGATGAAAAGGCACGCTACAAGGCTGGAAAATGCAGTATGGCAGGCATGGCATGGGCCATACCAACGTTTAGGAGCTGGAGTTAGCAAACTGCTACATCAACTTTTGAACCAGCGACACGAATTTGGAATCAGCTATACCAACTTGGAATATTTTTTAAGCTCAAGACCTGGAACTGCGGGGCAAAAGTGCTAAAGTGAACTATTTTGCCCAATAATATAGGAAAGTAGCAACATAACACATAAATGCGCCGATAAACTGATCATTTTTTTTCCTCCTAACCCGCATATAATTGAATTTGAAGTTAAATTGCGCCGCGGAGCGGCGCGAAAATTTTGAGTTGTATTCCCTGTACAACTGTATTCTTACTGTTGAAAGGCACAAGGTCCCTTCAGATCGTCTAGGGGCACCTCTGACCTTTTCTACGCCCTTCCGACCTGTTCAGGGACTCATCTGGGATCCGCGAAGCGAAAAGACATGATGTGGAGTGGGTGATATATATATATATAATACAAAGAGGGCTTACTCTGCATGAACAAGTACATTCGCATCTTTCGGGTATATTGTAGCACCCTGACGAAGGGTGTTACAATATACCCGAAAGCTCCGCTTTTAATATTTGTATTGTGGAGTAAGTCCTCTTTGTATTTAATCTTCATCTGGGATCTCAACGTGCTTTGACCCTTCCGGTCTCACCAGAGACTCCTCTGACCTTCCAAGAAGCCCCTCTTGTGTGTCAAGGGGCCCATTCGGCCTGTTCAGAGGTCCTTCCGACCTGGTCAGGGATTGCACTGGCTGCTTTGTCGCCCTGCCAACATGCTCAGGGGCAGGGGCGGCGGATTGCGGGGCGCAGGGTACCCAAAATCCCCCCCTTTAAATGAAAATCCTGGGGAGGGGAAGGGTCATGGTTGCCCCCAGATTGAGCAGGCTAAAATCTGGGGGAACTACCCTTTGACCACCAGGATTTTCGATTGGGGGGAATTTTGGGAACCCTTCCCCCGCAATCAGCCGCCCCTGCTCAGGGGCCCTTCCGACCTGCCCAGGGGCCCCTCCAGTCTGGCTAGGAACTCATCCGGCATGTTCAAGGGGCCTTCCGACCGGCCCAGGGACCCTTTCGGTCTCTGACTTGCCCAGGAGCCACTCCGATCGGCCCAGTGACTCTTCTGGTCGGCCTGCGCTGGCTGCTTTGTCGCCCTGTCGACATGCTCAAGGGGCCCTCCGACCTGCCCTGGAGCCCTTCCGTACTGGCCAGGGGCCCTTCTTACCCGCCCAGGGGTCCTTTCGGTCTGGTCAGGGGCCCCTCCGATCTGCCCAGGGGCCCTTTTAACTTTACAGGGCCCTCTGGTCTCTCCAGGGGCCCTTTAAACTTCTAAGGGGCCCTTCCGACCTAGCAAGGGACTGCGCTGGCTGTTTTGTCGCCTTGCGACATACTCCGAGGGCCCTCCGACCTGCCCTGGGGCCCCTCCGTGCTGGCTAGGGGTTCATTCGGCATGTTCAGGGGCCCTTCTGACCCACCTAGGGGCCTTTTCGGTGTGGTCAGGGCCCCTCTGACCTGCACAGGGGCCCTCTTAACTTCCCAGGGGCCCTCTGGTCTGTCCAGGGGCCCTCCAACCTGCTCAGGGGCCCTATGACCTGGCAAAGGACTGCGCTGGCCGCTTTGTCGCCCTGTCGACATTCTCAGGGGCCTCTCAACCTGCCCAGAGGCCCCTCTATGCTGGCTAGGGGCCCATTCGACGTGTTCAGGGGGCCCATTCGACGTGCTCAGGGGGCCCTCTGACCCGCGCAGGGGCCCTTTCGGTCTGGCCAGGGGCCCCTCTGACATGCACAGGGCTCTTTTTAACGTCCAAGGGGCCCTCTGGTCTTTCAGAGAGGGCCCTGGTGGCCCTAAAGGGCCTCTGAAGTCCTCTAAACTCTCTAAAGACCACGCTTCGTTTAGTAAAGAGCCTATGATACCGCGCTTCGCGCGGTCTCGTCGGGCCTTTCCGGCGCGCTACGCGCGCCGAAAAGGGCCCTCGTGCGCCAAAAAGGGCCCTCCTGGCCTCCAGGGGGGGGGGGGGGGGGGGGGGGGGGGGGGGGGCGCCCCCGCCGCCCTCCCCTTGGCTACGTGCCTGGTGCAGGTCACTCAATATGGGGTGAAGTAAATGTGGAATAGAACTATTTTTTCATGTTTTTTAAATAAATGAAATGGTATGTTATTGTGACATTAGACAAAACAGTTATAAATCTTCTTTTTTTGCCATAGGCGGTACCAGGTTAGTGAAAAAGGGAGGTCAAATAGGACAAAAAAATATTAACCGCTGGCATGTTGCTACCCAGCACTATAAATAAGTTACTGATCGTAGATAGTTCCTTTTTGCATATCGTACTTCATCATAGGCGCATCCAGGATCCAAACTGGGGAGCCGCAAGACCTTTTGATAAGTATATTATCCGCTATTATGATACTAACTAATCAACAGTGACTATATCATTTACAACTTCAATTCACATTGCTTACCCCCTTTTACCCTACCTGGACTCGCCTATTATCTCATAATCGTTCGTAGAGTACCATGATAAGTAGATATTTTAGAAAATTAGGGATAATTAAGGTGTATTTAGTATTCAGTTTATTTAAGGATTAGATATTTAGTCTAGTATTAGGTGCACTCATAGCTGATTTGTGTTACTAGCTTTACCTAGATCTAGTTAAGGTTTAGAAGAAGAAGAAGAAGAAAAAAAAAAGTTAAGTTAAGTTAGTAAAGTATTGAAAAGTGCATAGTACCTAAGTTATATACCCAAGTTACTAGTGTATTCAAATGAGCATGACTAGGATGCAGGCGAAGGTAGCAGAGCTAGAGGCCCTCCAGGCTAGAGTAGCGGAGCTTGAGGCGCAGTTAAGTAAGTGTAGGTGTAGAGATGAGCCGCAAGAGGGTGTAGCTCCTGACCAAGGAACGTATGCGCAGATTGTGGTTAGGGGGTCAGAAAAGGAGCCTACAGGATCAGGGACCAGTGGTAGTTCTGATAGGGGCATAAGGGAGGAGGATAAGGCAAAGGTGGATAGTGCGGCTGGGGTTTGGAAGTGTGTTGGAGGGTCACGTTTCTGGAGACCCAACATTGTGGAAAGTAATGCTAGGGCCACAGACAGTAAGGATGAGGAGGGGTGCTGGGTAATGGAGGGTGGTAGCAGAATCTGGAGGAGGAAGAGGGAAGGGGATCAGGAGGGATGGACAAAAGTTCAGGGTAGAGTCAGGCAGTACAGCCCCAGGGAACATCAGCAGGTTACACTAGCAAATAGGTTCAGTGCGTTAGAGTCAGCAGCTGAAAGTGACAAGGTACAGATTCAGCATTTAGTGGTTGGGGACTCAAGGGTAAGGCCGTTAAGGCGAACATTCTGTGGGAAGAGGGACAAATGTATAGTTAAACCGGGGGCAAAAGTAGTTGATATGGGCCCTGTCATTGAGGCAGAACTGGGTAGGAGTAGCCCGGAGACAGTTATAATACAGGTGGGGGTGAACAACATAGGACCTAGGCAGAGTGTGAGAATAGTAGCGGAGTACCGGAGCCTGCTGCAGAGGTTGAAGGAGTCCAGGAAACCAGTCATTGTGACTGGCATCCTCCCTCGCTGTGGAGCCAGTGAGGAGTGGTACTCGAGAGCTCTGTCTGTGAACAGCTCAGTTCAGAACTTATGTTCAGCTATGGGGCTTAGTTATGTAGACTTATGGGATCAGTTCTATGAGTGGCATAGGTACTATATGAAGGATGGGCTTCACTTATCGGATGAGGGGGCAAGGGCTTTGGGAGATGCCTACAGAAGTGTCATTCAGGGAAACTAGGTAGGAGGGGGGGGGGGGGGGGGGGGTTCAGGGACGCTAGTACTAGGGCATCAAGAAGTAAGCATTGGTAGAAGTTCATGTCAGAATAGGACAGTAGATCATAATTCCCTCAGAATTAGTAGAGTCAGCTCAAAGTATAAGATCACATGTGTGTTGCTGAATGCCCAAAGTATTAGGTCTAAATTTGATGAGTTTGAGTGTCATGTTGCCCTTGAAAAGCCTGATATCATTTGTGTAACCGAGACATGGGTTAGTGAGGGGTATAATAGGGATAGGCTACAGGATTTCGAGTTACAAGGGTATAACATGTTCTCATACTGCAGAGAATCACGGCAGGGAGGTGGAGTGTTTGTATATGTAAATAGCTTGTACTGCACTACTAGAGTTGATGATTCTAGTAAAGTAAAAGAAGTAGAATCAATCTGGCTTGACATTAAAATTGGTACAGGAAACAGAGGAAGGTTGAGGATAGGTGCATTTTACAGACCAGGGAATCTTCCAAGGAACTCCCAAGCTGAAACAGACCAAGATATTTGTGAGGAAATACGTAGGAACTTTCGGGCTCAGTGTCTTATTATGGGAGATTTTAACTTCAGAGGATACGAAAGTATAGCAGAGGAAACAAATGAGTGTAGGTTGTATAGGCAAATCTTTGAAGAGGAGCTTTTCATGCATCAGTTTGTAACAGAGCCAACCAGACATTGCTCCATTCTAGACCTTGTATTCTCAGACAACAGTGATCTAGTTAGTGACATAAGTATTTGTGCAGGTCTAGGAACCAGTGATCACAATATGGTTAAATTCAATATCTCATCAGAAATGAGGCCCAAAGATAACCTTATTATGGTTCCAAACTTCAGCCGGGCTGATTTTGATGGTATTAGAAATGACCTCGCACAGATAAAATGGAACGTTGAGTTGGCAGGTTTAGATACATGTGAGGCCTGGAATGTTTTCAAAGCTAGATTAAGCCAAATTCAAAATCGGCATATACCCCTCAGGCACAAACGTAACAGAACCAAGGGCAATCCAGTTTGGCTTACCCCAGAAGTAAGGAGTGCTATACAAGCTAAAAGAAGTGCATTTGGCATTTTGAAGGGATCTTCACTAGATATAAATCAGAAGGCCTACCAGAATGCAAGAAATTCAGTTAAGAAAAAGGTCAGAGCAGCTAAAAGGGAAAAGGAACTTGATTTAGCTAGACATTGTAATGCAGATAGTAAGAAGTTCTTCAGTTTTTATAAGTTAAGTACAGTTTCCAAAAATATAGGTCCATTTAAGGTAGATGATGTGTTAGTTAGCAAGGACAGTGAAATGGTTGAAGTGCTTAATGATCAGTTTCAATCTGTCTTTACTATCGAGGACCAGAGTAGTATTGCAGCACTTCAGCCTGAGCTAGAGACAGAGGAGACTATAGGAGAGCTAGGTGGCATAAGTAGTGAACTTGTTCTAGAATATCTAAAGAAAGTAAGGCCTAACAAGGCAGAAGGACCTGATGAAATCCATGCTAGACTTTTAAGAGAATCTGAAAGGGAGTTGTCGGTTCCATTAGCCATAATATTTTCTAAATCACTTGCAGATAGTAAAATTCCACTTGATTGGAAAAGAGCAAATGTTGTTCCTATTCATAAAAAGGGAGATAGAAGTAAAGAGGAAAACTATAGACCAGTTAGTCTGACCTCATTAGTCTGCAAGGTGCTTGAATCAATCATCAAAGATAAGATTGTTGAATTCTTGGAGCAAAATGAACTCATCAAAGATACACAGCATGGCTTTAGGAAGGGCCGTTCTTGTTTAACTAATCTTCTGGAGTTTTTGGATGTTGCAACAGATAGCGTTGATCAGGGTAAACAGCTAGATGTAGCTTTTCTTGATTTCAGTAAAGCATTTGACAAAGTCCCCCATACAAGACTGGGGTTGCAACTTAAAATTCATGGGATCAGGGGCAAGATTCTGGATTGGATAGAAACGTGGCTTTCAGGACGCCAGCAAAGGGTTATATTGAATGGGTGCCAATCACAATGGAAGGAGGTTCTCAGTGGGGTTCCACAGGGCTCAGTCCTGGGCCCATTGCTTTTTATAATATTTGTGAATGCAATTGAGAACAGTATAGACAGCAAAGTCTTGAAATTTGCAGACGATCTAAAAGTTGTCAGGATTATTAGAGGAAAACATGATCAGGATGTTTTTCAATCAGATCTGGACAAGCTAGTTGAGTGGTCTGAAGCATGGCAGATGAAATTCAATTTGAGTAAATGTAAGATTATGCACGCTGGACGGGTTAGCAGTAAACATAGGTATGAAATGGGTGGGCAGAAAATGGAGCAGATTGAAAAGGAAAGAGATTTAGGTGTCGTGGTAAACAATAGACTATCAGCGTCAGACCAGGTTGTAGAAGCTAGGAAAAAGGCACTTAGAATGCTAGGGGCCATTAACAGAAATGTTTCCTACAAGAGTGAAAAGGTAATAACAAAACTGTATTGTGCATACGTTAGACCACATTTGGAGTATTGTGTACAAGCCTGGTCTCCAACATATGAGAAAGATTGCTGGTTGTTAGAAAGAGTTCAAAAAAGGGCAACAAAAATGATTAATTGTCTTGGTAGTTTACCTTATGAAGATAGATTAAGGAAATTGGGTATGTTTTCACTTAGATATAGAAGGCTAAGAGGAGATCTAATTGAAGTCTTCAAATTTGTAAATAGTCAGCATTCTGGATATTTAAAGGGTATGTTTGAGTTCAATAGGGAAAATCGAGGTAGAGGTCATCAGCATAAACTCATTATGAAACAAAGTAGGACTAGGCTACGACAGTCATTTTTCAGTAGAAGGGTTGTAGGACATTGGAATATGCTACCAGGGGATGTCGCTGATGCAGTGACACTTGCTTCCTTCAAAATTAGATTAGATAAATACTTTACAGAGAAGGGATTAGTTCATAAATACTCGTGGGATTAGCCTTCTTTTATGCAGGTAGAGTAAGGTGATTTGAAGGGGCGAGACTGGTGGAGGGGGGGGGGATGGGGGGGGGGGGGGGTGCAACCTCGGATGGGCCCAAGAGGCTCTTTGTTGCACTTTTCTTTTATGTCTTTGTCTTTATGTCTTTATGGTGCGTGTTTCATCCGAAAACTGCAGTATGTTATGTCATTGTAGGCCCATGCATCTTAGTTTCCTTGCAATAATATGACCCCCTTTCTTCCATTCCTGAGCGCGCCTCTGCAACAAAAAACAATTCTCTCCTGGCCTTATATGTTCATATATCATTATACGTTAACCGTCTATTGCGCCGTAATCGCTGGCATATCGTCATCACCATGCCAGACACCCCCTTTTCATGTGCTTGAAAACGCCCCTGCAACTCTATGTAATACATTATAATACATTATGAAAATAATGGAAGGAAAAACCATCTTTTACATCTTGATAGCTATAAATGCTCCTTACATCGCTCTATTGGCTTCCCGCCAAGCATTGATTACTTCCTGGAACCCCTCCCCCGCCCCCTTTTCAAGCCCCTGAAACCGCCTCTGCCATTCAACTTTTATGATATTTCATTAACATCAACTAATTTGCACTTGTTGCAATCACCGTAAACCGATGTAACTCCTTCATACTTGAGGCAGTTAGGAAGAAACCGCGAAGATCGCATTTCCGTATTATCGCCAAATGTTGCCGCCGAACCCTCCCAAAACCGTGCCCTGGAACCGCCTCTGTTCAGATTAAGAACTCAAATTTTTTACTCCAAGTGCGGAATTCAATTATAGGAAAAGTCCCCAAATTTCATGAGCCTGCTTCCAGCCGTTCTGGAGATATCTGCGAAAAACATGAGGGAGGGGGGGGGGGGCGGAATCCGCCCCCCCCCCCTGTTACAAATAGGGTTAATTGAATATTCTGGCATAGTCATTGATTCTCACTCCCATTTATCTTCCTTTCAAACACTCATCCAAATGCACGGGCTGACGCCCCGGTATCTCCCTCTTCCGTCTACTGCCCTCCCGTGGTGCTATTAATTACGGGTGAGAGACCTTGATCGGGTGGGGTTCCACGCTTTTTCCTGTAATCCTCCCGATAATTTCCTCCTTCGCCGTCCCGCCATGTGATGTAGTTTCCGGCCCGTTCACCCCTCCATGGGCCGCGGCTCCGCTCTCTTACCCCAGAACATCTCGTCTTACTGCACCGTGTAACAACCTATTAAAATTCCGCGGTCGCGCGACCAGGCTACTTGACTAAATCGAGGCCGCTTTCGCACGCCGGCTTATTGCAATCGCCTGGCCGATAGCGATGAACATACCCAGTCGCCTCGCCGTGCCCCACTGATTCTACGCTTCCGCACGTCATGGTGCCTCCGCGACATCATTCCCCGGTCGCCCGGTACGACCTGGGGAATTACATGATGGACATAAGACCTAAAAAAAATATTCGAGCAGTGGGAGGACAAGTATGGCGTATTGCGGCACAAACAACATAAGATGGGAGATAAGATACAACAATAATCATTCTCATCCGGCTTACCTCGCAAGCCCTCCTCGATGGACATAAATCTCCCTTTCTCGGGCGGCACCAATCCACGCCCACTCACCGCACATACCAACACCTGGTCTCAGCATCGGGCGGCACGAATCCACACCCATCACCGCACCACTCAGGGGGGTTTCACCTGTGTTGTGGGCCGTAGGGAAGCCCGATTTGCTAGCCGCGACCCTTGAGTGACGTCACTGGGCGTCACTTGGACCGAGCGCCGGGAGTCTCAAAACGTAAACAAAACGGCGGCCATTCGTAAGATTGTGGTAATCTGGGTAGGGTTTGGCTAGGACTTTGGGCGATGTTTTATTTAGGTGCTGTTTTTTTAATGTGATCCTGAAAGTTACTTATATCTAATAGGAATGATTCAACAGTAATTTAACGATCCTGGCTCCCGGAACTTAACTTTGATGGTGCCTTTTGACAAAACTAGTTTAGGTGCCTCCCGAACCGAAGACTAATGTGATGTGGATCAGGATGTGAGAGATTGGTACATTTCTCACCATGGTTCGACTTATCTTAATGTTTGACCATACTTTAACTTTTCACAAGATGCACTCACTGGTTTATATATATAATACCTGGCCAATGCTTTCTGTTCAATTTCTGTACAATCTATAGGTATCTACCAGATTGGTTTCCCAGTCTTATGAAGACAATAGGTAGGTAGGGTTAAGGGTACTAGCTGTGATGGATGGAAAGTGGAAACCCTTGAATGGATACTTGATAGTAGGTTGTTTACCCTTAAGATATTGATAATTATGGTTGTGTCTAGTGTATCTAAATCGTAATTGTGGATGCATTTTTTTGTCCCTTTTCAGATTACACCACAGTCCACAAGTTAAACATGGCGTCACATTGTGCTATGTCAACCTGTGGATCGTGGGCTGGCAAGAAGCATAAGCGCAAGGCCGCTGCGCTACCGCATACAGACCGCTGTCCTGGGGTCTTCTTCCGCCGCCCTGCCGCTGCTCTGTCGCTGCCATGGCGTCGTCTTCCGCCGCCCCGCCACTGTCCTTCCGTAGCCCGGCCGCCGCCGCTGGCGAGAGTGAGCGGACGTCTTCGCAAAGGAGGCCAGCGCCCTCCTCCAACAATACACGCCCATCGACGTCGCCACCACCCAGAAGGCCGTCTCCCGATCCGCCACCTCCACCTGGCAGCGATCATGGCCTGGCGGGAGGTACAAGGATGATGAAACCCGCCAGCGGGGTCCTTTCCGGCAGCTCCGGGCGGCGACGGCGACCGTCTCGCTACGGTGGACATCCGGCAGCTCCGAGCCGGGCACTGGAGCGGCTCGGAGCAGTACCTCCACCGGATCGGCCGCCGACCTAGGCTCGGCTGAGGGCAGTGCAGCGCCGAGGGATGTCCCGCCGCCCTGTGCCGGCTATGCAGAGAAGAGGCTGACACACCGCGGCACGTGCTGCAGCGGTGCCCCGCCCTGGTCAGAGCTCGCCTCCGGCACCTGGGCGTCATCCACCCGGACCCGACTACCCTGCGCGATGACGGTGTGGTGGCGGCCTTGGCCGCCGGATTCCGCGCCCAACTGAGCTGCAATGGCTACACCCGGAATGCTAGCCGGAGGGAGTAACGAACGAACGAACGAGAGTTGTATTCTGGCATGTCGCTGTCCGCCGCCGAAGGATGTGGCGAGATTGGCACTCTCGCCTGTCTGGTCTGCCGCTGTTGGCATCGAGGTAGGGGCGAGAACGACAATGCCGTGCCGTGTGTGCCACAGTATGTTGCTTTGTGCCGCTGTCGGATGGGAGTGGGGGGCGAGAGCGGCACTCATACCTGCCTCTGTCTACTGCTTTGTGCCACTGCGTGACTGTCTGCCTCTGTGTGTGACTGTCTGCCGCTGTGTGCCACTGAGGGCGGAGGCGAGAGCCGCACTCTGCCCTGCTGCTGTCTGCTGCTGGCTTGACACAAGCTCTGTTTACCGTAACTAAACACTGTCTGTCTGAGAAGGATCCCAGTCTGTCATGGCACTCGGAGGGGTGTCACAACCCGTCGGGAAACTATGTGAGACGTGCTGACCACCTTGAGCAGTGTTGCAAAATACATATTCGCTCTTCTTGTGTCGGAATATGGACAGCTGATTAAATGAACCGTAGCTTGATGATTCGTAAAAAAAAATGTATCACAGATATCGAATGACTACAGTTTGTTGAAGTACGGATGTACCACACCAAATTACATCCCACGAACTAGATTTGGCGGCCGACCGATACTTGGCTCCACAAGCGGGACGCGGGCGAAGAGACGCCCAGTGACGTCACACAGCGGTCGGGCAGAATGTAAACAAATCGCCTGGTGACGCTACCGCCCCGTCCCCTGTACCAGCTGACCGCCGTCCCCGCCCCGTCCCCTGTACCAGCTGACCGCCGCCCCGTCCCCAGTACCAGCTGACCGCCGTCCCCGCCCCATCCCCTGAACCAGCTGACCGCCGTCCCCAGTACCAGCTGACCGCCGTCACCAGTACCAGTTGATCGCCGTCCCCACCCCGTCCCCTGTACCAGCCGACCCCCGTCCCCAGTACCAGCTGACCGCCGTCCCCACCCCGTCCGCTGTACCAGCTGACCGCCGTCCCCACCCCGTCCGCTGTACCAGCTGACCGCCGTCCCCACCCCGCAACCAGTATCAGCTGACCGCCGTCCCCAGTACCAGCTGACCGCCATCCCTACCCCGTTCCCAGTACCAGCGGACCGCCGTCCCCACCCGCCCCCAGTACCAGCTGACCGCCGTCCCCACCCTGTCCCCAGTACCAGCTGACCACCGTCCCCACCCCGCCCCCGGTACCAGGTGACCGCCGTCCCCACCCCGTCCCCTGTACCAGCTGACCGCCGTCCCCAGTACCACCCGTCCCATGTACCAGCTAACCGGAGTCCCCAGTACCAGCTGACCGCCGTCCCCGCCCCGTCCCCTGTACCAGCTGACCGCCGTCCCCGCCCCGTCCCCTGTACCAGCTGACCGCCGTCCCCGGTACCAGCTGACCGCCGTCCCCACCCCGTCCCATGTACCAGCTGACCGCCGTCCCCGGTACCAGCAGACCGCCGTCCCCACCCCGTCCCCTGTACCAGCTGACCGCCGTCCCCGCCCCGTCCCCTGTACCAGCTGACCGCCGTCCCCGCCCCGTCCCCTGTACCAGCTGACCGCCGTCCCCGGTACCAGCAGACCGCCGTCCCCACCCCGTCCCCTGTACCAGCTGACCGCCGTCCCCGGTACCAGCTGACCGCCGTCCCCGCCCCGTCCCCTGTACCAGCTGACCGCCGTCCCCAGTACCAGCTGACCGCCGTCCCCAGTACCAGCTGACCGCCGTCCCACCCCGCCCCCTGTACCAGCCGACCGCCGTCCCCGCCCCGTCCCCTGTACCAGCTGACCGCCGTCCCCGGTACCAGCAGACCGCCGTCCCCACCCCGTCCCCTGTACCAGCTGACCGCCGTCCCCGGTACCAGCAGACCGCCGTCCCCACCCCGTCCCATGTACCAGCTGACCGCCGTCCCCGGTACCAGCTGACCGCCGTCCCCACCCCGTCCCCTGTACCAGCTGACCACCGTCCCCACCCCGCCCCCGGTACCAGCAGACCGCCGTCCCCACCCCGTCCCCTGTACCAGCTGACCGCCGTCCCCGGTACCAGCAGACCGCCGTCCCCGCCCCGTCCCCAGTGTCAGCTGACCGCCGTCCCCAGTACCAGCTGACCGCCGTCCCCGCCCCGTCCCATGCACCAGCTGACCGCCGTCCCCACCCCGTCCCCTGTACCAGCTGACCACCGTCCCCGCCAAGGTTACTTTACTAATAAGGTTTACCCACGAGGGAGAAACGACTCCCGGGGTGACGTCACAGCATTTGGCAACAATATTTTGTTATGTGGTAGCAAATAAAGAAAGTCGTTTATGGCGCGGCGATTCTCATCATTTATCACAAACCGACAGTGAAAAAGATCTGTGCTTTATGTATTTCAATTTTGGTCTTTGTTTTGAGTGTGATCATGATTATTGACTCATGGTTAGATTAGTGGGATTTACTGTTGTTATCAATTGGATAATAGTTCAGTAATTCACCCCCCAGTTAATGGTGTTCTTGAAGTCCATATTAGAAGAGTAGTAATACAACAAACAGAAAAGTGTGCTAGTAATACCAAAGCTTCACCAAAAACAATACATAATCAAACCTGACCTAACCCTTACAGCAATTACGGTCACAGGGACCCAAATTTAGAATAAGTTATCTTGCTGTGCTGCAGCACCTACCGGGGGGTGATACCAGACGGCCCCCAGACCCGCCTAGACCATCTTGTAGACAGTCAAAGATAGCCTACTTTTCAGTCTGTTGTAATCAGGCCTATGTCATCCCAATGCCTCCAACATGATTGGGTGGTTTGGTCAAATGACGTGTATTAGGGTTCACCTATTCTGGTGTTGAAAAATGCTGTACATGAGTAAGTGTAGCTTTGGGTGGCTAAATATATGTTTTCAGTTCTATTCCTTCAATTAAAATAATTAACATAGTAAGTAAATGCATCTTGTCC